>WBNP01002031.1:1242579-1298527 GCA_013401095.1 Passerina amoena
ACACTTGGTGGAATATTAACAACTATTTTGTAATACCATTTCCATAAAAGCTTTGTGTTCAAGAGCAGTAGGTCTATACAATGAGAAAATTAGAAATTGACCTCTTATCTTAGTAACCATTTGACTCTAAAAAATGCAATTTTTAAGTAGGAAAGAAGTAAATATGGATAATGAAGCACAAGTATTATTATATGGTAATGTAAAAAATGTTAAGAATGTGTATATATAATTAAGCTGCCTACCTCATGTTATCCAGAAATAGTCCTGCTCTAATATAAACATGCACTGAACTTGAAAGCTCTGTCAAGTCCCAACCCTGCTGAGGATGTTCCTTCAGGCACACTAGTCCTTCCCCAAAGTGCATCATGTACAAATTTCCCTTCTGCTGTTATCTTAGATGTTTTTGAAGAGAAAAACTACTACAGATAACCGCACTTCCATGTTTGTGAAGGGACCTACAATGATCAGCTAGCCCAATTTCCTGGGCAATTCAGGGCTGACAAAAAGTTAAAAGCTGTTACTAAGGGCATTGTCTTTCAGTTTGTAGCGGTTATGCCTCATCCTATCATTACATGCCTCTGTTAAATGACCCTCTCCATTTTTCTTGTAGGCTCCCTTCAGCTGCTAGAAGGTGCTCTAAATTCTCCTTAGAGCCTTCTCTTCTCCAGGTAGAACAATGCCAACTCTAACCTGTCCTCATGGGAGAGGTGCTCCAGCCCTCTGATCATCTTTGTGACCCTCCTATGGACTCACTCCAATGATATTGTGTCTAATGTTGCCTAGTTTGGGCCCAAAACGGGGCTATTAGGCATAATGTTGTCATGAGACAACACATGTAATAGGCTGAGTTGCAAAATAAGGTATTTCATAAATTCAGGGCACATCTTTGGAGAAGAGAGTGAAAAAAGGTATACTTTTATACCATCAACAAAAATAGAATCAGCCCTTTTCTGTTGTGATATGTTACAATGATTGATATTTCTCCAACACAATCAGTGATAAGCATAATAGAAATTAATTGTATATGGCATTAATCAAATATAATTTAATCAATCGTCATATAGTTAGAAAGCTTAAAAATAATATTTGCACTCTGTTGAATAAAGTAAAACAACAAAAAGTTAACCATAATGAAAAGCACAGAATTTAAATAAGAAAGGAATATTCCTGAATTCTCTGTTCTGCTCATCATTTAACTATGCATGTTCAAAATAAATCTGTGAAATGCTCCATGAGAAGCTGAACCCAGTGCCTATTAAAACCAGGAATAAATTTTTCCATGGTTCACTGAGTTGCTCTGAGCATGCATCTTCCTGAATTGATTCTAACAGCTGCCATTGAAACAAAAGGTAGTCAGCATTTTGCACATTTAGCTGGGGACTAAAATGTAGACTTTGAAAGCTTTAGGGTTTCACTATTTTAAACATGGCTGGTAGGGCTCTTTTTCTCAGTTATGTATGGTCACAAGTGAATCCATTTGTAAAGTGAATTCAAGAGTTAGAGCCAAAGAGTAGTTCTTCTAATATATGCAAAAGGTAGAATTGAGATTCAGACATCTGAATCTTGGCAAACTGTTGTAATTTAAATCCCTCTTTCAAGATATAATTATAACTTAATTTGTATAAAAGAAAACAGTATAAAATCTTCACTTCCAGAAAACAGAAATTATTCATGTCCTTTGTACACTTAAAATAAATTGCTTACAGCAAATTTAAGTATAAATGACCATCAAACTGTGATCAAGGAGCTAGAAATTGATTTTCATTTTAATTTATTCTCTTCCTTTCTCAAATTGTCAAACAAGTAAAGGCCATTTGCACAATGGGATAATTTACATAATTGCTATGGACCTGTTTTCTTCAGATTTCTGCCATATCTGTTAGGTTATTCCACTGATAACATTATGCAAATAAAATTAATACATTAGATTCCTTCATTGTTTTTGAACGATTTTTATTAAGTTATGATACAGTGCCATTCACCTAATTGAAGCAGCCAGGTAAAAGCAAAATCTTCTCAATTAATCAGTTGTCCAAATACTAGTGTTATATTATTCCAGGGAGAGTCACTTTATTTAATGAATTGCTTTAACCCTGATTGAGAATTAATTTCATATTTTTTGAGTACCATTTAAGACAATTAATTGTAATATTTGGGAATGATGAGTTGAGACAAACAGAACTTGTTACTATGTGAATTGTTTAACAAAAAAAATACTTGAATGGTTTGATTTCTCACTGAAAGGATATGCATCATATATGTATTTAGCAGTCATAGCTGCTTATTTCTTAGGGGGAAAAAAATGTCTACATTATCTTTCAAGACCTGATAGAAATCTGAAGGAATAAGTTAAATTCTAGTGAGGCTTGTACTTCATCAACAGAACCACTAAATAAGTTTTAATTTCAATGACAAATAGTGACCTCATTCTTCACTTTAACATTAGGCATAAACAGATATAAATCAACTCTTGAATTCCAGGATTATTTTGCAAGGCTGGAAGAATTTTCTTTCAATTGAAACTGAGCAAGTGTTGCCTTACTAGTATCAAGGTATCAACATAATATTATTTTCAGAGAAACATATTTTAAAATGGAAATATACCATAAGCATTGTAGTAACTTGTATGTTATCTGCAGAAAAGCTTTGAGATTAGCAAGACTCACAGAAGATATAAAATAAAGGTCCTTTCCTGAGGCACAAATATGGTGTTCATGGTGGGGATCACCTACTCCTCACTACTGGGATCTGTTTGGTTTAATTTGTATGTGTTACCTCCCCATGGGCTGGTGCCTTCTGACTGCTCCAAGCTGAGTGTGTGGCTCTGCAGCCTCCCCACTTCCAGCTCCCAGGGGTTTTATTTTGTTGGGCAGTGATCCCCTCTGTCTGCCAGAACCTTCCCACAGCTTTTTACCAGGAATGCCAAAAAGGACACTTTCTGGACTATGAATTTTATTCTTATTTACATGTAAAATATATAACCAACAAAACCATGAGTTTTTATAAATTCAATATATTAAAAGTTTTTTCTTTCTCTTCTTTTTGTTTCCTGTATGTTGCATAATAAAATATTTTTGGGAAAAAATCACATTCATGGTTACTAAGAAATTTTTTTAGAGGAAATAATCACTAATTAGAAAAAAATCTAAGAAGACATTTATAAATTTTCACTTTTCAAACCACGACATCATAAAAGTTTTCTTCTGACACCAAACACTTTTTTAAAAGTCTGTTTATATTTCTATAGTACCAACAAAAATTGACACAGTTTTTGGCTTTGTATCAATCACTTTGGCACAACTTTAAAGTTCAATATAAGAATAAGTTATTACATATTTATTTTAAGTTCACATCCCATGGCAGAAAAAGAAAGCTTGATCATAGAGGTCCATTAAATTCCATTTAAAATGAACAGTTGCAGAACTTTGTAGTGATTAATTTTTAATTTGTCAGTCATGGTGGCTTAACATACAAGTGTTGATGTAAAAATGTTTTTTGATAACAAAAGTAAGTGTAATGATAAAGAGAAGGCAGTAAATTTTCTGTGACTATGGTTTTTTTATTTATATTAAGGCGATCTGTGTGACTGTTAAAGCTGGGCTATCAAGGCGTGTAAATACAAAACTAAGAAGGAATAAAATGTTTCAGTGATTATAACAGTAATCCTCTTGTGAGTAAAAGACTGTAAAATCTAGGGGGGAAAGAACGAATTTTAAAATTTATTAAAGGTGCTGTATTACCTATCTTCTGAAAATCTTTATATAACTAGCTGTCATGTAGAGCTCTGTTCTTAACTTTCTTTAGACATATTAAAACAAATAATATTGGGCTGAAGTAAAGGAAGTTATTTTAATTTTTATTGTCATACACATTATCATTATCCGAATGGATCTGAAGAAGAGATGATTAAGAAGAGTCCTTTTGCCAAAAGCCATAAATAGTTGAGTTGTCTTTCGTGATTCACAATCGTTCACTTACAATGGCTGTTAAAAAGCAGCTTTTCTACTGATCTCTGCAGGTGACAAAAAAAGCTATAGGATGATATAGACAAAAAAAATCCCTTACATGGGAAATATCATATGAACAAAACCTTATTTTTGTACCATGTGTTCTTGTGACAATGGGCATGAGTCAAACAACAAAATAGAAGTAGGAAGAGGTGTGTGAGAACAGCAAAAAGATTCCTCCCTCCCAACTGATGGTTTATGGTATACACCTGCTAGTGCATCCTTCCTACTCATGTCTGCAAAGAAACCCACACTCCCCTCATCACTTTAGTTATTAAATGGGAAAAACTTGGTCTAAAAAGTAGCTAAGGCAATTTTAAAAACTGTGAAAAATAAACTCCTTTTAGCATCTATAGTGGCCATTTCTTATCAGGTTATATGTCTTCTGCAGATTGCAGTGTAGTTTACGAATGCTGAACAAGATTTTTATGTTCTAATTTGAGTAGTAGAAGCGTGTTAACCATTGCAGCATTGACTGGTTGACTGGGCAAACTAAGCCACACAGAACACTTTGTCTATGTGGTTAGACTGACTAGAATGTTTTCTGTACACGAACTTGCCTCAGATGTTTGGGCAGCATACTGACATCTGCAGCATAGACACTCTCCTTAGTGCAATCTTTTCCTAATCAAAACCATACTGCAATGTGGGCAGATGTTTAGTTAATTTTAACTCCTGTAATTAACATAATGACATCTAAGTTTTGTTTTTAATTTATAAAAATTAAAAATAGTTATATAAGCTTAAAAATATTTCCTACTTTATTTTAAAAAAAGAATTAATTAGAAACATCAACCAGATATGTGTTCAGCACTACTATTTTCTGGAGTCATCATCAATCCTCATAAAATTCCTTTAAACTGTGTAGGAAGTCTCCCTAATTTGCAAAGTTATACCCCTGAAAGTTAAGTGGGCATTTTTGAGTTGGACATAATACTGTCATTGTGAGAAGAATTTGGAAGGGGAGTTTTTCTGCCAAAAATGGGGTTTTTCTGCATATTATCCAACTCAACAGATGGCCTCTTTGGGTGTCATGCATTTACTCTTGGTAGTAATAATGAGCACTGTTCCACAGAGTTTTCTGAAGACAAGAAAGCGTATATTATACACAAAAGTCCCTAGGTTATCTTAAACTATTAGTATATATCTTTCTGTTTACATTTATGGGCATCACAGGTTCTTCAGATTCTTTTCTTAAAGTGTCTTTCAGAGTCATTATTACTTCATTATGATGGAGTAATATGAAGTAATATGAGTTACTTCATACCCCGAGTGCTGCTCATGACACTATGAATATTTAGGGCACCTTCTGTGGTTGCTCTCTTAATGCACAGCATGGTGGGAGCTGCCTGCTGTTGTCAGGACACTTTTATGACTGCAGAGTGAAAGAACTGCAGGGGCTATGCTTGGAAGTCAGTTCCTCACACCACCATTAGCTGAAAACCATCTGGAGCATCTACAGATGCTTGGATCTGACTTATCCTGTTGTTGCCAAAGTGTTGTAACCCTATCTAAAGGGATGTCAAAAGGTGGTGACTTCCTATCAGAAAGATTTATTATCAAGATGTCTACTGATATTCTACCTCAGTTCTAAAAATAAATAAATTTTTAAAAGAAACAAAACACCTCCCTTTTCACTCATATCAACAGAAATATGTGCTACTGTTATGTATTCAATATGTATTATATTGTCCGTTCTAGACTTTGGTCTTGTCTAATTTTGTTTAGTCTGTTAAGGTTCTTCTGTTTCTACTTTACTGTTCTTGACATATATTCTGCTGTCAAATTCAAACACTGCTGAACTGATCTATGATTTTCTGAGAATTTTTAAACTAATTTTTCTTTAGAGATTTTTTGAATTCAAAAACAAATTCTAGTAAATGTATGACTATAAAGGAAAGCCTAATGCTAAAGTGTTAAGGAGAATGTCTATTTATTGCCCTTAGTTTGCTTTGCTTTTGACTAGGAAGATTTTGAAGATTAACAAGTCCTGAAGTCTACTTTTTTTCAAATGTAGATGGCCCTTTCTGTCTAGCAATGTTATTAATTCATATTAGACTGATCATCATGTGATTTTAATGTTTTGATTCGTTTTAGATGTTCAGAGACCTTCTAAAATAAATTACATGAGGTTCCATTTTCAATGACTGGAGAATAGAGAATATCAAAGTAGCAACCTGCCCAGGCACTCAAGGGTTCAGTCCAGCTGGTTTTGAGTACTTATGGACCATGTCTGTGATGTCATTTTTGCATGTCCCAGGGACTGAGCTCAGTTTTCTCTATCACAGATGGGGGCTGATTTACAGATTTTGCACACTGGCATATGTAACTTGTAGAGCACATCAACACATACTTAAATAAAAAATGAGTTTTAAATCCTTTTGCGTTTAACCTCTCTAGCTTACACCATGCTTGTGTCTCGTACAGCTTCATGACAAAACAGGCAAATTCCACATAGGGAATTCCTCCTATATTTTTTTTTAGTTGGTAGTCACTGTTTAGCACCTCTTATTGCAGAGGTGTTGAACTTGGAGCCCATCCAAATGAACCATCACTCTCTGGTGAGTCATTCTTGATCCCCTACAACAGAGATTACTCATATGAGGCCATACTTTAGGATGGTACTGGAACAACAAGTGACTTTGGAACTTTTAGCAATGAAGAAAGAGCAATGGAGCAGATTGTCTTAGAAAATATCCACAACTAACTTAAAATCAGATTCAAATATGTGTAGGAAGAAGTACTCCACTATAAACATAGAAATCTTCCTAGAGGAAGAAGTAAGGATGATTTCTCATAACTCACCCCACACTCTTTGTGAAGTCTTTTTGAGGAAGACCAGCTAGCACCATTAAACCTAAGACTAGAGGAACATTGTGAGAGTGAGAACAATATGCAGGAAACAGTAGCAAAGATCTAAATATTATTGGAAAAGAACAATTTTTAATGCATTATCATGGATAATTCTCTGTACTGTGACATAATTTTGACTATCAGTGTTAAAATAATTTAACTGGACTAACAAGAACTGCTTGCTGTATTTTATTTACACTGTAAAACATTAAGTGCATTAACAATAAAGACTTGGCTCTGCACACAGTCTGTGTTCCCCTGTGCTCATAACAAGAATTTGAGAGTGATGGTAACCATCTGCAAAGTGTTGACCATATGGCAGATATGGCAAGTGACCTCCTTGTAATACTGTTGGGAATCCTCCTGACAGCAAGATTTTGAAACAACACAAGGTCCCTACAGATACTTGAACCCTACCAGCTTTAGTGTGCTGATACCTGGGACAAAAAAAATGACTAATGAGAAAGCTTCTGCTACTCTCCAGATTGTTTTCTTACACTGTGCTGAAACTCTGACAGGTATATTGTCAAAAGTAGCATGAAAGTATGCAACGTGCTGTTGTGAAGGATGGCCTGAGTGGAAAAAAGTTGCTTCGTGTTGAAAGATGTTTTCAAGCTGGAGAAACAAAATTCCCTTTATTATCTGTTGGGTAGATATGGGAATACACATCCCTGCAGGTATGATAAGGAGACTAGAGCACTGGAATAAAGCAGTGAAATAACTTCATAACACAGATGCAGTCTGTAATTCATAAAATGCTGATAGTCAAACACAAGTTAATACTATACCAAAATTTGTAGCAAGAGAAACTTTTAAAATTTTCTGAAATTCTAAATTACTAATTTTCTCAATCAAAATGAATTATTCTCAAAAAAGTCACTGTGAAAAGTTTTTGATTAGGATGGAATATCTATGAGAATAAAAAATAATAAACAAACCAAAACAGCCAAGCAACACCTTTCCTGATCAACGAAGCTCCATGCTTCCTTTGCTATTAATGAGTAAGAGGTCTTGAAACACTGAAATGTGACTTTGCTATCCTGCTACAAAAATTTCAGGAAAATTATCGCTGGATTTCACTTAGCTCTTCTTCTGCCCTCTGTAGATTCATTTAAGAAACACCTATATTTCACCTCTCAATAGCACATCATCTGTAGGGCCTGACAACTAATAACTTGCAGGATGCTTCAACATCTGCGAGTCCTTGCCTCACAGATGTTCCTTTAGCTACATGAAAGAAATCCCTTGTCACCTCTTCCGTGCAATTCCAATTCTCAACTAATTATGAGTTTGTGTATAGTGATGATCACTCCCATGTGTCACCGAAGGAATTATGAATAAAAATTTTATGCAAATGAAACTCTGCTTGTGTCTCTCCACCAGGAGATGGAAGCAGAGAATATTTTTTTCCATTTGGATGCATGTACTTTATGGGTTCTCAATGAACTTTTTCTGTAGAAGCATGCACATATGACTGTTCTTTGTGTTCATCTAAGATTTGAAATAAAGACCTCCTTAATCTAGAATGCTAACCTTAAAAATAACTATTTTTTTCAACCAATGCAGTATTATAGCAGCAGAAGAGAACCATTCCTCTGAGTTCAAACATCCTGACAAGAGGTTACTTTTTTTTCTTAGTTTTTTTCTCAAATTCCTAGGGTATAAAGTCCTAATATTTCAGACTACCTTTATTTTTATTTTCTCGAAACAACAGATATTGGACTCATACTTTTATTATATGAAGAATTTCTGAGTTGCAAAAAGAGAAGACTCCTTTTCCCCCATGCCTACTTCTCTGTGAATTTTTGAGACCCTTATGAAATACTTAACTGAGAATGCTTCAATTAATTAATTAATTTTAACATGAGAAAATAGTGAGATAAAATTCACACAGGAAGATTAAACAAATAATAAGGGGGAGATATAGGAATTTTATTTGCTTTATCACTACCTCCTGAAAACACACAATATCACTGTAACACATTTTAATAAAAATATATGATTCATTAATTCATGAAACTCCTGTCTCCATTTCTTAAGGTGTGAATTTTTCCACTTGGGAATCTAGCACCACATCCTCTAGAGACCTTCACAGAAAAAAATACAGAGTGAGGAAATTATAGCAAAAAGCTCATGCTCAAATATAGCGTGTAGTTCCCAGTAACGACAACTTAGAAAGATCATAGAGAAACACAAAGCTAACCAGACAATATTAAATATGGTCAGAAACACCAGCTGGTAAGAATAAATGGAATACAGAAATGTTTATTTCCATAATATTATCTGATTAAGGACATTGTCAATGGAATATTAAGGCAAAGAAGGAAGACATAGATAAAGTATATAAAGCTAAAAAACTAACAGCCAATATGGAGGCAAAGACAAGGAACTGACTTGGTCAATAGTAGCATTCATGAATGGGCCATCACCAAGGAGCAAGCAAAGGAGGGCTTTGCAAACCTGAGGGTCCATTTGAGGGTATAGTGGGACTGTGTGATGAAAGAAGCAAGTCAGAAAGCTAAGGGGGAAACACATGGAAAAGGCTACAAGAGTCCTGTCATGTGTAAAATGGAATTAGTCAGTGGAGCTGTCCGACTGAGCCCTGTGTCTGATCACCACAGTCTTTCTTACCTTCTTGTAGCATCTTCTTAAACCTCTCCATGGCATCATTCTTTATCCTGTGTGTGTGCTGCAACGACAAAGTGCAAGCCCCTTGTGGGGACTGTGTGTGAGCAAAACTGGTGCCAGTGGCTGGAGTCAGATGGAGAGTGTGGGTGCCTCTGGCCTGTGGTCAGCTATGAGAGAGAGTGAAGTCTTGAAGCCAGCTACTGGTGGAGTGGAGGTTGTTAACCTCCAACAATTGCATAGGAATGGTACGTATCCCAGAAAACAGATAATGGGGTCACTGCTGTGATTGAGGATCTCAGTGCTGGCAGCTGTGGCAGGTCCTGAGGACACAGCCCATGTGCTGGGTGTTGGCTGCTGGAGCTCCAAGGCTCTTTATCTTACCTGGAGTGTTTGAGCTGTCTGTAGGCATTTGGTAGAAATCCTCTGAACCAGCTGAACCAGCAAGCAAGCAGGAGAGCCTCAGGCTGGGCCACGAGTACCAGGTGGGGAGAGGATTCAATCCATGATTGTGGGGTGCCTGTGGGATGTGTGTGCAAGTGCTGTGCGTGCAGCCAGCAGCAAGGTGGAACAGTACATGACTAGAACCATTAGTAAGGGGGCTGGGATGAAGGCAGGGATGCCAGACAGAGGGGCTGTGTACTCAATGGAGCCACAAATATGCCTGTGCCTGTGCATCCAGAGAGTTTTATGTGTATGCCTGTATCAGTAAAATCCAGCCTCTGCCAGCCCAAGAGCAGGGGGGTTTGGGTGCCATTGTCCTGCACGTGTGTGTCTGTGTGTGTCTGGGACATGTACTGAAATTCACTTCGGATTCTGCCTGCAAACAGGAAAGTGGCAACTGTGTCCCTCAGTCTGGGCAAACCCTGGGCCCCTGAGGAAATGGCTCTCAGAATAGTCCTGAAATGGTTCTGTTGGAGCCAGCCTTGTGCCTAACATCCTTTAACATAAAGTATAAGGGCAACTATAGATTGATGTTATAATATTCTTCTCTGTTTGTGTGAACACATTTACCTGAATGAGAAAAAACTGAGACGTGTTAGCAAAGTCTTCCATCTCATCTCTTGTTGTTTCTAGAGAAATTTAGGTCACCATAATGCTTTCATACTCTTTTTATGAGACCTGAATATATCATTAACTTCACCAATTTGTTTGCATGGATTTTTCAATGACCATAAACTTCAAAAGACATTTAGGAAAAGATAAAATGGTCTCAGTTCTACTAGCCATTCATAAAGTGGCACCATGAATCAAGATTAGCTGGAGGACTAAGTAATGCTCTCATGTATACTCAATTTCTTCAGGAGATAAGGGTAAATTATTTTAGATATAATCATTTATTTAATAAATATGTATCTTTGTAACTTTATATAAGGAAAAAATGTGACACAAATAAACACTCTAAAAATTACTTATGAAAACAAATTTTGAATTATGTCTGTTAATTTGTGACTTCTTTATTTATCATTTACTGCTGCTGCTGTCCAAGTCATTACTGAAATCATCTAGTATGAGTTTAATTTTCCTAAAATCTGCAAATTATCTGTTTGCAAGATGTTCACAAATACCTTGTTGTATCACCATATTGGGCAAAAGAAAAAAATTACTTGTGAGAAACTAAATAATCACCTTTTTCAAGTCATACATGAAAATAACTCCACTGTAAAATTGCTTTCAAATACTTGCACTGATACTCAATAAAGTTAATTTTCCAGAATCTTTCCTATAAATTACAACCAGAGCATGGAAATATGTTGCAATAAAGAAACTAGAAGCATTATGAATCCTTACAATACAAAGTGATCTGCTTCCTGACATTTCCTGGAAAAGCAGGCAGAATTTTGACTGTGACAACTTCCCAATGAGTCATACAGCATTTGGGTAGCTGATATAGTCACATAAATTTAACTCATTTATTTAAAAACTGTTTGTTATACTGAGCAGAGAAAAGCTGGTTTCATATGGACTTGTCTTGCATAATGATTTTAAGATTTACTGTCACATTTTTCAACCTTGCTTTGTTACATTATCATCACAATGGATAACCACAGATACAGGTTTTTTTTTTTAGAAAGAAGTTTATAACAGCTGTTATTTGAATACAAAAATTGAAATTAATACAGGCCACATATAGGCAATTATTTATACATTTTTAAAGGGTACATTTCATTTATTTCTGAAGTTTTGCCAATTCTTAGAGGACTGAATATTACTCTTCCAATTTGTCAGATAGAGAAATACATAATTCCTCAATACTGTCATTCATAGGTTTTGCTAGCATTCCACTGTGATGGTTCCTACAATATTGATTTTCCAGTGGAAGATCAGTACCATACAACAAAGGGTGAAATGGAGCAGTGCTGATGGCCACAAAAATGTCCCATTAAATTGTGAGGAGAGTGAAGGTAAAACTACCTCTAACAACCATTCTAAAACAGCAAACCTAATCCTAGGTGGTAGTGGGATCAAAGTGACTTTCACACTCTGTCCTCTGACTCTGCCTTGAAAACACCATTTCCTGATGGTATGGAAGTGAAGCTATAGCAAAGAACAGGAGAGAGGAGGCTTAAGAAGAATCTTTGGCAATAGGAAACTGTTGGTATGTAATCTCCTTGATATTTAAGAGGGTCTTCACTCAATAACTGTGAGCAAGAATAAGAAAAGACTTTTATTAATAACTCAACATAGTCAGTGATGTCAATATTGCTTTTGGTCAATACCATATACTGACAAATCATATCATGATACTAAGCCTTTCCTCTATGATCATAGATAAACTGGATGCTGTTGCAGAGTTTTAATTAGTGGTTTTTTTAGTAGGTACTCAGTTCAAAACTTCATAAATACAAAAAAAGGAGGATTATGCTAGTACATGGCTTAGTATTGGAACTTTTTCTTCCCAATGATAAAATGAGTAAACTTCTATTTTCTGACTATGAAATCACTGTTTATGTCATATACAAATTGAAATCTGCTTTTCTGATTACGTACCTATCTACTTGTGATGACTTTTGTTTAATCCTAGCTGTTTTCCTGGATTATTTGTTTGACTGAGTTAGGAACAGCTCAAATAACATCTACAACGTTTCTTACATGTTTTCAAATTTAGTCGATTTTTTTTGAAATGTGAAGTCAATGTAAAAAAGTAAATTTTTTTGTTAGTCAAATTTAATGTAATCTGCATCTAATTTTCTCTAATTTGTTGTGATCTGAAAGAAGGTAGTATTCTACTCCCAGAAACATCACTTTTTGTGATTTTTCTAGCACTGTAGAATTTATATCTGATAGACCATTGCATCTTTTTCCCTATGTTCTAAAGTATAAACAATCAAGAAAAAGACAGGTACAGAAGAGAAACTGTGTCTCTAGGACTTACGGTACCGGAGACCCATTTTACTCCAAATTTGGTGGCTTTTTGAACAGTGCTGGTAAAGCAGGAGTATTTGGAAATGGACCCTGGAAGGAAAGGGCAAAAACCCTGTGTTCTGATGATTGTACATATTCTATCTAATGAGCAAGGTACTGCCCTTCCACTGTACCTCTTCATGAGCTCAGGAGTGATGGAGCACTGCCTCTCTATGAAAGGGATAATAATTTCACCTCTTATAGCAGATCTATTCTGTGCTTTTGCAATTTAAAATGCTGTTAGTACTTTGCCTGATTTTTATAATGAAGCAAGTAGAGCAAGTAGATTTTTTTCTGATTTGGTGAATCTTCCGTATAGGAATTATGCATAGATTGATTCTAGTACTCATAGTTAAGGAGTTCTTTACCGTTGGTGATGAATTTAATAAAAAAAAACCCATTAAATATAAATATTAACATTATGTACTTGTAGTCTGAAAAGATATTTTTTGCCAGTGAGTATGAACCTGGAGTTAGACTGGTATCTTAGAAGTATTTCATCTTATATGTAAACCAAGTCCACCTCATTTTGACTATGTTTTCTTCATCCCAGCTCTAAAAACCATTTTACCATCTTTTTTCTTTATTGTCCTCATAGCATAAGATTAATCCTAAAGTGAGAATTTTCATTTATTTTGAAAATAGCTGTAATTTTACTTTGCTGATTTGACAGGTGTAGGAAACAAAATGTCTGTGTTTTCTGATAAAACCTTGGCATGTTTTGGATTTGCTTGTAGGTCCGGCGCTTCCACTGTTTTTGTAGATAATTCTTGCAAGGGCTGGAAGATCAAAAGTGTGTTCTTCATTTGTAAATACAGTTATGAATTTTAATGAGCTGTTAGCCTAACTACGTAAAGTAATGCATGAGAGACAATGTTGATACTTGTTCTGTGTAAATCGCAGACGCAATATATTCATTCATTAGTGCATGAGTTTATGCCAAAAAATTATGAACATTTTGATTATCTCATACTTGTTTGCTCAGCTGTAAGCCTTTTTAAGGTTTTACTTTAGGAAGGCCTTTTTCCCTCAAATATAGAATTGATTTTTTTTTTTTAATACTTCTAACTCAAATTGTTCTTGCAACTGTAGCAATAACAATAATGGGAACTAATAAAAGTCCAAATCAAAATTTCCCTACAAACTGATCATTTTTGGAAGTTAGAATTTCATACTAGATCTGACTGGGATAGGGTCAAATTACTTAGTATTGTGTGCTATGAATTCTTGTATAAAATACTGTGGATAACACACCAGTGATTTTTGACTATTACCTAACAGTAACTGCATAGTGTAAAGTGTTTCTCTCTCCCTTCCTTCATATTCATTTCCTCTGCCCAGTGCCCCAGTGAGCAGGCTGAGGATAGGCAGGAGGCTGGGAGCATCAAGGCCAGGGCAGCATTTCCAAATTGACCAATGGGATATTCCATATCATATGATGCTGTGCTTAGGAATAAATGCTCAGGAAATAAGACAGGAAAGGGACATGATATTGATTATAGCATTTGTCTTCCCAAGCAGCTGTAATATGTGGTCCTGCTTTCCAGGATGCAGATGGACACCTGCCTAGTGATGGGAGGTAGTGAATTAATTCCTTTTTTGAAGTAATTTCATTTTTTTTTCCCTTTAGCTTTCACACACAGCCATTGTTTTTTCTATTAAACTGTCATT
The DNA here is from genome assembly GCA_013401095.1 of Passerina amoena. NCBI lineage: Eukaryota > Metazoa > Chordata > Aves > Passeriformes > Cardinalidae > Passerina > Passerina amoena. The sequence continues at coordinate 1,257,141 of WBNP01002031.1, forward strand.
AGTCTTGTCACCTTTCTATTTTCTCTCTGTTCTGTGCAGAAGAGAGTGAGAAAAAGACTGGATGGGTGTTGCCTGAGGTCATCACACTATAAATTTGAAAAGCAGTATTTTCTACTCTTTGGCTTTTTAGTAAGTTTTTATTCTCTCTGTCACATTGCAGTGTATGCTATTAAAGTTATTGCATTTCATCTGCGAACTGAGAGATTTCCATATGGACAACTTAATCTTACCTTTGCTTCTCATCAAATTTAAAGTGCATTTCACTTGATCCAGGACTGAGAAAAAATATGAACAGTTATGAACTAGTGTGTTTGAGATCTGACTCTGTGTTTTGCAATGCAATTTATAGAATGTATTAATACTGTTCCTCTAAATAAAAAAAAAAATTATAAAACAAACAAACAAAACCACCAACAAAACCCAAAACATACAAAAGGGGCTTTTTCCTTTCGTTTTTTTTTTCCTTTGTATCTTTAAGCGCAGGTGTTCTCTAGCCAAGATAGAGTTTTAGAAGAGTTTTAGATAAATTGAACAAGAAAAAGCTGTGCTTCTAGAGAGACTTTAACTGTATCAGGAAAGTCTGTTCATCTATTGCAGCATCAGCCTAAAGTGCGTGAAGTATTTCTGGAATGAGTGACTTCTGTAAAGGGATTTTTCTAACAACTCTATAAGCTGAATTCTTCATTCAGAGTGAACAATCTAGATTCTGATGTCACAGCATCATAATAGCACTAGTGATATATCACAGGTTTTTTTGGAAGTCTGGTTGGTTACAAAGGCTCAGGCTCTTTCAGATTCAGCTAAAGTAAATTCGAGCTTGGTTGGAAATAGGAAGAACACCACTTTTTGGTCTGCAACCCCAAATATCACTGCTGTGGTAAGAAAGAAAATCCATGTGCTGTAAATGTTCTAGGATCACAGTATATGTAATCTAATCCAGCAGGACTGCAGAATAAAGCTGAAGTGTAGATCTGAATAAATAGCTAAAAGAATGTCTTGTGACTTTTGTTTATGCATTGACTGTTAAGCATGACTACCATAAGACTAAACGGATGATTTTCTTTAAATAGCATCTTGTTCCAATATCTATATCTGGAACACAGCTTCTGCCTACTGAATATTTGTGAGAAAGATATACTGTTCAAGAAGATCAATCTAATGGCCATAAAAAGTTTATTTGGAACAGAGGACTGTGTTCAGAATATTAAAGAATAAATGTTCAGCTCCTTAATATTTCCTAATCACTGCAATAAGATTTTTTGGAGAATGAGTTTTTGTCTACTGCAACTGTGGCAAAAGATATTAAAAAAAAAGAAATAAATATATGCAGATATTAAAAAAAGAAATGGATATATGCATTAGATGAAAATTTTTGAAAGCTTTCAATAATGAATCAGAAAGAACAGTTATGAAGATGCATTACTTTTGCCAACAAAATACATGCTGCCTCCTTCTACTGTCCCTGCAGCTGCTAGATTCTTGCCCCCAGCTACAGCTTATTAAATTTTTAGGGTCCCTAGACTACTGAGTGTTGTAACTTGTCTATATTTAATGCTTTCAGCATGTCATAGCTGCACAATGCGATATACCCATTGCAATATTTTTCTGTCTTCTAACAACTTAAAAATTTCACCAAATCAATGCTAATTTTAGAAACTAATGAAAAATAAGCAGTTTTATGAACTGGTTGATTGAAACATGTTTTGGAGCTATCAGGACTCATGAATTATAGTGAAAGATGATAAAATAAATACTGTCCCATATGTAAATTCTCTCTGTTATCCATGCTGACTTTAGTGGCCAAGAAAATATTTTAACTCTGGTATTGGTACATAAAGATTATATTACGTTGATATAAAAGTCCAGGACTTTATGTTTTTGTGGTTATCAAAACTACTCTGCCTATCTAGCCTTCAGTTATCTCTAACGTGATAAAGAAAAAGTTTTAGCAGTAACGCAGTATTAAATTCTAAATTCCGTAATTCAGAAATGAATTACATAATGTAGAAGTAAATTCTGAATCTTATATTTTGTAACCACTTTTCTGTTTTGAACAAGTGCATATGCTGCTTTGACATTTCATATTTTATAGACATTGAACTATTCAAACATATTCACAGAGAAGAGCAGTAATTGATGAACATAGGTTTCAAAGGGTTGTAAGGTTTATATTTTTTTTTCACCTTGAAATTGTGGCTCAACAAGGTTTAGCCTATTTAACTATCAGGTCTTTTTACCTATCACAGATAAATGCTGAAAAATATCAGTTGCATTACTAATTTCCTTCTTGTAACATATTGTTTAAAACATATGCTTTATCCTTTCTAGCTTTTCCCCTCATTGCACCAAATTTTTTTAGTTTATTGTTTAGCTTTCTGTTCTCCAAATACAGGACATTGTGAAAATATTACCCTAAAGGATGTAAATATTTGCAGGTGGGATGCTACTAAAATGACCAGATCAAATAAAACTGATTTCCTTGTTCTTTCTTTACCTAATTCATTACTAGACTTTATTTCTTAGAGCAATGAAAATTGTATAAAATTGCTGTTATCTGTCTGCAGGAACTACTGTTAGTCAAAAGGCCTAAAACATCATTACTCCAGTGAAGTATGATTGTTAAGGAAGATTTAACCAGTTTCCCATGTTTTGCCTTTGGCAATAAATACAGCATTATATTTTACAGATCTGTGACTTCTCCTCAGCTTTCTACCCAAAAGGTTTGAAGCTATCGTTATACATCCAGGAGAAACACAATTTCAATGATGTTAGTTTTCCTGTGTGGAAAAAGATTCATTCTACTTACATCAGAAAAAAAATAAAAAACTTGTTAATTTCTTTAAAACCTGCTTTGCAAGGGAAAATGAAATTGTTAAATGCATTTAACTGGGACAAAGTGATTTACTCAAACATTATTTATTTTAATTTGTCCTTCAATCTCATTTAGTACATGTATTGCCTATGGCTGCAATCAGAGCTGCTTAGCATCCCTTGAACCAGATTAAAGATCAAAATCCTTCTTAGTGCCAGCTTATTGTGTAGCAAATACAAACTCAATGCAATCAGCAAGCTTAAAACAAGACTCAGATGTTAGCAAAGCCAGTGGAGATCAAGAAAGAAGTGCACAAAACAAGGTGACCCAGAACAGATCAAAGACTTTATTTTTTTTCAGTTTTTCATGAAGTCATTCTTGTGAACAAAAAATATCCCAAAAAGAGATAGTTGCTGGGAAATTTAAACCTACTTCTAGTTTACAATTTCAACCACTGAATCTTGTTTTACCAATGTTTATACATTGCTTCTTCTCTGTGCTTTGCATACGTACATCAAAGCATCCTCTATCTAACTTATCACAAGAAGAAATTGTTCATTTCTTCTTTGTGTTTTTGTAATGAATAGGGGTTCAAGACAAACAGGAATGGCTCAGAGTTATGGCAGGTTTTGTAGTCTGTAGTGAACAGAAAGTTTCCTGTTCTGCACTGTGCTACTACTGATAATGTCATATTATTTTGTTAGGCCTTTAAAAGATTAGTTCAAAAATTTTCTTTTTAGATGACTTTGGGGTTTCCTTGCACAGCTTGTATTGCAGTGTGTTACTTACTTACTTGTTTATTATTTATGAAAAGAAAATCCCAACCTAAACACCACAATCTCCAAAAATTGTCGCAAATTAAGTCTTATCCTGCCATCTATGAAATTAATAGCAAAGAGAAATTAATAGCAAAGAGAATCCATTAATTCACAAATTCTCAATCTCATTTTTCTGCAAAACTGCTAATAACCCTGTCTAGAACTTATTCTTTATTACATTCTTAGGAAAGAGGCTGCATATTTTTTGGAGAAAAAAAGTTATTGAACATACACTTAACTTGTTAACACCTTATAAGGAAGGGGTTTCTATCATGCAGTTGATACACACTTAACATAACAAGAGCTTATCTATTGGATGATGTGAATTGAGACAATTTGTGTCATCCATCAAGCAAAGGGATGTGTGCCTATCAAATGAAAAGGAATATGTTTGACCAGGTGATTAATGCACATCCAGTCATGCAGGTGTGCAAACAGCTTTGGTAGCATGACTTACATACCTTAAGAATGCCAACACCTGATGAGAGACAGTGTATTTTTGAAAGGCTCATAGCACCTCTGAAAACAAAAGGAACTTTTTGACTTCCCTAAAAAAAAAAAAAAAAAAGCATGTATCATTGTTCATTTGGGTTTTTTCAAATGAAATGGAAAAAAATATAAATGAGCCAGTTCAGCAAGGTTCAAAACCATCTTTTGCAAATTAATTCCTTCCCAGGAATTATATGGATAAATGATTGTGTAGCATAGAATTAGGATATTTGAAGCTGACAGGACATTAATATTCAGTAATCACTGAAAAATAGTGGTAACTTGGCCTTTTGTGAACTTCAGCTTAATGATGTTATGACTTAGTGTGGATCCAGGTACTGATGTTCAGATGTTCAGACATAAAAAAAAAGTTTGTTAGCGACAGCATAGCAACAAAGGAAATCTCTGTAATATATTTTGATTTCTAAACTAATTTCTTTTAATAGTCTTGTAGAATGTTTGTCTTAGATTGCAGGTACTTTATTTGATTTGTGCCTCATTAAATAAAGACAAAATTTTAATTTTTTCCATGTTCACTTTACTGATTTTTTCCTCAAAATCTTTAGCAAGTGCACCTCAACATTTTATTAATATTCCACTGTATTTTAGTGCCTCTTTAATAACAGAATAATGTGAATTAAAAGAGGCGTAAGTTTCAGGCTATAGTAGAGTGCAAACTAAGACCATAAAGACAATATACTCTGGATTTTTTAATAAATTTTTTTTTAAATTTGAGATGATATATAAGGCTGCAACAAAAGTACAGTAACTATATATAGGTATACATGTATATTTACAATAAACAAGAACAAAACCAAAACCAAACCCAACATCAATCTTTGAAAAAACAAATGAGCCGAATATCTGAGGTACACCAATAAAGAGGTTTCATTGTATGTGTATTCTGGGAGCTAACTCTTCTCTCCTATCTCTGTTGGGAGCATCGATGAAATCTCCTCACATGATCAAGACCTAACTGTACACAGAACCCAAACAGCAAAATGTTGTGCTGCCAAAAGTCTTGGCTTAGGAAGAAGGATTCCCAGTCCTGGTGAGTAAGTTGCAGTGAAGAGTGAGATCTAGGTTTCTAACACTGACCTTCACAGCAGCTGACACCCAAAATGTTTGTAATGGGATATGCCCTAAAATGAATTTTGGCACTAACACAAGAATGAAGCAAAATATCTCTGGGAAGTAAGATCCAGAGGCTGTCACAATTTTCTTCATGTAGAGACTTGAGTCACACATTTGGCTCCATCTCGTTAGTTCCCGGGTTTTCTTCTTCTGCAGCCACAAGAGGAGGACATGCTAGGGTCAAAGCTTTTCATTAGAGCCTAAAAGCTGGCACAAGCTATATGAGTGCTTTTTCCAGCTTGGTCTACTTGATGTGAATACATATCTCCCTAAAGAAGACTTTGCTGGCTTTAGACTTTTTCATTTTCTCTGCAGTATTGAAGAGATTGCTGTTTATCCAGAGTCCAGAAAATACCCTAAAATAAAAATATTAAAATGTATGTTTTCTAAAATAATAACAACAGTATTATAAAAATAAATTTAAAAAAATACAGGGATGAAATCTTTGTCATTAAAATATCGCTAGAGTGAGTGTCTGGTACTTAGGCTGGAGACAGAAATCCTCTTTGATATCTGCCTCTGAGAGCTGTATTCTTAACCCTGTTTAGTTAGCTAGCCCATCTTCATTCCTCAAATATTTTAAGAGTTAATGGGAACAACACAAGTGATAAATGATTCTAAAAGTAATGCTATCATGATCATAAAAGTTTGGTTTTTGGGAAAAGAGGAGCCTTCGTATAGCAATTTTAGTCTTGCACTATTGTCAGTCAAATAATCTGAAATATTTTAAATTTATATTTTTACTCAGTGGTAATCCTGAAAAAGTTGGTTTTGAGATATTTCCCAAGGGTCTGTGTTCAACTGCCAAAGCAAAGCAGGGCCCCGTCTTACTTAAGGGTAACTTGGAAAGACAAACACCAACACTACAAATGTCACCCCCTTTTTTCTTCTTCACCCAAAATAATATACTGAGCATGATGTTATATGGTATGGAATATCCCTTGGGTCACCTATCCTGGCTGTGTCTCCTCCCAGCCTGCCACACTGCCCCAGCATCCTTGTCAGCAGGGCAGTACAAAAGGCAGTTAATGGCTTGGTGCTGTGCAAGCCCTGCTCAGCAATAATAAAAACATCTCTGTATTATCAACCCTGTGTTCAGCACTAATCCAAAACACAGTCCCATACCAGCCACTGTGAGGAAAATTCACTCTACTTAAGTCAAGACCAGCACACTAATGAAAATGGGACTTTTAGTTTGTGTCCCTTAGGTAGTAACTATAGTACTGTGAGTGCTTTTTATAAATTATTTCATTTCCACAGACTGCTTGAACTAATCCTGTGACTAGGTAACAACAATGCAGATAAATTGCTGGAACAGTCCAGGCAAAGTAGGAAATAAGTCCCTAATTCATTAAAAGTTTAAGATAAATCAGAGATGCATTCTTTTTATAGTTCATTAAGAGTTTTTGGAGATGCATGCTCAGTTATTGCTGTGTAAAATACTGTTTCTCTGGTGAACCTTAGCTGTGTCAAAAGGAGGTTTGTCAGCTACAGAACTGAATTTATAAACTGTAAAGCTATGCATTTTTATATACTTTAATCTGTAGGGTGAATTTTTTCTTTCATGAGGATATCATTTTAGGTTACTGAGCTTCCTTTAGGCTTTCCTCTGCTGCTTAGCATCTTACAGAAGATTTATAACAACTTACAGAAGCAAGTATTGCACTAGGAAAGGGAATACAATGTCTTTAAATTTGTAGAAGACAAAAGATTTTCAACCTAAAAGAGAAATTAAAGGAATGAGACTGTTTCATTATTCTACTAGGAATCATTTATGCAGTGTTTGTAGGAAGTGATTTTTTTAGTTAAGAAATTTTTAGTTTAGAAATGTTCTGCATTCCTATAATTAGATGATTCACTGTGTAAAATTTAAAAAACATACATATTATAATAAATGGAGGGTTTTTTCTTTCTACAGGAACACAGCATTTTTAAACTGTCTTTTAAACTTTTGCATGCTCTAGAAGTTATACTCACAGTGCTTCTCTATATTTTATGAAATATTGTCTTTCAATATGAAATCATCAACATTTCTAAAAGGGTCAAGGTGACAAGATTTATCCTTGTCTAGAGCATAGCAGAAAAACAGATGGCAGTAAAAGCAGAAGAGACAAGTGGACAGTGCATTTTAGTGTTTTAAAGAGGATTGTGGACTCAGAAATACACACAAATTACTGCAGCAAGACTCAGATATCTGAACAGTGTCAGTGCAGTTGCTTGCTTAGAAAGGCAGTCTGTTTAACTTCTACATCAAATGCAAATTGCACATCACTTTATTCTTCCAAAATGTGATGACTTTACCATTATAATTTCTTCAAGCTAGCAGATTTTGCAATCAGTGTGAAGGTCTTTACCTAAGAATCTATAAGTGGCTTATTGAGTAAAAGCTAATTTAAAGACTTTGTAAGTGTTGAATGAATACAAAGTTTCAAAGCAAAAGACAAAGTTAGTTGGATAAGAACAGCGGGATTTTTGCATCCCACTGACCTATTTTTGCTGTGAAGTCATTCAAATAAGTTCATAAATCTAGTCCTATTTTTTTGCCACCATTGTGAAAGAATTTTGATTAAAGAGCTTTACTAAGAATGGTTTTGGATTAAAGTATGATTGCACTTATTAAGATTCTTTTTAATACTTGATTTTCACAAGTGATGTGGAGAAAATTTTAATTTTAATGCCATTACTGAGAAAGGATTTTCAGAATGGAGAAATAAGTTATTATAATAGAAACTTACCAGCCCCACAGGGTACTGTAAAAATGTAGAGTTGGGACCTTATTGGAGCAAGTCATTAATTACTAGGGAAGGATATTAAAACCTGACTTAAGAACATGAGGCCTGTTGTGATCACACAAGGTAAAAAGGAGATGATAGACTAGCCTGTGGCATAAGGTCCTTTGTTCTTACATTTAAACTCTTATAAAACATAACCCATTACTTCAGTAAATTGAACAAATCTTGTCTGAGGATCTGAACTGTCTTTAGAAATACCTTCACTGAGCTGGGCTTCCCCGTAAACACTACTGTCATCTACTGCTTATCAGAGTTAAGGTGGCAGTAGTTGTGTGTGCCCTGAGGTTCAGTTTAAGTTAAAAAGAACTACTGATTTCAAGTTCTACTGAAGTGAGATGGGTGTGGTTTTAAAAGAAATGTCATGAAGCAGTTTTGGGGGTTTTAATTTTCTTAATTCAAAACCAGTGAATTGAACCACGATTGAAACGATGTCCTTCAAACTCTGACCAAAATTTATATTGACCTCAAGATCTTCGTTTACACTTTCACAATGTATCTGGAAAGAGGTAGACACTGGAATCTCGAACTACAGACATAAATTTTTTTATGCTGATTTTGCTGCTACTTCACCTGTTACCATGTACAAAGATTTTAAGGTGAAAAATCCTGAGATGTAGACACATAGACATAAGAAAATTCTGCATTTAAATTAAAATTTATGTTCTCAACAAGTGTTCAGTCTCTAAAAGATGTCAAAGAGTAAAGAATCCTTACCTTCCTTGTGTATATTATTCAAATGATTAATCACCTTCACAGCATGAAAAGGCCATACCTAAAATCTTGTTCCTAGATTTGGGCCCCGTACTTTAAAAAAGACACTGAGGTGCTGGAGTGCATCCAGAGAAGGACATCAGAGTTGATGAAGGGTATGAAGCACAAGTTTGCTAAGGAGAAGCTGAGGGAGCTGGGAGTGTTTAGCCTGGAGAAAAGGAGGCTCAGGGATGACCTCATAGGCTTCTGCAACTGCCTGAAAGGAGGATGTAGCAAGGTGAGGGTCAGTCTCTTCTACCAGGTGACAAGGAACAGGAACGAGGAAATGGTGTCAAGATGTGCTATGGGAGGTTCAGGTCGGATGCCAGGAATGTACTGGATAACAGGGTGTTCAGGGAGGTGGCATCAGTCTTTTGCAACCTTAACATTTCTATGATTCCCCTCTGTTATTTATAGACAACATATTTTCACTACTTTGAATTTTATGGTCTTTAAAACATTTTAAAACATAAATAATGTATTATACAGATATGAAAAACCTCCAGCAACAGAAAATGCAATAATCAAGAAAACAGGTTAAGAAGATTATCATTGTCCTGTTTTTCATTTGAATACATAGATATTTTGAAGTCCTTACCCAAGCAAAAATTCCACTGCACATTTTATCTGATAAAAGCTCAAGTTGAAGAAGAAGCATTAGTATTGTGGAAGCAAGCATGCCAATGGAAAATCTCAAAAAAGTTCAATATAGTCTATATCACCTTGGCTGTGGATAACAGGAGAAAGCTCATTACAGAGTAGACTTTTTTATGATGATGAGAAAGAAAAATGCTTACTTAGCTGATGCGTCAAAGAGAAAAGGCTGTTAAACCCTATACTGCAGAAACAGTGAAAGATGGCTTTGCAGTCTTTCTCACTCTGTAGTTTACTATAAGCTATGCTGAGGAAAGAAAAGAGGATTTTTTTTTTTTAGTGTTATGTGCTACAACTGAAATTTAGAAATTATCTATAGAATGGATACTGAAGCATTTCAATGTCCAGGCCTCAATATGGTAAGAAAATTTGCCAGTCAGCAGCACATTATATTTTCAGAATAATTTCCTTATATTAAAATAAATAATCAAGGGTGGAATAAAGACATTCAGTATTATTAATTTTAGAGTAATTTTCTTCTTCTAGTATTATAAGAAAAGTAGAATTTTCACAAATATTCCTCAATCCAAAAATTACCATCAAGTTTAGGTGTAAGAAAACTATGACATGTATTTTTCTAGAAGACATTTTTCCTAGAATACAATTGTCCAGAACCATTTCTACAAACTTTTTTCTTATGTGATTACACTCGAAATCTCATAATTAAAGTAAGTTCATTTCAATTCCTTTAATCACCAGGTTTTAAAATAAAAATGCATTTAGACGCTTAAATTTAAATGTAACATTTTCAGTCTTAGATAAAATTAACACCTTTCATAGTCATTATTCCCTTATATTAGAAAATTCCGAAACATTATCTGAAAATATCTTCAAAACTGAAGTGCTCAAGCTGTGCAACACCAAGAGGTTAAACAGTTTTGTGGTCCACTTAATAATTCCTTTTTGAGTTATGAAGAAGGTCTCAAAACTATGCTTGGTCAATTTTGTGAGAAGCTTAATTTCATAATCCCATAGAGAAAAGTGCTTACCTTCCTTGCAAAATTAAGAGATTTTAAAATGCATTAACATGTTATACCTATGTGTGTTTTATGCGAGGCTAAGTACACGTGCATGTTGGCATAGGCACAAGTGCATATACCTGCACACAGAATGACTTCCTAACGTACTGAAGATTTGTAGTTCTCAGTTTTGAAAAAAGATTGAAACTAGAAGAGCAGGCTACTACTCTCTTCCTTTTCCTTTAAAGGTGACCTTGTAACCTTTTTTCCCATTGAACACAGTTTCCTTGATCTTTGCCATGGTTGTTGCATTATCACCTGTGATTGGCACAGGGCCAAGGTATTTCTGCAGCACAGGCTTCAACTCCATGTTGTGCTATTTACTGTGGCAGTAAGGGATGTTTTAGTTCCCCTGACTGAGGAACCAGAACCGATCTTTGCAGTTTTCCTATGATACAAGTCACAGCTGGACTAGTGAGTAAAAGAAAATTTATGAAAATTAAAAATACAAACTGTATCATTAGTTGTAGCTTTGGTAATACGGGTCTTTTCATTACTTAAAAGGAAAGGAGTTGAAAGAATGCAGAACTGTAAATACAAAGATGCCAATTGATTCATTATGCCTTACGTGCTGGTTACATTTGTCATGAGATAAGGAAGAATATTTAGCAAAGTTTTGTTTGAATCCCTAGTTCTCGTACTTAAGCTAGCATCTAGAATGAAAAAACGCCAAATCTTAATGATCCAACAGTGCTCTCTGGTGGTGTGAAAACAAAGGCAATGTATCCTCTGCAAAAAAATTACGTAAGTCCAGTACAAGAGTCCTTGAAGACAGATAGGTGACAGGAGGTCTCAACATGTTCCCCTGTGATAAGAAAAATAGAGCAATAAACAACTTTAAACCTGCCAAGGCATGAAATGTGAAACCTTGCTTAGTGAAATAATGTAAATAAATATTTAAAATGATATTTTTTGTCCAACAGATGTTTTAGACTCTTAATGCTCACAAGGAACATATTCCTTCAGTATGCAATGCTAATCCAAAAAGTGAGAGAAATATTCTACATAGTAGTATATTTTATCAGAAAATAATTTTGAATGTTAAGAAACACTTTTTGGTTTCAATTTTATTCTCTTTATTAGGGGAAGGGAAAAAAAAGAGGAAGAAAAAAAAGAAGAAGAAAAAAACCTCCACACAGGTGAAGAAATAGAGTGAATGGAGGGGAGAGGTGAAAGAACAGTTATAAACCAGAGTCATTAAGCTGCCAAGTTCAAAACAGTTTCCTTTTTTCACACAAAGTTTCTCTCTTGGATATTCATTATATTTTTACAGTTATAGGTGGATTTTATTCATACCAACTAAAAATTGTTAGGTCATCTTCTGTTGCACTCCTTCACTTTTCCTTTGTTGATTTTTTTGGGAGATATTTTTTGTCAGAATTTCTTTCTTTTTTTTTTTTAACCTTTGGAGACTGAGAGACTTAACATATTATGTAGCAATATGGTAAGAAGTAAAGGAAAATATGGAAAAGGCAGTTCTATGGAATGTAGCCAAAACCCCTGATCACAAAGACATTTACAATATAGAAAAATATCTGATAAGTAGTTTTGCTGAGGTTAAAACAAAAAAAAAATTTCTTCCACTGCTTTCTGAGATCAGAGTCGTTCTGAAATTATTCCATATAGCTTGAAACAAATATGCTGAGCCCCATACGGATACTCTAGAAACATTAATATTGATACTATTGAAATGTTAAAAGTATGGAGAAGCTGTTGGCTAGATAAAGAGGAAACACCTAAGAATGCTAGTTGGAACATTCCAGATAATAAGAACAAAATTGGTTTTGCTGCATGAAGAATAATGCCTTCTACATACATCAAGATAGAACCTAAAAGTCTAAAGCTACAGGAGAAAGAGATGCAGGCAAAGAACTTTCACTGCAAGGAGCAAAGAAGAATGAGTCCATATTGGACTAAGTGTCTCAAGTAAAACAGCAGTATAGATACAGGGAAAAAATAAACAGTCAATGTGATTCTGATTTTGAAATATAGGAAAAAAATGTACTTCTAAAAGCAAGCATAAATGTAACATTTTTTCCTAGAGTATTTCCTATCTCAAAAGTATTCAAGGCACACTTTTGTTTCAGTGAACTAAAGACTGCTATGGAACCCAAAAAATAGAACCTTTTGAAAAATTCTGGAAAATGGATAAGAATTATACAAATTATGTTTTCTTGAAATATGTATTTGAACTGTTCAGTCATATTCTAGTAAGACCTCTTCGTACCAAAATTTTTCATTTATTTCAGTCTATTAACTTTTGGGGTAGGTGGGAAGTAGATGAATGAAATCCTGGAGAAGAGTAAAATTACACTATTATATAGTTTTTATTGAGCTGGCCTTACAAAAGAAAGAAAAAAAATATTTTAATTTTTTTTAATTTTTAATTTTATTTAGACTTGAAAATTATTGACTACATGCATAGTTGTTGTTTTTTTTTTTTCCTGTGAAAATATTAGATTTCCATAAAAGGCATAGGATCAATTCTACATTTATCTTTCTATTTCAACGAGTGGTGAACAAGGTGAGGACTGACTTGACTAAACAGTTTTCTGCCGTCATATGGGCTTGTCCAAAGCCTGTCTTTGGACAAGCCCATATGGCATATGGCATATGTTTTGTACTTTCCTGCTATCCAGAAAAATGCAAACCCCATTTTTTCAGAACTAACCGGATGCTTTTTGGTATCCTGAGTCACATCAGTTTCTCTACAGCATGTGTTTAGCAAACTGACTCAAGTCTTACTATTATACAGAGAGTTACTTCAAGAAGTTACTGTAGGATGTAGGAATAAAACCCAAAAAACTAGCGGAGTTTTTGGTTTTTTGAAAGTTTTGTTCATCTTACTTTTTGTGGCTCAATATAATGTACTGCTTCCCTGAAAAGATAGAGGAAGACCTTTCCAAAGTGTTTTGCGAGGATGATGAAATTGTATTGTTGTGTTTACTTAAATGGAATATTACAGAATCAGATTCAAATAAAACTGAATGACTAAATTAGGTACAGATGTTTAGTAAAACACTGTGCTAGTCACAGTCAGGGGCTACAGGCTGTGAAAAGCAAAGGATTTATTAAAAGAAATTTTGAATAGTCAGGATTTATTGATAACATGGATTGTCTTATTCATATTTGCCTCTGCTAACTAGAGCTGTGTTTTCAGTGCTCTAAGATAACATCTTTCCTAAAACTCAGTTTTATCAGTGAGGAAATACTGTGAAGGGGGAAATTCTGCTTCATAAAATCTTCAGGGAATATTTAATTTTGATGAACTTTTTTGTTTGTTTCATTGTGATGATATTTATTTTTGGAGAGAGGTGGTGGTAAAACTTGTGAAATGCAGAAAAAGAACCAAAAAGAGTAGAAATGAGAGTGACAGCTTAGGAAAGAGTGTTCTGAAACTGGTATTTTTCTGAACTAGCATGTTAATAATAGAGAGGATAAAATGCCACTGGAAAAATGAAGGTGCTGTGGAGACTCTGAATTGCACAAGATTTATAGGAAGGAAATACTTGTGATACACAATTTATTAAATATTGTACGAGTCTTGAAAATAGTGTATTATTCCTCCCTCAATCCCTGATGAAATAGAATTCTTAATTTACAATGAATCAGCCTAAGGCCAAGTAGTGAATATTTCATTTACATTTAAAAGGTTTAAGAAAAAGATCAACACAAGAGATAAAGAAAATACAGGAGAGGGGAGGTGAAAACAACAAAGTGAATCATTATTTGTGATAAGATACATATGTCATTGAAGCTCAATTCCTGCAGAGAAAAAACTGGGAAACAAGAATATAAGTAAATAAAAATAAGAGTGTGTCAATGTTGAAAAAAGAGTGAGAATGGAAAAGCTTCATTCCAAGATAATTTCCCAAAAGTAGGTAAATTACTAGATGTCAATATCATGTTTTTTTATAATTTTACACTTTTCCCAGTTTGTTTTCAGTTTTATAATCAATAACTCAATGTCTGATATGAAAAGAAATATTTTCAGCTGGAGGGCATACTAAAATTTAAAACAAGTTAAACTGACAGTTTTTGGGCCATCATGTTTTCCTCAAGTGTTAGATAAACTAGTGCAGCAAGTTACTTTTTCAAGAAATCTGTTTTATGACAAATTTGTGTGACTCAGTTTCTTATTTGTGAGCTGATGTGGATCCCTAGATAGAGTTTTATCATCTTTGAGACCATGGCACAACAGAAAATGCATGTTATGGATGTTAATACTTCCCAATGTAAGAGCAGGTCGCAAAATATTTGTTTTATTTATGAAGGCTATTGATAAATTGAACTTTTTCCCTCTTGAAAAGCAACTGTCATTGTCAACACATCAAAAAAAAAAGGTTTCCTAATGTATTGCTGTACAATTGAATAGCATGATAGGAAAGAAAAGAACACCACAGCCGACAAATTACTATGCAGGTATTGCTAATTTGCCAGTGCTAAGGACCAAAAGAATTTGTATTAACTTCTAGATTAGTGTGGGCTTATGGATCAGAGAAATAATAATCATATTACCTCATGATATGTCAAGTATTTATTGGTTTGGATGCATATTAATCTAAAGATAAATCTCTTTCATATCTATGCTTGTGTAAGAGGGGAATAAAATGAATAAGTATGACCAACACCTGAAAACAGATGCTTGTAGATATAATTCATTGTAGAATCCCAGAACCATAAAATTATCTAGTCTGCAATAGACTTCCAGGGCCCATTTGGTCCAGAATTCAGTTGAAAGCAGGGCCTTAAGTTAGTTTTTCCAGGGCCCTATTTCAACATCTTCTCAAGCTGAATCTTGAGCACTTCTGGAGAGATAGGTTCCATCATTTCTCCAAGCAACATATGGCAATCATTATTGGTTGTCACAATGAAGTATTTATTATCTTCACACAGAATTTCCCTTAATGCAATTTGTGCCTGTGGATTTTCATCCTGTCACTGTGAACCCTTGTGAAGATATTCATCCATCTTCTTTGTAATTATCTTTAATTTAATGAGTGTGATTGGGATATGGTTCCCCTCCATCTACACTAGACCAGACTTCTGTTCTCAAGGCAGAAAAGACCCAGTTCCTTCAACTTCTCCTTCATATCTTCCCACAGTATCTCATCATCTTGGCAGTCATGTATGGATATATCAACATCTCTTTTAAACTTAAGCTCCATGTGTGTCATACCACATGTTGAGTAGTGTGGAATAATCACATCCCATAGTCTGCTGGTACATTTTTCAGATTGACACCTGGAAGTTATTGCCCTTCCTTGCTGCCAAGACACACTTCTGAGTCATATTGAGCCCCAGGAATCCCAGGACTTTTTAATCAGATTTGCTTCTCAACTATCAGACCCTAGCCTTTAGATAGAGAGATTATAATTATTCTGTCCCAAGGGCACAATTTCACATTTATTTTTTGTTAATTTTTATGGAGTTCTTGCTGGTCTGTTTTCCAGCCTGCAGAGATCACTCTGAGTGTGACTCATCTGCCCAGACTCATGTACTTCTCTTCCCAACTTGATGCCATCCACAAAGTTGGTATGTATTCAATTTCCATCAATTTTGCTATTCCTCTGTCCAGTCCATATCTTAGCAGCTCATTAGCAAAGAAACTGTGTGAGAGAAACTGTGTGATCAGAGCAAATGCCTCACTGAAATCAAGTCAGATCATATCCCCAGCTCTCCCCTCATCCACAGCTCGTTGTTTTACCATAGAAGGCAATTATGTAGAGATCAAAAATATTTATTTTAATCAGGTATTATTACCATGAATTTTAATCATTCAATGATGATCTGAATTATCAGACTTAATTACCTGATTATGCTATGTTTAAGTATTTCTATGACCTTTTCCTATCCAATTTTCATATCTAAAATTAATTAAATATGTCTATCATGAAGTAACCTTTTACAATGTGAGATCACTTACTTAATACAATTTCTCTAGTTAATTTAAAACTGAGATTTTAAATTTAGTTCACAGAATACTTGTCACTAGAGCTGTTGTGTTTTTTTTTTTACTTAACATGTCCTAAATGTTGAATATGAAGTTAAGATCTATTATTTGTTGAAAATAATAGACCTTTTTTATGACAGATAAACTTGTTCTGTTGTTTCTGTATTCTTGAAGGCTTAAATATGTACTTAAAATATTCTGTCTAAATGATACATTTTTGAAAACTTGCATATATGTACACTTTTCAAAACTTGCATATATATGCACTTCCTCTGAGCTACCCTTGCACATTTAGTTTTATAAATTGAGTTTAATTTGCAGCTACCTATAATTTTCACTCCAATATTTTCCTTTTGATTCTTTTGAACATTGTCTTGGAGAAAGATCTTGTTTTGGTTACAGTGAAAATAGTGAAATAACTTGTAGTGAAAATAAAGCTTATACTGAAATGATAGTGAAAATAATAGTGTTAGGCATAGCATCAGCTAAGTAGCATCACTAAAATTCCTCAGGGTTCCTCTTTTAGTCCTTAAGCTAACATGCTACCTAAGCATGTTTAACTTCTTCTCAATGTTTAAGTAAAAATACACAAGGATCTTTTTTTCTTTCAAAATCCTGTTCTGAATTTGTAGTAATTTTGTTAAGATTGGTAAAAGTGTATGTTTGTCAGAGGCATGTATTTACTTTTCCAGTTGAGCTGGGTTAAGGAAATCAGCACAAAATTATTTCTCACTAATCATCTCTTCAGAAAGGTGTGTTAAGAGGTGTGGTAAGTACATCACAATGATTTGCACTGCTTGATCTCAAATGAATATGATCTAGAAATTTGTAAGGACATGTTTTATCTATTTCTACAGGAATTAAACATTAAATTGTAATTTAAAAATATTACAGCATAATTTGCTTAAGACTCCTCTAGAGTCTGAATCCAGTAGGGTTAGGTCTTTTAGGTCTATGCAGTAAACACAATGTTTACTGCAGTCTCTGGAAAATAATAGTTTCTTCTATGTTGAATTCTGAAAACAAATTTTTTATCTTTTTTTAATCTGAGTGTTTAAAGAATCCTTTATCAAATTGTTTTGTAATGTGAAGACTAAGAAAAGGGGAATGTGATATTTCATTTTATTGTGCCATATTGCTTCTGATAATCCCCAAACAGTTCAATAAAGGCTGGAAAGCTGACCTAATAATTTTGTCATTTTTGTCTCTTATGACAACAAGCGCAGACCTATGGAGTACTGTGTTCAGTGTACAGAAACCTCAGAGAGTAAAGAGCTCAAGAACGTGATGTTATATTGTTGCTTATGGATACAAAATGTCTGTTTTATGTGAACTATTGTATGTTTTATGTATCATTCCTATTTCCTCTTTCTTCCAGGAAGAAATTCTGATTCCTTCATTTTAAACCAGTTATTTATATATTTGAAGACAATTGTATCAGTCATTCCTTAAGTCAACAAATCCAGATCTTCCAGTGACTCCTGATCAGTATTTTCTAGACTCACCCTTAGTCATTTTCATTGCTTGTCTGTTCATATCCTCCAGCGAAATTCTTTCCCAAAGTGCTACACTCAAAGCAGGAAAAGTATTTCAGGTGAGGGAGTATTGTTCCCAGTAGATTAATAACTACTCCCTGTGTCTTGGTTTACACATCTCTATTTTTTTTTTCAGTTGCAAAGAAAAACTGCTTTAAGCATGGTGAAATCCTCTTTAAATTGTTATGCACCATAATCTGAAGGCTTGCAAATCTTCTATTTATCCAATCATTCCTATCTCATATATCTTCAAGGAATTGTGCTTAAGTGTGTGAGAGACCTCATCCTATAGAATAGCTTCAATTTTTTTAAAACATTTTTAAAATATTTCATTTGAAATGCTAAATGTCTGTGCTTTTACTCCCACTCTGCTTAAGCTTGAAATTTAAAGTCAAAATGTATGTCATTTATTGGAAAGTAAACTAGTAGTGATTTTAAATCAGCCTTTTGTTGAATTGAATTGATTATATAACATCTAAAAAAAAGATCTAACATATTATCTCTTGTCTGTCAGTGGACAGCAAGAATCATCAATCAATAAAAAGGGAGGAAAATATATGATGATTTTTTTCCCAAAAGCTTTTTTCTGACTGTCATTCAGCTGTGGTTTAGAGATTTCCTGTTATATTCTAACATGTCTAATAAAAATAAAAGATTCTGATACATTACATTGCAAATATTGGAAGAATTCTTTCATTTTCTCTTTTGAGATCCACAAATATTTAAGAAAATGTTGTGTTTCTGAAGCACTCCACAAATTTCTGAGGGCTTCATGCCAGCATTTATTCTTAGAAATAGTTTGAATGGATTCCAGATTTCTCATTTTCTTAAAGAATATTACAGACTCTGTGTGAACATCAAAGACATCTGTGAAAAACTGATAATAAATATCCATCTTTAATGTAGTGTAATTACTGAAAAGCATTATATTGTATTTTCAGGCTGTCTCTTCATGACAGTCTTTTTTTTTTTTGCTTTTCTCTTCTAAGACTTGAACTGAAAAAAATATCCTCTAAATAATTTAAATAAATCATTATTTTAAGGTGGCTTAAATTCTATCATTAACTTCTACATATTGGTCATAGTTAATATTGGACTGGCTTTGAGGATATTTGCCATTTCTTTATGATGTCTTTTAGAGTAGTGTAAGGCAACATTCAGCATCAGGTAATTATTCAAAGTTAGAATTTAAACTGATTGCTAATGGGACGACTCTTCTGGCCATTCTGGAAAAATTGTTGCCTTGGCTGAAGTATTACCTGAAATGAAAAATAATCTCTGGGAAAAGGATAGATCATACCTTAATGACAAGGGCAGAATGAAGGTTGCATTATTACCACTTTCTTTCATGAGTAACAGATAAATGTAAGAATGAAACTCTTTAAATAAAGTTCTTGATTCAGTACAAGAAAGGGTACATAAATCACTACATGCTTTTTTTTTCTGTCTTTTTTTTCTTTTTTATCCCTGTTTTTATTTTATTTAATTATATTTTATTTTATATTGATGTGAGGAGCCATAAAGAAGTTATGGTTCTGGTTATAAGGGAAAAATACTGCAATAAATAAATTTGCTGAAATACTGACAGTGAAAATGCCTGCCAGACTAGAACTGTTAGACTGGGAACTAGGCCTAGGAACCAGAAGCATCCTTTATGAGCACAGCTGGTACCTTTCAAGTGCAGTTGGGTACCTAGAAACATTCTAGATACTTCCCGAGATACCACCGAAAATCCAAACCCCAGAGAATTGTAACAGTGACTTATAGCCTGAAAAGGTGAAAAATAGTTAGGGAAAAGGGGAAAACATAATGAGAAAGTAAGAATCATTAACTTCAGCTGGCTGTTCTAACAGCAAGAACAGGAAAACAGTCTGGAAAAATAAAAAATTTATCCCATAGAACAGAGAA
Source organism: Passerina amoena (assembly GCA_013401095.1). Lineage (NCBI taxonomy): Eukaryota > Metazoa > Chordata > Aves > Passeriformes > Cardinalidae > Passerina > Passerina amoena. The sequence continues at coordinate 1,277,005 of WBNP01002031.1, forward strand.
TGCCATCATCTATTGGGTTCCAGCTGAAACAAATTATAAATCCTCTATTAAGTTCCAATTGAAAAAAGTATAAATTGCCATCATCTATCTGCTGCTTGAAGTGGTACTGTCCTATGACCTCTTATGCCTCTACAAAAAAAAAAAAAAAAGATTTATTTTTCATCAAAAGTGGATCTTCTGTTTCTGAGAACTCCCTGAGCTGCATATACATTTCCCTTTCTTCAAAAGCTTGTGTGAACATTTTATGAGATCTTGAGCACTCACTGGGGACACCCAGCTGGCTCTGAACTCAAGTGGATTGCTTTCCTTCTGGGACTTCCCCTGGGGTTGGTTCAGTTAGTTCTCCCACTTCTGCGACAGATGAGTGGCAGCTTGTTTCTCCTTCTGAAATCTGTTTAATGCACTTTGCTATTGTATACATTCATATAATTAAACTATTGTATTTGCTTTTACATTATTGATAAGTCACTTTACTGCTGAGAAGTTTGTAGTAACCTGTAATTTTCTAAAATTGTTGTTGCTGCAGTTCTCTGTTCCTGCTATTACTGCTGCAATACTGTTGATTGTTGCTATTATTGATTATTGCCACACTATATAGATGAATATATGTATATGTCTATATTTGCTTTATTAATAACATATATATATATATTTGCCAATGGTGATTTTTTTTTTATACTTCTGATCATGTCTAATCAAGTAGGGAAATTCAGACAACAAATTTCTGTGTGCTTGTGTTTCCTGGATTCCCATGAACCCACAGATGTGATCGTTATCACTAGCAGGCTGGGTGACCCTTTAGGTTGTGAGACCTGTAAACAAACTATTTCTGAATCTAGAAAAATCAAAGAACAAGAAACAAGGATTATTACTGATTTTTGCCAGGCTTGAATTCTTTCAAGAACAAGAAATAAAGCTTTAAATACATAAGTGGATTCTCTTGGACAGGATTCTTCTATGATTTGTTTGCACTTTGTGCTGGGTTTAGTTGAGGTAGAGTTAATTTTCTTCACAGTGGCTGGTATGGGGCTGTGTCTTGGTTTTGTGCTGAACACAGGTTGTTAATATAGTGATGTTTTTCTTACTGTTGAGCAGGGCTTACACAGAGTGAAGACCTTCACTGCTTTTCACACTGCTACACCCAGGTAATGGAGTGGAATGATGGATTTTGTCCTCCCAGTCATCACTACCGTGATGGGGCCCTGCTCTCCTGGAGATGGCTGAGCACCTGCCTTCCCATGGGAAATAGTGAACTAAGTCTTTGGTTTTGCTTTGCTGGTATGCATGACTTTTGCTTTCCCTATTAGACTATCTTAATCTAGATCCACGAATTTTCCATATTTTATCTTTGTGTTTTTCTCTCCGATACCAGTGGTGGGAGTGTGAGTGAGTGGCTATGGGGGGCTTGGTTGCTAGCTGGAGTTAAACCATGGCAGTCCATTCTGGCACCCAATTTGTGGCTCAAAGTGCTTGAGACAAAGAACAGATCTGGCTGGGAGGTACCTGATTGAATTTGGACGTACTGGATTTGAATATCTGTTAGTGCTGCTTAGCTAGTAATCTTTGCTTGCCATAGGGCTTCTTTGCTTGCCATGGGGCTCACTTTGCTGGGTCTGTATTGGAGTCACTTGTTAGTGGCTGCGTTTTGCTTTTGCTGCTTGCTGTAGTGCTGTACTGTTCATCACCTTACTGATTTGTGCCTGAGAAGGTTTTGATAACAGCCCCTGGCGATGTGCCTGGGCTGGCAGGTGGCCAGGGTACTGCTCTTGTTTCTGTGCTGCTGTACTGGACAAGCTGGAACTTCAGAACTGGAGCTGAAGGCACTGTCACGTATGCAAGAATCCCACACCAGAGCAGGTGGGTGCCTGAAGGAGGATGTGACCCTGGGAGACTCCTGTGACAGAGCAGGCTTGCTGGCAGGACTAGTCACCTTGCAGAGGACCCACACTGGAGAGGCTCATGAAGAGCTGCAGCCCATGAGAGGGACCCATGCTGGACAAGTTTGAGTTCAAATCTCCTGTGGGTGGGACCCCACGCCAGAGCAGGAGAAGCAAAGATTCACTTGTAGCTCACGGTGAAGACCATGTTGTTGCAGCTGGGCCCCTGAAGCCCATGGAGGACTATGATGTGGACTATAGTAATGGTAGACTATTCTATAACAGGAACCCCTTGTTGCAGCCAGGCTGGGGACAAGGGGAGGAGTTCATTGCAATGTTAAACCCTAAAACCAGGGTGAAAAGGACTATTAGTGGAGATTGTAATGGATTTGTGTTTAAAATTTTATAAGCCATGATTTGAGTTGATTATTACAGAAATTACTAGAAGAGGAACCACCCAAACCAACACAGGAGAAGCCTAACAAGAAGCAGTTTCAGTGCAGCAGATCTGACCTGAGCTGGCTTTGGTGTCCAGTAGCTCCACATCACACACCACCTCTCTTGTCCCAGGCGACCACCAAAAGAGATGAAGCTCAAAGTCATGGACTAATTAATTAATTAATTCAAGAGGAGAACAACATCTGAGTATTAACTAAAGAGGAGGAAGAGAGGTGGTGGGTAGTGATGCAGTGAATGCTGTGGGACCTGAGCATGATGTAATAAGCGGTGGAATATGCTGGTTTTGGCTGGAGTAGAGTTAATTTTCTTCTTATTTTTTTTCTGATTAGTATGGAGATGTTGTTTGGATTCATGCTAAACACAGATCTGATAACATATAGATGTTTTTGCTATTGCTGAGCAGGGCTTACACAGAGCCAAAGCTTTTTCTGCTTGTTGTACAGCCACACTGGCAAGGGAGTTGGGGATGCATGGGAGGTTGGGAGTAGACACAACCAGGACAGGTGATCCAAATAACCAGAGGGATATTCCCGACCATGTGACATCATGCTCAGTATATAAAGTGGGGGGGAAGAACCCCACCAAAAAAAAAGTATAATTGTACATGGCATTGAAAACAATATGAGAGCAGTACAGGTGTCTTAATGAATTTAACTAGCAATACTAAATAATCCTAACATAGGTTTAATGTTAATAGAAATTACTACTGGCAAGCACTAAAAAGAACCAAAATTTATTTATTAGGCTTAGAACATAGCAGTGAACTGAATTAATATATAAAGCTGAAGCAAGCAAGAGATGTACTATTTACACCTAAAGATGTTTGACAGACAAGACTGGGAATGATCCTGGTGCAAAACTTGTGGTTATGGCAGAAAAACTGCTCAATAAAATCAGGAACCAAATAAGATTCCTGTCCCCATATTGCCACATTCTTTAGAGGTTGTGTGCATGAATTGTATCGAGAAGAGCTCAGAAGCTCTGGGAACACATTTGTGCTGAGATGGATGCTGTCAGTCAAGTGTATGCCACTGATAATGAAAAAGAGAAATTACTGTTTGGGAATGATTTGTTATTGAAGTTCTGTCCGCTTCTCAGTTTAATCCATAAAACCATTTGACTCTAGTGAAGGAACAATATCCCGTGTAGTAGGCTGATAAGAGAGAAAGTAGAAAATACTGTTATTTGCTGTCATGGGAAGATCAGCAGCCCCTGCTCTCTCTTTTTGGCACAGTAAATGCTAAGAGTAGCTCTATCTCTGCCTATCATGCCTGTCTTTTACCATGGACCTATCATTTCCCAATTCACCACTTATATCCTATATCCCTACTTATGAGCTCAGTTCCCTGGAGCAAAGAAATTCATTAACAATGTGTTTTGGGTTTGTGTGGCAAGGTTTTTGTTCTGAGGAGTGTGTGTGGTGTGTGTGTGTGTGTGTGTGTGTGTGAAGGGGGAATGCACAGAGGTGGCTACTATAAGAAAACACCAGAAACTGTGAGACACAGCCAGTTCCAGCCAGCCCCAATATGGATATGCCTCTTGCAAAAGCTGAGCCCATTAGTGATGCTGATAATGCCTCTGTGACAATTTATTTAAGAAAAGGAAAAAAAAAACACTAGAGAATCACAGTTGTGAGAATTGACTGGTAATGTGAGAGAAACAGCCTTGCAGACACCAAGGTCAGTGGAGAAGGAGGGAAAGGAGGTGATCCAGTTGTTGGAGCAGAGATTCCCCTGCAGTCTATAGGGAATACCATGTTGACACGGGGTGACCCCTGCAGCCCATGGAAGACCTCACTGGAGCAGATATTCACCTCCTGACATTGAAAGTTCAGGAGAAATTATGTTCTTCTACAGCAATTACATAATCAACAGAACCAAAAAAGTTCTCAAGAATGTGCTGTTGATTGCAGCACATTACAGACACTACCAGTAATTCTAACAGATTGAACAATTACTTTTCTTTTGTGCTAGATCTATGAGATTTCAGGATGAGTAGCCAGTATACATGCTCTAAATAAAATAACTGTACATGTATATGCTAATCTCACTACATATGAGTGGTGTAAAGGTGCTACAGATATTTCAGGAGTTTAGGATACACTCTATTTATATAGATCCATTTGATTCCATAGAGGCACTAGGCTCAGGCTATAATTATTTTTCTTTTAAATATCATCTCTGCCTGTGCAGTAGGTCTGCAGCTGCTGGTACCAACGGCTCCCTCAGCCTTTTTGTATTACAAAACAAATTAGTTCAATATAAAAAGTATAGAAGATAAGGACACAAATCCTCCTGATGATGGCTAACAGGATTTGTATTATTTCCACCTAACATCCACCTTACAATTTTACTCCTACAATTCTTTCTTCCTATCTGTGGTTACACTGATTGACATTAATACCTAAAGTATCCTTAAATATTATTTTTATGCAGACAAATATTATTTTTATACAGATTTAATTCTGCTTTAAGCTGATAATTCCTTGACAATCTTGTTTCTGCACTTTGAGCGTGTTTGATGGTGATTCAGTAGTGGATATATTCCAGCAAGCTGTATCTTTACATCCAGTAGACTAAGTTATTATAAATTTCCACCTGCTTCTTAAAACTGTGTGGTGACTTCTGTCTTTGCCTAAACTTTAAATAGTTACCATACAACATCAATTCTTGAAAGAATTATATTTTAGAACCTCAATCCAAAGTATCCACTACCTAGAACTACTGTGTCAAAAAATTTCTAACAAAAAGTCATAGGCTTCAGAACTAAGGTGTTAACAAAACCAGTGTTATTAGTACGTTTTGTCTCTTTTGCAAAGCATCAATATAGTGAATATGAGTAGCAAAGACAACCTTTCTATTCTTAGAGATCATCTGTTTCAAAATGGTTAATGCTCTTATTCTGTGGGATTAAATATAATGTCTCTGTATTTCATCTTCTCTATTCTTTCCCTCAAATATTTTGCTGTTATTATGGACTTCGCCTAATGACAGCTGATAATTTCTCCTTAATATTTTTTATTACAAGCTAAATGGAATGAGAAATATACATTAAATCATTGAAGACAAGCATACAAAAATTTTAAAGTAGCAATAATTTGTTATTATAAGTACATCTTCTTCTATGAGAGCCATTTAATTGACATTTTAAGGAAATTCCCAAACTGACTTTGAATACTATAATAGAAAATTCTTCCCTAACCAGGAGTATAGTAACTAGTAGAGAAAGAGTTATCTTTCATTTTGAAAGAGAAGTTTCCTGCATTTTTAAAGTGGTCAGTTTAATCCAGAAATATTTTCAGACATGATGATTCAGTGAGATACAGAACTTTAGTAAATACCCGAATATGTTTTAGGAACTGTTTTGAGTTAATTCAAATATGACATTTGCTTAACTGAGATTAGAAGAGATCTGACCAGAATGCAGTGGAAAATTTTAAAGAATATTTGATATGATGAAGATTGCATATTGTCTAGGTGGGATTGTAATGCTTTGATGTGATCTAAATAAAAGTTGGTAGTAGAAGTAAAGACCGTGTTTTCTTTGCCATTTAATCAAGATATATTAAGACAGAAGTGGCAAAGCACATTTTAAAGGGAATAACAAAAAAAAACCCGACAGAGTGGAGCAGAGACATCAAGCCCAGGTTCTGATGAAATCCTTGCAGAGAGAAGAACTCAGTGGGTCTTTGCAGCTGATAAACTGGATAGCACAAGTCAGCCAGGGGAGAGAGGCAAAGACGTCCTGCTGCCAAGCCAACAACTGTGGTGAAATTGCTCTCCTTGGATGAATTGGTCATCATTGTCTAATTGTACTATTAACACACACCTTCATTCCTAACTTGCCTGACTTCAAGGTACAACTATACTTCACTAAGTGTGCACTGGTTTTTTAGGGTGATTTTTCTCTTTCTCAGGTGATTATTGCTGCCTTTAAATGGGTTATGTATTTTTAAACTTGCATTATTATGTTTACAGATTTGCTGCATCTTAGATAATAATGACAAATGTGAAATCTGCACCATAAATTTTGTTGATAATGTGGATTGTAAGACTTAAAGATGTCACAGAAAATCTACTACCATTGAGGCATAGCCTCCAGTGTGCTAAGAGTGAGACAGATATACTGTCTGAAGAGTAACAGAGTTATTAATGATCTGAGAAAAACACTGCTTTACAAATATATATAGTTCAAAATATGATTTAATTTATGATTAAAATTTTCTGGTTTTACCTGAAAATACTCTGTGTCTTTAAAATTACCATGTTTATTTTTCCATGAGCTAGTATTTTATTTATCAGAAGTTTTCTAGTGAATTCTGTGCAACTGCTTCAAATAAGCTTAACTATGATTAGGGGTTGATCAGTATGGCTAATACTTACCCAAAAGAAATAGGGCACAAAACCCTGAAATTGTAGGTATTTAGGTTCTGAAGGGCACAGAAAACCATCAGAAAATTACAGTGAAATAATCAGGAAAAAATCACCATAAAACAGCTCTTTAAAGGAGGAAACACTACAGATTCAAGTTTTTACACTTTGAAACAACACTGTCTTCTATTTGCTGGGTTTTTTTACAAAGCCATGTCATCAGCTTTCTTAATTTTTCTTCTTCTTTTTTTAACATTAATACAATAAAACATATTTCAAACTTCTATAGGCCGCTGTATATATATGTATTGCTTTTTACTTTGAATAAATATATTTTATAAGCCAGAAAGAACATTTATTGCTGAAAAAAAAAAGAGGCATTCCCAAGACTGTACTTAATAACTTTTCAAATCTCCCTGTCAACCATTCTGCATGTCTAAAATACTCTGTATGCAAATGGTACTTTAAACCCTCATATATCTAACTCTGATGAAATCTGATTTGAGCACTCTCTAAAGGAGCAGCAAAACTCATTGCTTACTGTAACACCAGAATGGATGTCAGAAATAGAACTACAAACAGCCTGAGGACAATTGAGTCCCTTTAAGTATAGCACCTTTGACACTGGTTGGTCTGTCAAGCCTCAGTTATATTGGAAGAGATATTTTTCACTGATGTCTTTTCACACATATGACTTAAATTTGCATTGAAATCTCTAAAACCTATGCCATTGAAGCCCATGACCTATGCCAAGAAAGGCAATCAGCATCCATTTATGCATTGTGCTTCTTAAAAGATCAGCACTTACAAAATTCAAGTGCTTAAAAATACATATATTAGTGTATTCTATACCCAGCTCAATGAAGTTCCTTCTCACGATTCTTAAAATCTTTGTAAAATAACTAACTTTTTGGAGATAACTCTATTGACCCTTAACATTAATGCTTCAAAGCTGTTGTTATTTCAGATCTTTGCATTTGTACTGCTTTCTCAGGATTTTTAGTTGCTGAACTATAAAGCTTTATATGACACCAAACACTAGACCTGTGAAGAAAACATTCAGTAGAAACTGCTTTTCATTTCTGAAAGATATTAAATTTTAATACAGTCTCAGTATGAAGTTTGCTAATCAAATGTCAGGAACATCTTAAATCTGTCAATAAAGGCCTTAATTCAACCAGGGGGTAAAATCAACAAGGAAGGTGAAAATTCCAAACAAGAAAAGACCCTTTAAGAATTGTATTTGTAGTGCCATCTGCTTTGGGTTAATTGTTCTCAACAGGCTACTCAGCTGCCATTTAGTTTCTTTATTACTTATTAAAGAAGCAATGGATGCTTAGAAATATGTCATTAGCATTAGCAAAGTCCTGATCCAGCGATAACACAGCCTGATTGATAGACCTACTTGATTCTAACTTTCTATTCTTCTTTATGGGTGGAATAGCAATAACAGATACTAATTAGCAAACCTGATGTTTGTGCAATCGTGATAGGCAGACATTTATAAAAAAAAAAACATTCCAAAACTTTTGGTGACTCACAGGTGATGTGAGCTGGTCTCTAAAACAGCTTCTCTCCAGAGATCAAAGCGCTGCTCAAAATTTCCTATGACATAGAACTATACACTATAGGAAAGAGACACTTAAAATATTGGGAAATAACTGTTTGCACTTGTATCTAACAGTTTGATCTGCAGTGAAATGAACAGAATGGGAATACTACCGTTCATATCAGCAGGATATTGCAAACTGTCTGTCCTCAGAACTGCAGTTTGAGTGCAGCAATCACTGTAATGGAGGTAATGGAGGGCAGTGGAGGGAGGGATCAGAGAAAGCTGAACTGAAAAGAAGGGTTTGGACCTTTCACCTCTACCTGTTAATAGGTGGTTGTCCTTTAGAAAGACTTCATTGGTGTGATCTTAAGAAACAAAGAGTACATGGAAATGCTTCTATTTATTAATAAGTTTTTTAAAAAATTAATATAAAAATAATTAACCCCCCAACCAAGGAACTAAAATTCACTGAAAACCCGCATTTGGCTGTGAATTGCAAAAATCAGAATCTGATAATAGACCCATTTTTGCATTAATTCTTTTATCTCGAAAAGGTCTCCAAACATTACCTTGCTTAATAAAGTTCTGAGCTCTGATCTTTCTATAGTGTTGCATCTATTTGTGAAACACTCCTTGTTTGTTTCTATTCAGTGTTACAGTCAGTAATAAGTTTTTAAAACCTTCAGCCAAATCAGATTATTAGAGAGGAAAAAACTCTGGCATTTTCAGCAATGAAGGTAAACTTTAACTTCCAGCATATTTAGCCAAGCTTAAATAAAAAATAAAGAGTAAATACAGTAAGGAAATAATTTCACTCAAAAAAGTAACAAAAATGAGATTATTAATTACTCATTTGATGCCTATGTTATGAGGAAATGCACATGGAACCTCATACAGAACATTGATTCTATTGTTTTCAGCGGGATTATTCATCTTTTTAAAGTTAGCCACACTTTAGTTTTTAATTTCATCAAGTGTATGCAATAAACACCCAATAAGAACACTACAGATAGTCTCTCTGGAGAGTTTGCATTTATCCTTCCATCCATCTACTTACCTTAAGACATACTATAGCTTCCACTGAAACCATCTATATGCATTTTTCCTAAAGTACTCTGATACGAACAGATAATAATTATCTATTTCTACCACTGTGCTACCTCTCACCATCTCTTTGTGGGGTTTTTTTCATTTTTTAAAACACATCTTCATTCTGAAAGAAAGCTTCCATGAATTGTACTTGAAGCACACGCTTCAGAAGAGCAGTGGAAGACACTGAGGAGGAAAGCAAGTCTGACCAAGGTGTAAGGGCAACCTTTAAGTTCGCAGCGCTTTTTTCATTTTCTGATTTTTCTTTGTACATAGATTTGAAACCCGACCTTTTCCTATAGGACTACTGTAAAAGATTTAGGTCTTCTGAACACTGACTCCACAATCTTACTTGCAATTTTTTAGCCTAGAAGAAAAGTATATGAAGGATCAAGATCTGTTCTAACACCATTTATCACATTTCAGGCAAACTCAAATATGAAATTGCTTAGCTGCTTACTGTGAAGGAGAGCTATATCTTTAAAAAGGCTAGGTGTCAGAGAAATTAACTGTTTGATATGCAACATGAGCTTTTAAAAAGGTTACAGCTCTGACCTCTGTGCTTGCCACCTTCAAAATCTTGTCATAAGCAAAAGGAAAAACACCACTTATATGAATCTAGGAACCCATTGGAAGTACTGTTAATGTTTTAACACTACAGGTCTACCAACTATTCAATTAATGCAGATAAAAAGCTTATTAATGACAGATTTAAAGCTGCTAAGCAATCCTTTGGCCCTTCCTGGCATCTAGCTCTTTTCCAGGGGACTGTACACGTTTCTTGAATATCCTAAGACATCCTTAAAATAACAGGCTCAGCTCCTGCAAGGATGAAAAGAGAAGTATATAAGCTATGACACCACCATTCTGAGGTATTTGGAAGGATGAGTATGAAATTTGGTGAGCTGGGGGAGAAGACTTTCTCTCCTGTCCTGGGCTTGTTTGGATTTATTTCATGCATTTCTTTACCCCAGGTAGCAGCTTAGAGGAACAGTTCCCACAGCCTCCCCAGGGGCTCCCTGGCCAGTGGCACCTTTGCCATGGGGCACTGACACAGCACAGGCTCAGGCAGGGAAGGCAGCAGGCACTTGGAGGCAGCTCCAGCATCAGGAGCTGCAACCAGCCCAACCCAGCTCCCACAAAGCACATGATTTACACTCCCTACCTGGGAGCCTTTATGAGTAAAAGAGAAAATCATAATTAATAGGCTGCCTTCTAAGCAACTGGCAGAAGCAATAGTACACAAGGCAAATAGCAGACATGGATAAGTGCTTTGCACAGGGGTAGAGAAAACATGGCATTTTGGAGAGATAGCAAACCTCAGAAAGATTCCAGAATTCTTTGAAAGAGATTTACATACAGATATAATGCATTTGGGTTTAGAAAACTTTTGTAGAAATCTTATCATGGGGAACTAATCTGTAAGTGGATATGAAAGAATAATTTCTTGGATTACCAATTGGTTTAAAATAGCAAAGAAGAAATGGCAAAAAAATGGTCAGCTTTCAGACTAAATCCAGGCTGTTGGTAAGAGTCCCAAACATGACACAAGTACAGTATAGTTAGAAATGTCTAGAAGTAGATTTAATCGTGAGGCAACTATCCTTTCTGAAAATACAAAAGTATTCAAAATATAATAAACAAAGACTGGCTTTGGGAATCTTTAAGTCACTGGTAGCTTAAAACCAGTGGCCATTTATGAAGTCAGCTCCCTACAGAGATGTCCACTTTATTTTAATCTAAGCATCCACTGCTGATAGAAAGAGCTATGAAACAACATCAATCTCCTGATTTAATCTGACTTTTAGATAGGTACAAAATCTTATTATTTTTAAAGATTTTTTTAGTGCTTTCAAAATGAAAACTAGGATTAAAACAAAATTAATGTCTTTTAATTCTATTTCTACAACTGACATAATGGAATATAATTCATAATGGAATATAGTCCTGGACCCACAATATAATCTATTTCTATTTTTCTCTTTGTCCTGGATGCTTTTTATCCAGAGAGGTCTATAATTCAGGATGCCACCAATGTCTCTGTAAGTAATTATTTGGCAGTGTGATCTGCAATTTTCATACAGTGAATTTTGAATGAAAATATGGAGGGCTCACAGAAAGAAAAAAAATTATGAAAAAACTTACCATTATAACTCAGAAACTTTAATATGTTCCCAAGTCAAAAGAAGAATTGTCCTGTAAGAGAATATCCAACTGTAATATCGCTTGTAACTTTTTATTCTGAGGGAGAGCAAACTTCTTTAAGTAACATAAAGGATGTTCTGATCAGTATTATAATGAAATTTAATATTTGATGTTAGATTATTAACTTATAATGAATTTTTCCTTTTATTATTGATGCATGATCAGTATTTTAATCAGGTTCATCAATGATATCATATCTAGAATTCAGCACAGCAGGAAAATTACCTGATGGATTGATAATAAACATGCCTTATTATAATTTCTATTTCATATGCTCTTCAGGAAGTGATTTCAAAGGTGAGCCACTTTGTAACTAGAGCAAGCACTTAATGCCTTGCTTATTTAATTGAATACATATTAGTGCATAATTTTATATAAAGCAAAAGAATATATAGAACCAATTTTTAAAGCAAAAATAGACTTTTTCTGAGAATTTTAAAATATGATTCATCACACTTAGTGCCATGAATTTTAAGATTACATCTTTTGCCAGAACTTAATTTGCTCTTCACTGGTCTACAGTTTAGTGAGAGGAATAAGAAATTGTGGGAGGGGAAAAAAATTAAATATAGGAATTCTGCATGTTGCCTAGGAATAACAGGCAATATTCAGATTATTAACAAATCACAAGCTTATTTCCAACTTTCTGTTTGGTAGGATATGCCATAGACAACAATGAGATAAACAGTGATGTATTCAGACATACTTCAATGAAGGTCACCAGTAGCTCAGATGTAGAGACTGAAATACTCTTTAAGAACAGGGAGATAAAGGTATCTACTTTGAGTGTGTTATAAGCGTCATACCTAATTTTTATAAATTAAACACTTATAAACTAGTTTTAAGTTCTACAATTTATTAATCTCAATTCATTTGAGAAGTTAAATCTTTACCAAGCATACCATTTATATTTCCTGTTATCAGTACTTGGATATCTTTACCAGGGACATTGGTAGAAATTAATAGTCTGATTCCAAGGCAGACTATAAATAATCAATCCTTGGGCATCTGGGAATTTTCTCTCTTCTAAGTTAGTTCCCTCTCATATTCTCTTGAGATAGAAGTGAGAGAATGTGACTTACATTTTTTCATCAAAAGTAGCTCTTTAGCAGAAGAAATATAGTAATTCTCAGACTTTTTTTTTCTATTTTGCTCTCCAGTTGACTATTTGCATGATTTATGAATTTTATCATATTGCTTACAATCTGGACATAGCTTTCAAGATTCACTCTCTCTGTTTTTTAGTTTACACAACCCTTGTTGAGTCATCATTAGACACAATAATCACCTCGTACTGGATTAAATTTACCAGCTGCCTCTTTTCTATTTTGCTTTCATTTACAAGTTGCACTTTAAACGTGGGGTAGGTCTTATTCTGGTACTAATAAGAACTTATATCTCAGAATATTCCCCTATTTTTTCTCTGAACTAAGACAGATTTGACTAGTAAAAACCAAATTTGGGAGAAAATGAGATTTCTTTCTTAAAATGTAAATCAAATGGACTGTTTTTAAAAGTAGACAACAAAAATCCATTGTTTGCCTCTCTTAAACGCTCAAGCCAATTTTCCCATAATTTTCCAGATTTGTCTACAAATTCCTTTGAAGGAATATCTGTATATTCTTTGCCCCCCTCCATTTTTTTATCCTTACTTATTTCAGTACCTTCATGAAAGAAAGAAACTGCTAATACTCCTTAGTGAAACCATACTCCCATATTTTATCCAGTTAAAAACTCAAAACTGGATTTTCTATTTTTCACTGACTGCAGCTTTCCTGTGGAAAAAAATATCCTTCTGTGTTTTTTTTTCCAAGTCCCCAAAACTATTTATAATCTATGAAAATTATTATTCTTTCAAGAAAAGGTTTTAATCCAGTCAATTCTCTCATACCATATGTTGTCTGACAGGAAACAGAATTGTGAATATTTAAAATTTCCCTAAAGTGATTATTTTAATAAAGGCACATTCAGAAAAGTTGTTAACAGTTTGGAAAAAAAGGCAAGAAAAATACAGTGTGAATGTGTGTGTAAGTGTGAAGGATGTATATAGTCACTCAAGGAATAACTGAACCATAGCTGTGGTCGCTGTGGTTTCTACTTATTTATGCACACAAAGTCTTATGCTTATACATGAGTTTCAGTACAAATCTGCTTGAAGACAGAAAACTACTCTCTTTTTATTCTTTGCAGGAATCAAACTAATCAGTTTTAATCGTAATTGCCAACTTCTAGTTTGTCCTTCACATTTCACTGGTCAGCTAACCATAATCAGCACACATTACTTACATACAGCTCAATCCTAATTACTCTTCCCAGCCTACAATGCAAACAATCAGAGATGCATGGTCTGAATGCTGACTCACTTTCTAAGCTTTAGAAGTTTTCTCAGCTGCTCTACAGACTGATCTCCAAATATATTAAATCAACCAGACTGGATACACCAGACTGACTATAATACAAATATATGGGGATCCAGGACCTTTATTTTGAGTACAGAACATACTCATTCCAAAATTATATACTAATTTTAAATTGAAGTATGGCATCCATTTCCTTCTTGGATCTAGAAGGACTTAACTGTAAACTAGAAGGTTGTCAACGTAATTCCATTTTCTTTGAAAATGTGAAAAGCGTTTGTGCACCTCATCCAGAATCCAGTTAGAAGAGTCTAGAACAAGAACTCTGTTAAAGGAATATTTTTTCATGTTTTTCTACAGTTGACTTGTCATATCTCCCTCTCACACTGGCCACTGGAATATATTCTGTGGGTTTCACAATTTCAGTTCTAGATGAAAATTCATCAAAGTGCTATTTTGTTCACTGTGTATTAATTGAATCGATAATTTCATAAACTTTGATAATATTGGGAAATTTTTAATATATCTGTACAGAGACACAGAAGAATGGCTGCAATGTTTGATTATCTGAAACAGAAGAAATTTCCTCTTGGATATTCTGAGCTGATGACACACTATATAACTGAGAAAGAGCATCAATACTTAACAGGAAGAAATCTCAGGTGATGCAAAAATAAGCATTTCTCAGTTTATGGATAAGAATATTTGGACTGAAGAAGGTATTAATCTCCAGGAAATAGAAATCAAAGGATATAGGGGAAGAATGAACTGATAATTTGTTTGATATGGATTTTAATGAATTGATAATTTGATAATTTGTTCTTTGGAGAAAATGACAAAATGTATAGCGTGATATGGCTCTTTGAGTTGAGATGCTTGTAGAATGGTACTTGAGTTCTGTGTCTTTCACTAGACAAAATAAATGCTGACATAAGACTGAAGTATTCAACAGCCATGGTCTAATCTTAAAAGGAAACAAGAGAAATTTCTACAAAAGTTGGAGTTTACAGAGTGACATAGTTAAGCATTTCTGAAGAAAGAATCTGCCTATTTTTCTAATGCTACATTCAAAAGAAAAATGCCTGCAATTTAATTTTTTTTAATAAAGAAGATTAAAGAGAACACACTATGCTTATAATAAATTCTCCTCTTCATAGAATTAGCTTTAGAATCCAAAACAGTAACAGAGACTTATTGACCTCCATAGGTTTTCTGGGAACTTTTCAATATATATGGACACAAAAATAATGAAAATAGCATGCTATTTACTTGAGCATCTCGCAAAAATATTTTCCTTGAATTTTCCTCTTAGCTTGTCAGAGAACTTGATTCTGCCTTACAGGTGTGACATGTGAAAGGAAGATAAGTTTTTCAGTGCTCTCCCTGTGTTAGTGTACATACAGAACTACAGGCTCTTAAATGACTTATAGAACATACCGTTCTTCTTGAAAGAAATATCTCAAATTAAGTTTGGCAGAGAAGTTGAGAACACTTCAGGACAAAGCTTCAAAGATATTGTCTTCTAGAGGGAAAATATTACATGAGAGTGCAGGAATGAAAGAAAAGGCTTGAAGACATCTTCCAATAAACATGTGAAAGTAGCGTGTCAGAACCCAGGATATCCCTCTGTGTGCCCTGGATGGCTCAAGCCCCTGGCCAGGGGTTCAGAGACCTTGGCACAAAGCCAAAGACACCTGTGGCTTTGATTTTAACCCATGGAAAAAAATACCAACCTCATATGAGAATTCACAAGCCACAAGAGTTTAAGTAGAATGATAGTTAGTTTGTTACAAGATAGAAAAGTAGAATTTTGGGTTTTTCGAATGGGGGTTCAGAAGCCAAGATGGAGGGATTTGGGTGTGCCTTGTCCTTCTTCGTTCTACTTCTTAGCCTTCATCTTCTGGGTGATGGTGGCACTTTGGATTGGTTTAGAGTAGAAACACACTGTCTAAAATAGGTGATAGGTATTAGAAAATTATTGTAAATAATGTACACATAGTTTTTAGTCTAAATAGATAGCACCACCTCTGAGGCGGTCAGTGTGCCTCAACCCAACCTGCTAGGCAGACCTCAGCAGGTCAGAAAAGGAATGTTTTAGATAACAAAGAATAAACAACCTTAAAAACCACAACTAAAGAATCCTGACTCCTTCTTCGATCTCGGGGCTGGCAAAAAGAGACTTTCCAACACCTTGGGGTCATCTCGACCGCAGAAAACCCAAGAGTAGTGATCATTCAAAATTTAATAAATACATTCAGATTCTTTAAACATGTAAATTGACAAAACCCATAATCATTATTATTCCATAAGAGAAATTGTTTTCTAGGAAAAAAAAAACTGAAAAAAACCCTTTTTTTTGTTTGTTTTCATTATGATTTTTAAATAAAATTTACAAACTGAGTTTTTAGGAACCTGGAAAATAAAGAAGGAAAACTTGTTCCTTGCAAATAGTGGCTTGCAAAGTTCTAAAAAAGTCATTGAAAAAATTAGTCAGGTTTTCTCAACGTATGATTATTTTTTGTTTGTTTAAATTTTATAGGACCAGAATGATGAAGGACCAGAAAGTCCTGAATTCTGAAGCCCTGAAGGCTTTCTGTGCTTCAGTCTTTATTAGAAAGAATAGTTTTCAAGAATCCCAGGTCCCAGAGATCAGAAAAATAGGATGGAGCAAGGAAGATGTACCCTTGACACAAAATAATCAAGTCAGGGAACATTTCAGAAAATTTGACATACATAAACCCATGAGACCTGATGGAATTCATCCACAAATGTTGAAGAAGCTAGTAGATGTCATTCTACATTCATTTCAATAGTCCATGGTAAATCATGGTGGCTCAGAGAAGTATCTGAAGACTGGAAGGAAACAAATGCCACTCACATCTTAAGAGAAAGAAAGAAGACATAGGGAATTATGGTGTCAACCAGCCTCACATTATTTACTGGGAAAGTGATATAGAAGATACTTCTGGAATATTACTCCAAGTATTAAGGAAATTTTACTGGGTTGTTGCATCATCATCTGCTACTGTCTCTTTGAGTGCCCAGCCACCCGTGTGGGCACAAGTTCCCTCTTGCCTCAGGCTTCCAGCATTTCCTGCCATGCAGAGCTCAGCCTGCAGCTCACACTGGAGCTTGCACACCAAGCTACCTGTACTAAATATATCCCTCAACGAAGGCACATGAAAAACAAGAAAATCATCAGGAGTACTCAGCACGAGTTTCCAAAGGAGGAACTCATGCTTGACCAATTTGATAATTTTTTTTCACTAACTGAATGGCTTGGTAGACAAAGAGAAATTATAAATATTGGCTGCCTGTATTTTGGTAAGGTTTTAACACTGACATCTATGAGATCCTCACAAAGAAGCTGTTGATGTTTGGGCTGGATGAACAGATAGAGAGGTGGATTCAAAACTGGCTGCCTGATCAGCCCCAGAGTGTGCTGATCAGGGCCACAAAGTCTAGTTGGAGCCAGTGTCTAGCAGTATACACCAAAAATGAGTCTAGTCCTGGTTAACATTTTCATAAATTATCTGGATCACAGGACAGAACGTAGCTTAAGCAAGTTTCCTGATGACGTAAAACTGGGAGAAGTAGTTGATATGCCAGAAAGTCATGCTGCCACCCAAAGGGACCTCAAAAGGCTTGAAAAAGAGTCAACAAAGAGAAGTCCTGATCCTGGAGAGAAAAAACACAATGTACCAATACATGCTGGGGACAACCAGATGGAAAGCAGCTTGGCAGAGAAGAGCCTGGGGATCCTGGCTTTCCCCAAGTTAAATTTAAGCTGGTGAAATACCTTGTGAGAGAGAAAATCCTGGGCTGCTTTAGGCAAATTGCTTCCAGCAGGTTGAGGGAGGTGAACCCTGCCAGCTATTCAGCTGTGGAGAGCCCATATCTGGAGTATTTCCCCAGTTCCATGCTCCCTAGGGATAAGAAAGACATGGATTTACTGGGGGGAGTGCAGTGGAGAGCCACAAAGGTGGTGAAGGGACTGCAGCACCTCTCCTATGGAGAGAGACTGACAGTTTTAACCAGAGGGCTCAGGAGAAATCTTATCAATGCACATAATTACTTGAAAGAAGATGGAACTTGACTCTCCTCCGTGGTGCCCAGTGGCAGGACAAACATAACTTGCCAGATACTTTGAACCAGATAACTTCCAGAGGTCCCTTCCAACCGGAACCATTCTGTGGTTCTGTGGTGACTGATGAATAGAATGATTGATGAATAGTGGGGCTGCATTTTTTTAAGAGATTCAGATTTTACTTTAAAACAGATGAGCTGTAAGACCTCCTAAGAATCTTTAAATGGTATGGTAAGCTAGATAAATAATTGGATGATAAGACTTTTCTCCTATGAGAAGCCTCAATTGCAGTTTCACTGTTTATGTACCAGATTAATATTAAAGTCATCTCTGACAGTGGTACCAGCAATTCTCAAGTGTAAGCTTAGGGGACTAGCACAGAACTGTATGTCTGTAAGATTTGCTTTAAACACATGATCATTTGAAAAAGTCATGACATGCATTTAATTGAACTGTGTCTTATTTTAGTTTCAAAAATTCATTTTCAAGGTTGTCTAAATGGCTTAGAAATATGGTGTGAACATTTGCCCTGCTGATATCTAATCTTCTGAAAGAAATTCATGAATCTGGCTACTAATGATTTGAGGACAGCTCTCCTTTCTTATCTCCTTTCTTATCTTGTACTTGTCAACAGGCTTAGGACAATTTCCATTTGTTTCTAAAACCTGTCAAATGTATAATTAGATTTGAATCCCACTGCTTTAGGTGATATTTTGGCAAGCTGTTTGAAGCTATTATGGATTGCCCTCCTTTTTTATCTTGAAAGAATGAGTACAATGTCCAAAAATTTTTTATGTGTTACAGGTAATATATTTTGACTGTGATAACAGTATTGTAGAAAGTGGTTGAAGATGCTTAAGTATAGCCTGAAGCAGCTTATATACCTAGAGATGCATCTGTCAGCTGTATTACTGAATAAATGCATAGATTACACAATTTGTCCTTCCAGTAATGTAGGGTAGCAGTGGCTCAGTCTTTCAAAAATGCTCCCATTAGTACCTGACAGGGAAGCTGACAAACCTTTACAGTATATGGAATTACACATGACCTTTCCAGTGGGTTTGGCATGATTTTGAAAAACTGACTTCTTCTAAATGGCAAATCTTTACTGCTACAGTGTATTAGAAATAAATTTCTGTGATCTGGGAATAAAGCCTGAACAGGTATTGTATGATCACTCTAAAAACTGAGACCGCAGGATATACTCAAGATCAGCAATCCTATGAAAAAATTCATATCAAAAGCAGTGAAGATTCCACTTCCTTATATTGCTTTCTACCTCCAGGATACATGGGCTGACTCAGCTGGGGAGGAGATATGTGCAGAGCAATTTGATTGCTTTCTTACAGCTGTAAAAGACATGGAATTTGTGACATAGCCCAATTTCTTTCTGTTTGTGACTTCCATTCTCCATTACCGTTCCGCTGGAGGAGGATCTAATTTAAGATATTTTGTTGCCCATTCCTTGCAAGATTTTATGACGCCCTCAGGTGTGCTGATTCAGCTGTGTGGTCCTGCTCTAAACCAGACGAGTGTGACAAGCCATTTTAACAGTAAAACACACTATATTTTTTTTATTTATTTCAGTGGATCATTCCAGGAAATGTAGGTTATAGTAAGGTGACATAGTAAAGGAATTGAAAGGGGATTGTAATCTTTCCTGGGGAGCAAGCAACTATGGAAACCAAAAAGGCAAGACCCTGAAAATTTGCAACTGCTGCTGATGTGTAACTAATATAAAATGATTGTTTAATCCAGAGGAGAGTCTTTTTCATATAAAATTCATTCTTAACACTTGTTGTGCTGTTTACACAACAGAATATAATTTTATAGTGTTCTAAAGTAGGAGAGGTTAGGTTTTTTGTTTGTTTCAAAGAACTAAGAGGAGAAATAATATTGTTTCTTTCAAGCCTTAACACTCTTCTTGTCAGACTGGCAATAAGTAACAATCTGCCTCTTCCTCTAATTAAAAAGAAAACATATCACTCATATAGAAATTCTCTTTCTGGATTTCTTTCTCAAAATTAATAAATACTGGCCCATCAAAATCATTGATACCATGTTAGCTCATATTAGCTGAAAATATGATGCACTTTTATAGTGAACTCTTTCCTTCTTATGCTGCTCAGGTCTGTGTTTGCTCAGCTGTTTTCTCCCTTTCTGTTGCACAGTTTTGCTGAAGATTTATTTACTCAGAAAAAATTCTACTGTTGAGAGTCTGTACTTGATTCTGAGTCCTTTAGAAATTCTTTTCTGTGACTCTTTCTTTACATACTCTTATGACACAGAAGGATTACCTTCTGACCCCGCGCCCACCACTTCCCTTTAAGTAGTTGAAGACTGCAATGAAGTCTCCCAGAGCCCTTTTCTCCAGACTGAACAACGCCAGCTCTCTCAGCCTGTCCTCAGAGGAGAGCAGCTTTATTCCTCTGATCATCTTTGTGGTTTCTTCTGGACTCACTCCGATACGTCCATGTCTTTTTTGTGGTGAGGACCTCACAGCCAAACAAGTGGGGTCTCATGAGAGTAGAGCAGAGGAACAGAATCACGTCATGATAAAAATTTGCCTTGTAAGCTATTGTTTGAAAAATCTCTGAGCTCCCAGGAATGATCTTACTTAAACACAATGGAAAATTTTATGAGAACATCATTAAGCAGTAACTGGCAAAATTATGCTAGAAGATTAGACAAGAACATCTGTATTGCCATAAAGCGTTTCCTGGAGAAAACACACTGCACACTTATCATTCATGTTTCATACTACTAGAGAGCTGCTGAATGATTAAGGAACGTGAATCTTGTCATAAAGGCAGAATAATATATATTACCATAAAAGTAATTTTGAATATTTATATGTAATGAATATAAATCCCTAGGTTTTATATTCACTGAACCTAGGGAAGACCTAGGGAATACATCTAAAGAAATTTTCTCTATGGCACCAGGTTTTGGGGTTTGCAATGTAAATTCTCATTTTAAAGTGTAAATTTCAAAATGGGCTAAAAGATCACCATTCTGAAGCATGAACCTAGTGAAACCAAGCATTACAGAAAATCAGTATATTATAAAATAAATAGGTTAGGACAAAATCAATTCAAATTTATATCTCAGATTACTAAACCTTTGTTTTGAAAAATACAGGATTCAAGACCTGTGATTAGACCTCGTGTTAGTACCCCATAGAATCCTGCTTCTTCATGATGGATAAAAAACCTCAATAAACTGGAGGCAATACCTCAGTAGATGATCAAACATTCTGGTATCATGTCGGTGCAAATTCCATGACAAGTCTCATGACATTTAAAACTATTTACTGATTCACAATGTGCTTTAGGAAGAGTCCTATTAATTATTTCTTCTTTATGCTTTAACATTCTGTAGAAAAAATTGGATTATATTTCCAGTTTTATTAAAGATAATTTGGTGTAAATAGCAATGCAAAGGATTAAAAAAAATATCATGTAGGACAGCAGAATGGACAATAAATTATGCAGTTTTATGGTAAAAGAGATCTAGTGGGTTTTTTT
>WBNP01002031.1:1298927-1328334 GCA_013401095.1 Passerina amoena
AAAAAAAAGGGCTAAAGTACAGCCCAATGACCTTCATGTTTGGAAAACATAAACATTTAATATTGCAAAAATATAAAGCTCTGTGAGGATTTCTGATGTCTGATTTATCATTTTGCCATGACACACAAATATGACAGTTGTTGGAGGCAGGTAAACAACCCTAATCTTTTGAGGTGTCAGTAAAACTGACAGTATTTATAAGGAGTTTCATCCTTTTCTTGCACTCCAACTTTGATTAAAAATTCAAGGATATTTTCAAAGCTTTTAAACAAATCTCAGAGGAAAAGGTTTACAAAAGATCTCTAATTTTAAATTTTTAATTTTTCATCACTTTCTGTTCTCAGTAAACCCACTAAGTCTGAAGTCATATTACATAATTTTAACCATCTAAAAGTTAGGTTTCAAATTAAATATATTTTCCCTCACACTGACCCTCACCAAGAGAAGGAATGCACCCCAACTAAAATAAGTATCTAAAATACACTGTAGATAATTATTCCACTTTCCATTTGTTATCTTACATGTCTATTTTATGTTCAATATTACTGAATTTCAGGTTGATTTTTTCCCCGCATCTTCTGGAGAAGTTCCTGAAATATATGATTTTTAATTAGTAGTATTCATGGTCTGTCAATCCATTTCCATCAAATCATCCTGAAAAATTTGCATAGCCTTCAAATTTTTGCTTTCTTTACTCTTGTTTTTGATAATTTTGTGCTTTATAACATGACAGTTTAAATCATGAGTTAGGAGATTGAACTCTGACACCATGTGCAGTCATTGTGAAGCTGCCCTGGGGCACAGCAGATGCCTTCTGGCAGAGCAATACCAAAACTCCACATAGACATATCAGAGATGCTACAACCATCAGTGTCCAACATACACACACAGGCACACACAAAGTTCCCACTTTAATGGGAAGCTCCTACATAAAGAGTCATATATTTGAGCAAACTTAGTTATTACAGAAGCATAAGGCTTTTTTTTTGAAGAATAATTTAGGACATTGATCATGACAAATAAACATGCCTTCTACTCTGCTGTGAAGCGCTTGAAACAGCTCTTGTTCTGCACTGTTAGCAGGTTTAGAGGTTTTTGAGTTTGAACGCCATGCTTACCTCTGTCAAACTTAAAATTCATTTGCACTTTTTTAAAAAAGAAGTGACTTTACAAGTTCGAAACTCTTACATGTTCATTTCTTTAATGTTACCAATGTCAGGTCCAAAAGTAATTATTGTTCCAAATAGGCAGAGTGCGAATGTTAAACATTGCTTGCATCAATAGTTGCAAAACAATACAAATATTCTCTTTTCTGTTTATCCAACCCCTCGTTCTTTGAAGAATTTTCATCTTGGTCTGGTTTGTATTTTTCAGTTGGATGAAGAGAACTGCAGGTAAGAGTCTTTCATTAGAGGCATGTCTGATTTAATTAATCTTTAATTATTCTGCAAAACAAATGGAAGGATAGCTTCGATCAGCAAATTCATTTGCCACATTTATCAACTAGCTGATCTTTATCACCTATCCAGATGACAGTAAATCAAATGCACACCCCTTTTCAATTCATGAAGCAAATGATTAAAGTGCCTGTAAGAGTCCCTATCCTAACTAAATCTAATTGTGTGTGAATAATCAGTTAAGTTGTGTGATGAATGTGCCATCATAGAATCTAGTCCATAACCAAATCATATTTTGAATAATACTTGTTTTAAATGGAATGCTCTTAAGTCACGTCTTTGGGTGTTTCTTTTTCTTCCTCCTTTACTGATAAATATAATATACATAATTTTGCCTTGCTTTTTCCTTCTCCTTTTATATCAGCTTTAGGGCCTACTTTCACTTGAGCTTTATAATTGAAACACATTCCAAACCCATATATATGTCTTATTAAAAATCATCTTAAGCACAAGAAGTATTACAAACACTTTATTAGTCCAAACAATTTAAATATTTTTTCCATTGCATATCTTTGACTCTTAAGATCATTTTTACTTAACTAAATATCTACTCAACTCAAAGAAAATTAAATCATAACTGTATTTGTTTGTTGCAGAATATAAATGTTACACGTTCTCCTGCAAAACACATTTCTTGTCATCTGCTATTCTTAAATATTTATGATACCATTCTTTTTTCATCTGGACTTATATGATACCATATTTAAGGTTTCTTGAGACTTTTGTTCATGGATAAAGTTTCATTTATAGGACTTAAGCAAAGATTTCAAACTTTTAAGGATTTTTTTCATCACTATATAATTAAATAATGAGAAACTAACATGACAAATAAGCATTTAACCTCATCTGGTACCACAGTGTATTTAACCTTTTAGGAGTGTGCATATATAAAATGAGTTCTTCCCTACTTTTCATCTTAAAAATAGTTCAAGAGAGATTTATTTTGATCTAACACATTAAAGAGAGAACAAAAATTTTGTAATTAGTTACATTTAGTTGGTCATCTAAAACCAAAGAACTAACTTCAAGGGCCTTGAAATCACTGAAAAGTAAAAGGTTGAAGAGGAAAAAAATATTTTATATGTTGGTTCTTTCCGTGTTCAGAGGTGGAAGAGAGAAAATAAGATTCACATACATCCTTTAAAAATGTTAAATCCCAATGAACAATAGAGTCCTGGATTTGTTTTTATTTGTGTTGCTGTTATTACTGTTATTATTTTTAATCATCATCATCCAATAGGATCATCTATTTGGAAGGTGCCCTTGGTGACAATGCAGTTTTATTAACTACCACTTTCAACCATGGTAATGATATGTTTGGGTGAAATATGTACTTATCTGAAACATATCCAGTAGCTATCAATGAAAATGTGCCCGTTGGAATGCTAAGCCTTCAAGAGCTTCAAGACCTTCAAGAGCTGGTTTAAATCTTCTCCATATCTGGACTTCAGACATATTTCAGATGACTGGATGCCATCCACAGCCACCCTGCTGGGTCACCAATTGTAGATCTCATGTACATATGCACAAAAGTAGACAAAGAAATAATGAAAATGTTTTACTGCGTCCCTAGGGCAAATATACTAACAAATGAGTATTTAAATATATATTCAACTGAATTAAAAAGATGCTTCATTAATTCAAATTAAGGAATTGTTTATTCCCTGCAATCTGGAATCATTGTAATACAATTTGATTTGATTTGTGAGTGTGAATGTAAACACTTATTTCAAACTAAAGACTTTTCGATTTTCATTACTGAAGTATTTAATGGGACATTTTGCCAGGCTTTTTTTTAACAGCTATGAAGTGATCTCATTACATTATTAAGCAAATGGTTTAATTATGCCAACTTTCACATCTAACTGAAAAGCAGATGTTTTATTGGAAAACATATTTCTTCATGAGAGCAATATCTAGCCACATAGTCACAGATTGAGACCTAATGACAGTTTAAAGGCTAAAGACATTTGGATAGCAAAACACTTTAGTAACAAATGTATGCAGTTTTACAAATTATATGATTCCCTGTTTTGTGGGAGAGAAGTAGGAGGAGTCATTGTGATGTAGGTCGTCCTGGATAGGTCATGGGTTTTCCTGATCTCTCTTCTGCTCCCTGAGTTCTCTAGAGGTAGCAGAGAAGATCTTGGCTCCCAGTTGCCTGCCCTCAGAGTCTGGCAGGTACTCTGAGTACCCTGACCCTCTGAATTTTCATGAGTTATAACAGTAAATAGGAAAAACCTTGTTAGTGAGTAGATCATTCAAATTATACTCTTTTTTTCTTACTTGCTGTTGCCATTATTTGACACCCACAATCTGTTCCAAACACATCTGGTCACATTTGCACTTGCTAATCATCAAAACATTGTTTGCATAATTTCATTATTTATTATATTGAACACACCAAAACTATTCTTTTGCTTGAGGCATCTGGCTGATCATGTTTTATCTACTGCTATGAAAGCAAAGCTTTTGCACCATGTACTAGCAATGCCTGACTTGTTAATTGCTACAAGTACTGGTGTGCTTTCCATATGCAGGAAGGTAGCAGATAAACAGGTAATATACTTCCTACTGTCAAGAACCTGTTCAAAAAATACAAATGGATGAGTCACTTTTGTTCTCAAGCTTAATGAAACAGATATATATGTCTGCTCTCAACAGAGGGTGAAAATGGAATTTATTTGTTGGCTTCTCAAAAATAAAATGAGACATTCACAAAAAGATGGGAGGATTTCATATGAACAAACAGGGAAGACCAAATAATTCTTATAAGGATCCCTTACAAGTATTTTGAGAAAAATATCTTTAAAATGGTACACAAATTAACAACTGCTTTGCAATACTGTGAACACCATCTGCATGTAGCAGAGATTCCTAACAACCTGCAAAAATCTCCCATATTTTAATCATCATCTGTCCCTTAAATCAGAGTATTCGGGGAGGAGATGTGTGTGGGGGTATCAGTTATTTTTAATATAATCTAGGTCACTGAGATCAAAGTCTTTCTTTCTCTGAAGAGGAAGATTATGTTTGCCTTCCCCACAACAGATAAATGTTCAAACTTTTCTAACAGAAAAATTAGTTATTCAACAAGGAGTTGGATACTTGGGTAAGATGCAATGAGATTTATAGTGAGTCCCCTACAGAAAACCAGGAAATGGATCTCCCCTATGGCCCTTTTCCTGAGTGCTGTGTTCAAGGAAAGGAGACCACTCCCTTGCTCTTTAACCCTTGTCTGAATAAAAGAGAGGACCAGAGCTTAGCTGGAAAGGTATATCTCATTCAGATGCAGTCCTGACCTGTGCTTTTTCAATTACAAAACGTAATGTAGGGCTCTGTTGAGCCATAGCCCTTGTGGAAGTTCTTTTCTCCTTTTTCTTGTTTTTTTTTAGCCACAAGAAAAGGTAATGCACACCTTAAAGCATGTGCATGAGGACTGAAGTCTAGAAATATGGGAAAAATTATGAATTCCATGACAAAATAAAAATGAAAGAAATATGTATGTTGCTGGAAGTGAAACTTTATCTGTGTCTCTTGGCAAATAAAACAAATACAGTTACAAGCTTACAGCAGGCACTAGAAGGTTGTGATCTACTGTGACATGTCTATACAGGCATTTTGCAAATGCTGACACTATAGTTTCTGATTAGCAATCAGACATCAGTTTCTGCCAGAGGATGGTTGCCCTACTGGTTTGCTGTCATTTAATAGCAGTGAGCTGAAACAGCCACTGTGAGTCAAACTCGGGCAGATATATCTGAGTTTTCACTCATCCTGTTGATTTATTCCACAGAGATGGATAGGAGTAGGAGGATTGGATAAGACCCCAAAACAACAATTTAGGCTTTCGTCCACTTTGGAGATGGCTCTTCTCTAACTCAGCTGGATCATGGGCAGAGAGGGGCCTCAAATCTACACCAGGAAATGTAAGTCAATCTGTAATAGGTTATGTGAACATATTCAAATATCAAAGTGTTAAAAAAAAATTTTTACACAAAAATGTATTAGCTTCATATAATCATGCATATAACCTATATATATATGACTGAAGAAAAAAATATCAGAAGTGTAACCAGAGGAGTAACTTTGATTTCTTTTATTAGAGAAATATGTTCAAATACTATTAAAGAATATGTTTGATACCTTTGCACATCTTCTGAACAAAAATATGTGGTTTTCATAGATAACTGTCCTTAAGTGCAAAGGAGGCATTCATGTTGATGAAAACCACTTAAAAATAAGCAAGTTTTTCAAAGCAATTGGTGATCTATAGATATTGAAAATGATTGTGTGGAACTTTATATAAGCATATGTCTTTATTTGCAAATTACTCTGTTGGTACAATTAAAAAAATATATAAGCAGTAAATGACTGATCGTTCTATATCTTCCCTCTTCACAATGTTGCACAATGATGCACAATCACACAAGGAGAGGCACAGAAAAATTACGCTTAGTATATGTAAAACTGCCAGAGACTGCATTATTTTCTTCAGAGAGATCCTTCAGACTGACATTCTTAGCATGGCTTCTCCTTCACTTCCACCCTCATCTTCATCAGGAATGGGGAAGAAAATAGCAAGAGCAAAAACAAGAGCACTCATGACTGAAGATAGGAAAGGTTCAACAAAAGAAGGACTGAGGGGAGAAAAAGCCAAAAAAACATACAACAGCAATTACTTTACCATCTCTGATGGCAGATCAATGCCCAGCCAAACTAAGCAACTGTCTTGGAAGATGGTTATTATGATTGTGCAGGACATCACACAGTATGGAACCTGCCTTTGTTCAGTTCAGGTTAGTTGTATAAACTCTTTCCCTCCCCTTAACCTTTCCCACATGTAGCCTAATTGCCGAAGGAGTAGATTGAGTAGAGTGAGAAAAAGACTTGTCATCGAGACTTGTCATCATTCAGCCATAGCCAAAACATTGATGTGTTTTCAACACTGGTTTACTCGCAAATCCAGTTATGAGGAAAGTTAACTACATTCCAGCCAGAACCACTACAGTCACAATATGTTGAAATGCCTTTTGCAAAAAGCAGCTTTTGCATATTACCATCAGCAATCAAACCAGTGAAAAGCTGGAGGGTGTGAGGTTGGGGTTTTTTGTTTAGTTTTGGTCTATGAAAGTCAAACAAACGGTACATTCTACTAGGCAACGTTAAGGATTATTCTATTCAAGTTGCCAGGATTATTGATTCATCACAAGAGTTCTGTCAGATTACATCAACCAAAATTGCTCTTGAAGTCAGGTACAGTAACGAAGTGAAGCTGATGAATAAATTATCTACTCTAGAAATAAATAATCAAACATTAAAATCTTCTTGACATGCTCTTTGACAGTAAAGAAAATATTATGTGATGATTACACTCGAATTCAATAGAAGCAGAAAACTGATCTATAAAATATTTAACAAACCAATCTGAGTGAAACATGCCCAGTCTCAGTGGTCTATGTGAAAAACTGAATTACTGCCTCTTCAAATTAATCTGAAACACTTTGGTATGCTCTTTTAATCAGAAGGTCACTTTAAAGATGACAGACAAGATTTCTTTCTATTTGGGCAAATATTTGAACTTACTGCCTTGTTGTGTTTATATAAAACTGAGTGCATTGTCCTTGTGTAAGTACTTTTCTCTGTGACCTTTTCAAGCATATAGCAAATAAATCTTTCCTTAGCTTTTAAGTGGCTGTCATAACAACACCACAGGGCTCTAAGCATGCTGACTAACAATTTCAAAACAGTCTAATCAATTTCAAAACATTTTTCTTTGAAATTAATAGGTCTTGGTATGAAATGACTAATCAGCTTTAATAGTTACAGTTTTGGAGCTTTACTATCTTTCCCAATTACATTTCCATATAGTTTTATAAATAAGAAATTTGTATCAGGTTTTTTTTTATGATGGGATTAAAGTGAACAGTTGCATTAAAGGAAGGACTCATGCTGATATTGTAGCATTTTCTGCAAGATTTGTTTTGTTGTTTTGGGTTCTTTTCTCTTAAACTGATTAGGAATTATCTCATTGCAGTAAATTAAAGCATACTTCCACCAGAGGAGTGCCTAGGTAAGAATACAATCTCATTTTGAAAGTCATTATCTTTAGAGGAAAGGTTCATATGATTTTTACTCCTGCCAGGATTTCCAACTCAACCCAGAATCTCAAACTCAGGCTGCATACTTTCTCTGCTCTGGCCCAAATGAGGTTTATATTCAGTTCAGGGGTCCTGGTAATTGTTGTCTAGAAGCAGAAGAGAATCAGGTTTGAAGCACTTAGGCAAGAAGTGAGAGAGCAAATAGAGGTAAAAAATATATCATAATGGTAATTTCTCTAAGCAAATTTAAATCTGAAGGATAAAATTGTTTTCTTCTGTGTCTTTGTAGAGCATTCTCATCTGAGTCATGCTCCAGGATTGTTCCTTCAACATGTGATCATAAGAAATTTAAACCAAAAGGTGAGTCTTCCTCCTGATATAAATTTGACCAGAAAACTTCAGGGTAATAACTGATAATAGGATACTATCAATACTGTGACATGGATGGTAGGATTAGTTGATACTGTCTTCATGTATATGTGTGTGGATGTGTGACTGAATCAGTAATCCTAAAGTATGTATTTAAAATTAATTACTTGTTCTGAAAAAAAGGAAGTGAAGAAAACCAGCTCCATTGAATCCAATAATACTGGTTGTCAATAATCTGACTTATTTAGAGGTTGTTATTTGTAGCTCCAGGAGGTGGAGTTGATGATCCTTGTGGGTCCTGTCCAACCCAGGATAGTCTATGATTATAATTCCAATCAAATTCAGGGTGCAACATGGCTAACCCATGAACTGCACCACGTGTCTAAGTGTTAAAATAAAATAGAACCAAACAACTCTTTTGATATTCCTTAGTGTCAGCCTTACATCCCTTGAGAGACCCGGTATGAGGAATTCTGCCTGCCACATATTAGGTACAAACTAGTCAAAGAAACCAGGAGACACTTGAAATCCAAACAGATTAATTTAGCTTCATGTTGAAAACAGTGCAAAAATGCTGAACATAAAAAGGTATGCATTGCAAGAACTTATTTACACCACAACATAAACTCTATACACTAGTTACTAAATAGAATATGCATAAATAACTTAAATATTAGTCCACTCTGGTCAGAACTTTACTGGGCAAAAGCTAAGTCTTGTTGTCATGTATCAGGGCACTGTGAGGGCTTGTGTCCCTCATCAGCCAGGTACCGGTGGTGAAGGGATCTCCCCATAGGATGTCAGGAAAGGACTCCATGGCCAATCCTACTACCAAAAGCCAAAGCCAGTGGGATGGACCCTGGCTGGGAGTCCCTGCTCTGCCTGCTCCAAGCCAGGGCACAGAGCAGCCCAGGTGCCAGCTGTGAGAATTTGGCACCTCCATGGGAATGGAGATGGGCCAAGGACTGGTCTGGGATTGTCCTGTTAGGATATCACTGGGACAGGGACTGAGAGCTCCAGAGGGGAAGAAAAGAGGTCCTGGGCCAGAGGCAGGAGACAATGCAGTAGGCTCCTAAATGTCACTTTCTTTGGTGATGATGAAGACAAATCTCAGTCTTGATCCCATCCACATCATTAATCCCAGGCTTGCAAACATGATGAGTCTTTCGCTGTAAAATAAGTAGATAGGTAAAAACTAGGGAACCTAGGAATAATGAATAGGTTAGGATAAGGAAATTTATCAGAGGCCGTTTTGCTGAAATTGAGACACTTGTGTTTTGTACTGGAAAAGGTGTCAGAGGACCTCTGGAAAAGCATCTTGTATTTCCAGGAACTCAGAACACAAGAATCTCACAAATTTACTATCAGAAATTCTCATATAGTGTCTAAGTTTCTAGCTATATCACTCAATATAAAACTAAGCATAAGACTTTTGTAAAATTCAAGAGAGTTACTCTAAATTTTGAGAGTCTAAAATTTTTAGAGTTACTCTAACTTGATTATATTAATGGGGGGGATTTAACTTAGCAGGCAGACATTCAGCTGGAATAGCCAAATTACTATGACTACTTCTAATGATGTCCTAAATGGTCAGCAACCTGCCAAATAATGAAAATTGATTCTATATGTAAAAAGTTTTATCACAAAATATGTGTTTTAGGTTGTTTTAAATTGAGGAAAAATGTCCCTAGCAGTTTGTAAACCAATTCTTCCTTCCTTGATGGAATTCTGTGATGTTGAGCATTAACTGAAAATCCCTTCTGTGGACAATAGGGCTGATTCTGTAGTACATTGTTCCTTCTGCAGCTAGCACATTTGCATTTAATTTGCAAAAGCAAAATTTTCCTAATCTTCTTTTACAGATGTGATTACAGGAGTAGAGTATCAGAGATGTTTTTTTGGTCTTTTCTTCATGAATAGAACAGTATGATTCTGAATTTATTCTCTGGAAATGTAATGTGGACCTCATTTTCTATCAAAACAGTTTGCATACCCCTGGAATAGAGCTAATCCTCGAAAAAAAAAAAAAGTGGAACAAATGTAGCTCTCCAAACCACCTGAATTATATTTTGACCTATGTTTACTATGCTGGGGTTTTCTAACATGGAGAAAAATGTGTTTCTTTTCATTATTTTGATTAGTGTTGATTCAAATATGCTGAGTTAAATGGCTTTATTCCTTATGATGTTAAGTATCACAAGTAAAAATGAGGCTGTTAGGAATAGATTTCCAGTAGGCTGGGTAATATTTAGCAATAAATGGTTCAAAGCTAGTAACTCATCTTTCTGTAATTTGTAGCACCTGGTAGTGATCTGACTTTAGACTTCATCACATACTTTTTCCATATCATTAACCACAACCAGAAGTCACAGTTTCACAGCAATTGAACTAATGCTCAGAAACAGTGTGAGACATTAGATTTGAAAAATGTATTACTTTGAAATACTTTGGCTATATTTAATGCCTTCTGTTTTTAAAAGAATTCAATAACCCTCTCTGCAGATTACTGTGGAAGGAAAGAAACACTAGAGTATCAATTTGTATCCGAATAGATCAAATCCATTTTGCAAATGAACTTTGCAATATGAAGATTTAAAATGCACGTTGGTAGAGTTCAAATTCAGTAACATTAGGATAGAAAGCTGTGTGGTATGATCCATGGATTTTACAGTCCAAGTGACATAGAAAAATTCTGTACTGTAATAAGGAGGGAATAAAAACTTCATAGAGTCCAAATCACCCAAACACAAAGAAAAACCCTGCTAAGACAAAAAGGAGTCTCATATCTTTTGTTAGTCATACTCTACATGAACCAGTAGGTTTTTGAGGAAATATTTCTTTATGTGTTGTAGAAATTTGTTGTCCAGGTCTCAGCTCCCAATGCTTAGAAGTCATTCCTTCCTAAACTTCAGCTAAAGGAAGATCCTTAGTTAAAGTGGTTAAGGGAATATAGAAATAATGAGATTTAATATACCACACTTTTACATCTTCCCATCTATAATGTAAAATATTCTTCAATGTAAAAATAAAGTGAATAATTTGCCTTATAATCACAATTTAGTAGAACAGTTAAACAAGAAGCTATAATCAAATTTCATTGAAACATTTTGAATGCACTACAGTACTCTGAAAATCTTAGTGAGAAAGGCAGAAGAATGCCTTCTTCTTGCTAAAAGATGAAAAATCAATTAGATAACTGGGACTCCTATATACCCTTCTATTTCTCAACTCTTCATATCTGCAATGGAAGTTAAAGTGGAATCCTTCAAAACTGTACAAAACCCCCACCTTTTCTGACTTTTAAAAAATTTTGTGTATAAGGCCATTTGCTATTTTAATAAGTTTTTATACCCTCCAATCTCAGTACCTGCCAAAACCAGAAAAGGCTGTACACTATTAACCTGGCCCAAATTCAGGAAAATCTTTAGGCAATATTCTGTGAAATGTTCTGTTCTCTCCAGAGGCCAAGGATTTAAACTATCACAGTGTTTAAAATGGTGTTCACCGAAAAAAAAAAAAAAAAGCTGTTGCAGGTACAAGGATATTGAAAGAGCTAACAGGCTCTGCAGCTTCTTCCCCTAACTCCTAGGAGTTTGTCTGTGTTCAAAGTCAACTCTGATTTTGCTCACCGGTAAAACATGGGATCAAACAGCTGTGAGAATAATAAGCTATGAGAATTTGAAGAGGGAGCCTTGCCTATTGTCTCTTTCCTTTTTTCCTGAAAGCTATGTTAAACTCAGGCCCTTGACCTCTGTCCATGAGAGAGTTTTGTGGCAGCTTTGCCTATACCTGGACCTGACCTTGCCTCGCTGACTTGGCTTCCTGGCCATGTGTCAGACCTGAATTGTCAAAGGACATGGCCAGCAATCACAGGTCTGTTGGCTGACCCTGGTCACTGCCACCAATCATCTCCTCTTGCATGTTTGCCCTGTAATGGTGTCACCTTGCTAGAGCTGCTGCCCTACCTGCCTGCTGCAAATCCAGGTCCTGGCTCCCTTCTCCATGCATATCAGCAGAGGCTTGCCAGTAAAAAGCTCATCTGACAGATTAATGGTTTTGTAGAACACTGAATTTATTTTAAAACTGGGTATGAAATTATATTTTCCTTTTCTTTTTGACCTTGAGACTGACACAAAAGATGACCTGTAGTGCACACGGAAAGTTCCTATATGTCAGAATAGCTGGCAAATTTTCCCAGATTCTATTACAATCCTGTGACTTCTTTGTTACATTATGTCTTAGTATATTGCTCCTTTTCATTTTGTTCATTTGGAAGTAAAATAAATAGTGCTTCACATATACATACCATGCTTGCCTAGCTTTTGGGAATACACATTTGATCTTGCTTGAGACAAAAAATATAGGAAGACCTCAGGAGCCAGCTTAGATTTAAATAAGTATTTTAAATCTATAGCATGTGTTTATTCCTATTCCTATTTACAGGTCATCCAAAAATTGCTAAAACCCCATATTTTTCTCCATCAGAAAAAAAAAAATCCCTTATCAAATGTCTTAGTATAGGCTGGATTTTTTTTTCAACAAATATATTATTTCAGACACAAAAAACTTCCAGTTAAAATTGAACAGCATAAGAAAAGAACTACACAGGAGAGTCTTGCCTGCAAACCTATGTGATGACCCCAGGATGCCTCCCACACAGGTTCCCTTTTATATTCCAGCTTTGTGCCTAAATCATCAGTCATCTCTTTTTACAGCATTTCATCTTGCTGGCAATTTATGTGTATATAAAACTAGATATGTATTTGGCCACTATAAGACTGAATTCAGAATTAAATACATTTCCCTCATGTAGGGTATAAAAAACTTGGTTAATCCAGTTTGTATTTCTTTATTCACATAAAGAAGTACAGCTCTAAAGAAGAGACTAAGTGAGACTGTTACATTTGCCAAACTGTTATCTACCATGTTGGGGAAGTGAAACTTTGTCTTTCTTTACATGAAATTACTCAAAATCCCATAGCCCATTCCCTGTTTCTAATGCCTTGTTTTGCATTGTGTCTTACCTTTTTTAAGATTTTAATTTTATTTGGGGGGTTGGAGGGGGAAGAGAAGTTTTTGGTTTTGGTTTAGGGTTTTTTTCCAGTGAAGAATATGATGACTTAAAATGTTTGTGACAGGTTAAGTGTTAATAACAAAACAACCAACACCGTAATTTAGAGTAGCAAGCAAATTAGCTGAAATAATTAAGAGTTACATATAACTTTAGCATGGCATAGATTTTTGCTGACCTAAATGCTCATCCAAAAGTTAAGTCATTAGTTAAATTTGATTTTCTTTGACTTCAGAATTACTACAGAAATGTAGGCTAAAAATGGAGCAAATTTAACATTTTGCAGAGATCAGGAAGATGAAGCAAATCTAACCTTTAGTGTTGAACCTAAAAAGCAGGAATATTCATCCAGACCAGCCTGATAGGAGTCCTCTTTTGTTGAACTTGATGTAATTCTATGGAATTTAGATCACACACAAACCTCCCAGTGTCTTGGCCTTTGGAGACACCACATTTCCATCAGTGTATTAAACCAGGCAGTAATATTTGCAGCTATGGTTTGTTTTCCTGGGGTGTTGTTGTTTCTTTCATCTATACTTCCTCTGATTTCTGTCACTTTTGGGCTGTTATTTTCATTCTTTTGTGGTATTATTTTGACAAAGTTTCCATACCCTGGGAATATATCCCGTGAACAGTTTTCATAATGTTATTCAAGAAATGGCCAAAGTTTTTGTATCATTTGAATGGTAAATTTATTAAGTTTAGAAATAAAATTGACCAAAATAAATGTGCAAGTTTTCATATGTACTCTATCTGATTCCTCTCATAGTGAAACAGGAAAGTCACTGTTTCATGAAAAAAATAGCATTGTGTAAAGTACATGTTCATTTGTCTCTCCATTTGTTGCCAGTGTAGAAGCTTCTGACACCTCTTAATTACAAGTGTATACTCCTGGATATAGTTAATATTCATTTACCATCAAAATATGTAATCCAAATCCATGCATGCGATATATTTTTTGTGTTAGTTAAACATTAGTACAAAGGGTTAATTAATTATCAGTTTAGTTTTAAATTTTCTGATTTTTCAGTCTTAGCTCTCCCCTCACAAATGTGACAACATATGTATATCTCATGTACTCACATATGCACATACAAAAATACATACACATTTATGTATGTGTATGTAAATATGTGTGTACATATTCATATACAGATATTTCACATTTGTAACAGACCTCTTTCCCAAGTCACTAATAGTTTTCTTAAGACTCTTTTCAAGTTCATCCATGTTCAATCTTCTTATGAAGAAAGAATACTCATGTATTTTTTACCATACTGTATCTTTTAGCTCTGGAAGCTTATTATCTTTCCACAAAACTCGTCTACATGCCTCAAAATTCCTTTGAAGATGGAAACACAGAGCAAGTATCTAGAATGCTTAATTTCTTTGCAGCTTCAGAATGACCATATAAAGAGATTTTTAATGATATTAATTTGAAACTTCCTTCTTTCTACATAGGAAGCAATGAATGAACCTGTTCTTCATCTCTTAGTTTGCTTTTAGATATAATTTATTGGTTTTTGAAAACACATTCTGAACAAGAGCTTTAGTCCAGTTAAAAAATTGATGAGGGATGGAGGCCAGATCATCCATCAGTTACTTTTATAAAAATGTTCATAATAAGTAATAAGCAATGATAGAAAATCATATTCTCCATTATGTGATTTAGGTTTGGGTTTTTTTCCTTGCTTTGTTTTACAACATGCCATTAAAAAACTTTAAAAATTCTAAATGCTGAAGGTTATTAATGCCTTATTATCATGTCCACAGCAGTGTTTTAGCTTAGTTTGAGCTCTGTTCATTTGCAATGAGTTGTTTGATATTGTAAGATAGGTATTATAAGACTATTTTTTTAAATAATGACATTTATATTGAATTTTTAGAATAGCATTTCACTGACTGTGATTGTTGTCAAAATGTCTGTGACCATTCTTAGAAAAAAAACCCAAATAACAGTTGCATTTTAGAGTTTATTCTGCTTTGGTTGTGATTTTTCCTTGTTTATAGTTTTTAATGAGATTATAGGCCAAGGATACCCTATGTTAAATAGTTAAATTTATGGTTAATAGGCAATCTATTTTAATTTTCATTATGCATAGAAAATAGTAATGAGGAATGAACTACAAATTATTTCACAGTTTTCTAGAAAAATAGTAAAATATTTTCTAAGCTCCAGTGCAGATATTGTCTAAGCTCCTCGTGGCATTGTTTAGGTGGGTGTGCTGTGTTTATTAAATTATTTTAAATATTTTTAATATTTTTAAATTGTGACCTAGTGAATATTATTGCTACAAAATTGCAGGAAAACCAGCACTTTTGGATGATTTGAGGATTTCAAGAAAACGATTTTTTCTTTAATTAATTTTCTCATTTACTTCTTTAGAAGAGCTAAATACACCAGACTAATACTTAGAGATTATTTAGGAAATGTCTGTTCCATATAAATAGTAGACATTTTATTTAGCAAGCTCCACCAGAGTCATCCTTAACTGCTTACCTGTAAGGACATAAGGACACACCTAGTCCTATTCCTCACACCACTACTTCACACAAAATAATATTGTTTTCTATACAGTTTCTATTTTGTGTACCATGGGGAAAATTTAACTTGTTTTAAGTTAGGGAGGTTTTTTTAGTTTTTAATTCATCAGTGATCATCTTGGCTGCTATGCTGGAAATTTGAGTTGTGTAACAATTTAGACATGAATGGAATATTTATAATTCAAAAATTACATTAAAAATAATGAATAATTAAATATTCTAAGTTTGACAATAGAGAAAGATGTATTCTACAATTCAAAATTAAAATACCTTTATTTATTGAAATTTTTGATATTTTCATCAACACATTCATTTACTGAATGAAATATTTGATTAATAATGTTCTGAAATATAAAGTAGGAAATTTTTTATATATTTGAATACCTTCATATTCCCTTTTTTCTCTTTCATTTCTCCTTGTACTGAATGCACAGATATGGGTTGACTGCAAATCAAATTATTTTACCAGGACAAGTTAACACATTCTTGTTAGGTAAAACAGAACATTTGATTTATTGCATCAGTAAATACAATAAGTAAAAGGCACTCTTGACAATATTTAAAGAAAAAAGCTTTCTTTCTCCCTCTTATTTAAGTCAATATTATTTTTTATTTTTAATTTTAATATCTGATGTTTCCAAATTAATTTTTAAAGGAAAGTGAAGGCTGAAAAATAGGACCCATAACTCATTTTGTCAAGCTGATAAAAAATATACTTATAAATGAAAAGAAACAGCAATAAATTATTACTGTTTTGATTGATGGATTACATTATGTTGCTCAGATACAGTAGAGTATAAAATAAATCTTACTTTAATAACTGGTCTGTTGGATATTAGTATAAATTTTCTAATTAGATATATATACATGTCTTTTAATACCAGAAGTGTGATTAACTCTTAACATGCTGAGAAAATACTTTGAGATCTCCTGAAATGAAAAACATGATTAACAAAACTTTTTTGACAAATTAAAATTCTTGTTTATACTGTAATTTTTACAGCAATCAAGACGAAGTGTTAAAATGCAACCACCTGCTATTTTGCATATAGTTATTTTCAAAATGACAAGGTCAAAATCCAGTTAAAATCTTCATTGAAATGTTATTTTATATATTGCTCCTCACTGTCTCGGTAAGAGGCTGCATTCAATTTTTTGTAATAGTTCCTAATTTTAAAATTCATCACTCAGAGAAACTTAAAAAAATACTTGACTCCGCCATCCTTTTTTCATTTAAAAAGCTCACAAAATTTATTGATGCTGCACAATTTTGGTGAAGAGATGAAGATCTATTGAGTTTTGTACCTGGACGTGACGTGATAGCTCGGATTGTGCACCATCACCATCAAGTCGACTGGGAGTAGTCTTTTGCATAAGACCTAAGACAAGTGTAAGATTTTATCTCCAGCATTATTTAACAGAGAACTAACCTGGATAACTATGCATTTTAGTGTCACTACTAACTCAGATCACTCATTTCACATTAAGTTAGGATGAATTTGAAATCAGAGCTGGGATTTTTTTTTTTTTTTGCCATTTTAAGATATATTTTTTCTTAAACACATTTATTAAAAGCCTTGTCATAATAATGGTTAATAAAATTTCTCTGATAAATACAAATACTTTATTAAATTAATTATTATTTTAAAACAAAGATCAACAAATAATTTCTATTATTAGATTTTTTTTTCTTGCTTATAAAACAAATTTGTCTATCTCTTTACTACTGGTTTCTTACAGTATTGAGTGTAAAAGTTTATTTTCCAAAAAAAAAGAGTTTGAGTTTTGGTTCATAACATAAACGTTATGATTTCTATGCCTCAGAAAGATAACTGATCTGAGACATTTGGAAAACAGACAGAACTAAAATATTTTAGGAAGCAGGAAAAGAGTGGAATTTCTTGCAAACATAGTCCCAAAAAGAAATATTTAAAACAATATTTTATACTTTTTTATTCTTTTCTTCCACTGATCTCTATGTTTTTTTAGAAAATATTCATTATCTTAAGATTCTGCCTTGTGGCACAGTGGTAAAATAGAGTTGTCTCACCATGCTATGTTTCCATACTTGTGCATCATCTCTAATGCCAACACTGGGTTATCCATAGTTTAAGGAGTCTTATAGAGAGATGTATCTGAGACTTAAGTTCCTTCTCTCCCTAAACATAAAAAACATACTTTGTAATCCTGAAAAATCTTTTGCTATATTTGAAGATTTCGATGTTTCTTTCCAATGGCCTTGACAGAACTTTACAGAATATGATGGCACTAAAGTGATGAGATCCCAGATTAATGCCCTACCTCCCTACCAGAGACACCAGGGGTTTAGGTTAAACACAGGTGAGAGCAGTTTGGCACAGGCCCTTTTCTGCATGCATTTCTGATTGACAAGTGAAAAACAACCTGCTCAACCCTGATATAAAGAGAAGTACATGGTTTGGAGGCAAAAGGTGTTATGATGATACTGCTGACAGTTTTTATAGTACTTTCTCTAATTCTTTAATACAGTTTATATAGTGACAAATAGAGTTTATTACCTCCCATAAAGAAGTTAAATATTGAAAGAGAAGACTGTAAAGCTACAGTGAGATCAAGACAGGCAGCAGAAGTGACAGAGGAGAGTGATGGGAAAGGGGAAGATTTGATAGAAGGTGTTGAGAACGTGTGAAACAGGAAAAGGCTGCAAAGAGGTGTGCAGAAAAGGCAATAGAAAAAGAGAGTGTGCATGAAGGCAATGGATGAGAGAAAAGAAATTTGAGTGAGAGAGCTTGGCTAAAGACAAAATAAAAGACAATCTGCACTTCTGTCACAACTTCTGTCACTGCAGGCTTGGGGAAGAGTGGCTGAAAGCAGCCGAGCAGAAAAGTCCATGGAGGCGCTGGTCAACAGCGGCAGAGCACGAGTCAGTGTGTGCCCAGGTGGCCAAGAAGGCCAATGCTGTCCTGCACTGTATCAGCAATAGCATGGCCAGCAGGACCAAGGAAGTCACTGTCCCCCTGTTCTTGGCATTGGTGAGGCCAAACCTCAAATCCTGGGTTTGGTTTTGGACTCCAACCATAAAAAAGATATTGAAGTACTGGAGCATGTCTGGAAGCTGGTGAAGGGTCTGGAACACAAGTCTGAGGAGGAGCAGCTGAGGGAACTGAGGTGTTTGAGGAAAAGGAGGCTCAGGAGAGACTTTATCAACCTCTGCAATTCCCTGAAAGGAGGTTGTAGCCAGGTGGGGGTTGGTTGCCTCTCCCAGGCAACTGTTGGCAGGACAAGATGTAGACTCCAACTGTGCCAGGTGAGGTTTATGTTGGATATCAGGATGAATTTTTTTTTACTGCAAGTGTGGTTGAGCATTGGAACAGACTGGCCTAAGAGGTGGTGGCATCACCATCCCTGCAGGTGTTCAAGAAATGACTGGGCATGGCACTTAGTGCCATGTTCAAGTTGACAAGGTAGTAGTCAGTCAAAGGTCGCACTCGATGATCTTGGAGGTCTTTTCCAACCTTAATGATTCTAAGATTCTGTGATTTTCTGATGTTCTTTCTTTAGCCACTAATCTCTTGTCATTTCCTAGGAAAGGTTCTGTTTCTCCTAAAATTTATCGTTTCATTAATGTAGCAGGAAGCTAAGGAATGTTTACAGAGCATGTGTTAGTTCTTTTCGAATGCAACAAGAAAAAAATTTAATAGAATTGCTAACAGCACTTTTATAGCTTGCTTTCTCTCCTTCACTCCTCTGTCTACCCCACACTTTTTTTTTTGGTTTTCTTTTTTTTTTTTTTTTTTTTTTTTTTGTTACAGTAATTGGCTGTCTGAGCCTCAAAGGCTAAAAATCGTTTTTCATCTCATGCATGAAGAATTTTAGTCTGATTGATGACAGCTATGGAACCTTTCCTTAGTCACTAAGCTGCACTAATTTGCAAGCTAAAACAATATTAGCAAATTGTTAATGATCCATGAAACTGCAGCAGCAGCCTTAAATGTTATGCTCAGAACTTTCTCACAACTAAAGCAGCTTACCTAAATTCCCACAATGGGCACAAAATGAGATGACATTTACAAAACAACAGTAGCAACCAAAATAATAATTGTGAAAGTGACAGGCTTGGCTAATGTAGTACATTAGTGTGAATAATTTGTATTGAGGGCATGTGAACAATTAACATTAAAACCCAGACCTAGTTTGCAGCAGTTTGGATTTAATTTTCACATTGAACTAAAGCTGGTGCACACATTTCCTGTCTGCACTTAATGGCTGCAATTTTCCTCTATTTCTATCACTGTGTTGCTGGCTTTTAAGATGAACTGGAAATCTTAGAAAAGAAAACAGAGTTAATTTTGAAAATAACCTGTATGTATCACTTTGCATATTGAAAGAAGAGAATTTTTTTTCCCTTAATGGAGCTCAAAATGCTGTTTGATGATTTATTTTTGAAGTGCTTTGAGAAATTCTGTTGAATGAGCAATATTCAAGCTGTTTCATGTTATTAGTGCAAAAGGCTAGTTCCCAGTCAACATATCAGTGTACAAGAAAACATACATTATTTTCAACTGTGTATTTGCCATCAACAAAAGGAGACTAATAAAGAAATATGGCCTTGTTGAGCACCTGTGTAACACACAACAGCTTGCAGAAAGCGTTTAAACAAAAACATTGCTCCTTCCCAGGTCACGTGAAATTTGTGTATGTATGTGCATGGCTGTAAAGTGATTTATAAAGCATATTGTTAGCGTGTCTCATATGTAAAAATTTAAGCATTATATCAAAAAATCAATGTAGTGCATTGTCAAATTATTCTGAAATACAGGAAAATAAATTTATCTAATGAAAAAAAGAAAATAAGCTATTGTAGAGAAAGAAAAATGTACATGTCTACGTCTTCATAAAGCAAAACAAAATTGTAACAGTAAAATTATTCAAATATTCATGGATGATATAACTGTGAGAACTTTAAAAAAATTCTCTAAGTAATTTTTCATGTTCTACTTTTCGCTTTAATTGAAAAAGGGAGAAGAAAGAGAAAAAAAATGTAAAGTTTTAAATTAATGTTCTCTTTCCCACATACTTTGAGAAGATAAAAACATAATAAGCTGGCTTTACCTAAATAATTATATGGATTTTTACCATGACCTCTATATATCATTTACTCAGGCAATGCTTTCCATAAGTGAGCCAAAGATTTTATTCTCAAGGTTTACAACATACAAACATACAGTAAAATCAGAAACGCAGTGCTGCTCATAAATGTCCTTCAGTAAGTTTAACGGTGCATTTGGCAGCAAATAACATTTGGAACCTAACCTCCAAGTCCTTTTCAAAGGCCAGTTTCATTATAACTGAATAAATGCTTCACTCAGCATTTGTAGACGGTGTTAACAGAAGCTCCTCCAAAAGACAACATTCCCCTAAAAAGCTTAAATTTGCTATTATATAAGATGAAGTCTTGATTCCTCTATTTTTCCAGATGCATATCTTTCTCTAAACAAAGTATGATAAAACCTGTATACGTATCTTTTTAAACTTGCTATTATATAAGATGAAGTCTTGATTCCTCTATTTTTCCAGATGCATATCTTTCTCTAAACAAAGTATGATAAAACCTGTATACGTATCTTTAAAACCTTACAGTAGCTGTAAAATTTGATGGAGCCTGGTACCTTTTATGAAAATTTGAGAAAATATTCTTTTTATTTGCAAGGTCATAGGGTTTCTTTAAATGTCTTTCCTGATTCCTAGACTGGTTTGAACTTTTGAACAAGGAAAACATTTATGGAGACTCATCCATCAATTCTTCAAAAACTTGAAATTTGAAAGGAACTAGGTAAAATAAAGCAAAGAAAGAAAAGTTGGAGAAAGCTGGGGTTTTTTTTAATATCAGGTATGTATGAAAGTTTCTGCACAGCTCCACCAGGGCTGTAATTCCCTGATTTAGCAATGTACTATTTGTGATAGTGATCTTTCATTGTGACTAATATGCTGCTTACCAAAGTGCTGCAATGCCATCAGTCACATTGTAGTTCTCAAAGATGAAACAAATTAGAAAACTTTCTTTAAACCATAACTCTGTAGAAGTATGAAGTTGGTGAGTTTGCTTTATAAAGACTTCTGAAAGCATTTTTAATTGTTACTGCATACCACTGGGGATGAAAAGTCCTTGAGATTTATTTTGTGTTGAATATTTAGAAAGAATAAGTAAGTCCAGTCAGAGTTAAGTGAAAAAATTTGATTTTTTTCGGAAGAGCATGAAAAAATTAGAATGAGTTCCCTAATCAAGTTTAACCAAAACCCAATCAATTCAAGATTACTTTTGAGTGTCCTGTTCAGATTATCTGTGGAGCTATCAGTTTCATGAGGATCAAACACTCCTGAAATTCATTCAGAAACAAGATGATATCATCTGATCCACTGAGTTAAACTTCTCTGGCTAAATTATTCATCTATGTTCCAATCGTCTCTGAGACAAATTTTGGAAATTTCACTGAGATTCATCCTGGAATGGTGTAAATCTCTCTGTAGACAAATCCAGGTGCATTTGATTTACTTGGAAAAGTTTTGGTAACACAGATGTGGCAGAGGTGGCCTCTGTGATAAGAGATTGTGGCTGCCCTGTGCTGGACACAGATGGTTCCAGGCAGCCCAAAGGGACCCACTGCAGGGCACAGCTGAGGCACTGGCTGGGCTGCTGCAGCCTCTGTGAAAACATATTTAAGGAAGAGTAAAAAATGCTATGCAGCATCTGTGATCAGTGAGGAAGGAGGAGGGAGGTGCTCCATGTGCTGGATCTGAGGTTCATCTCCAGCCAATGAAGAATGGTGAAGCATGTTGCTCCCCTGCAGTTCATGGAAGAATACAGTAGAGATATCCATGTTACTGTCTCTCTAGGACCTTCTTGAAGGAAGTTGCAACCCATGGAGTGCCCATGCTGGAGCAGGTTCCTGGCAGAAATTGTGGCCTGTGAGGGACCCACACTGGACTAGTCCACTCTCGAAGGACTGTACCCCATTGATAGGACACATTCTGGAGCAGTTCTTCAAGAACTGCAGCCCATGGGAAGGACTAATGCTGGAGATATTTATAGAGGGCTGTAACTCATGGGAGGCGACCTATGCCAGAGCATGTGAAAACTGTGATGAGGAATAAATGACAAAGGTGAAGTGTTATAAACTAACTGCAGCCCTCATTCCTCATCCCCCTGTGCTACTTGGAGTGGGAAGAAGAAAAAAGCCATGAAAGAAGTTAAACCTAGAAAGAAGTAGAAGGGGGAGGAGAGGTACTTCTAGTTTTTTGTTTGTTTCTCATCATCTTATTCTACTTTTAATTGACAAAAAGTTAAATTACTCTTCCCCAGTTGAGCTCATTTTGCCTCCTGTGGTAAGTGGTAAGCAATTACCCAGGTTTTAAGGCTTTCAGAGGCAATTCCACCCCTCTATTCTGCTCTGGTGAGACTCCACCTTGAGTACTGCATTCAGTTTTTGGATCCTGAGCACAGTAAAAATATTGAATTTTTGGACTGAGTCCAGAAGAGGGTCAGCAAGATGATTAAAAGGATGGAGAACCTCTCCTGTTCAGAAAGGCTAAGAGAACCAGGATTATTGAGCCTGGACAAAAGGCAGCTTCAGGGTGACCTATTTGAGGCCTCTCCGTACCAGAAGGAAGCCTAAAGGAAAGAAGGACTTCCTTAAAGGGTATGTGGTGATAGGACAAGGGGGAATAGTTTCAAACTGAAAGAGGGTAGGTTTAGATTAGATATTAGGAAAAAATTCTTTTCTATGAGGATGGTATGGCACTGAACCAGGCTGCCCAGGGTTCATCCCTGAAGATGTTCAAGGCCTGATTGAACTGGGACTCTGAGCATCCTGGTCACGTGAAGAGCGTCCCTGCTCACGGCAAGGGAGTTGGCACTAAATGA
Organism: Passerina amoena; assembly: GCA_013401095.1. Taxonomy (NCBI): domain Eukaryota; kingdom Metazoa; phylum Chordata; class Aves; order Passeriformes; family Cardinalidae; genus Passerina; species Passerina amoena. Next base: position 1,322,370 of record WBNP01002031.1, read on the forward strand.
CCTTTAAGGTCCCTTCCAACATAAATAATTCTATAATTCTATGAATGTTGAAATGCTACTCATGAGCCTGAAAACACTGTCTTTTATTGTATTCCAGGAGAGAAAAACAAAGGATCTTAATTTTTGCCTGTAGTGTTTTCATAACTTGTTCTATAAAAATTTATTATACCCACTTTTGGTAAATTTTTATAAATGTAATGGTAGGAAATTTATTAGAAATTGATTAAAATGACGATAATGCAAAAATACTAATAATTTTAAAAAATCATGAGCAAGTCATTAAAAAATTCCTCACAAAAGCTAGCTGAAGGAAATCAGAACTTTTCCAGGAAGGGTTTGTGTTAAGATCGGAACATTCAAAGTCAAAATCCATTTTCAGCTGGCTTATAGCTCTATGCTACCTGCAAGAATTTTGTGCTAAAATATGGAGGAAGAACACTTTAAAAGTTACAGGGAAAGCAGCATACAGTATTTAGACTGACAATCTTAAAATGGAACAAAAATCAAAGTAATTTCACCATCCAAATAGGAAAGTAATACCTAGGATTTAAAACTTATCTCAAACAGTGACTTATATTTTAAGGTGTTAACATGACACATTTTTCCATGTGCTATTACAGTTGATTCTCTTTCCTTTTTTAAAACTTGGAAAGAGATATTTTGAGAGAAAATGTAACAGCAAAAAAATGTGATCTATTAAAAAGTATAGCTTTTACCCTATATAAAGGGTAATGACTTCAATGCTGGCATATTATTCCATCACTCTTCTCTGAAAAGATAAATCCACTTGTGACCCTTTGATCCACTTATAGGCGACAATAAATCTATCACTCTGCTGCAATCTCACTGATTTGATTTGAATAGCAAGATAATTGTTGGGAACTGTACCTTGAAAATTCACTCTTGATAGCTGTCTTTTACAATATTTTGCAACTGTTAGTGTCATATTTACAGTTACTATATTCCTGAAATCAGACTATTTTATATCAGCCATATTTGGCCAGACAAAGTATATTTGGCTTTCTTTAAAGTTTTAACAAACTTTATACAACTAAAAACAGTTTAGATAACTTTTTATGCAAAGAAAATCAATTATATTCCACAATCAAAATTAGATTAAAAAATACTAATAGTGGCAGCAGAAAAATCTTTCAAGAAATTCTGTCACTTTCTAGGATAGAATCTTTTAACAAACTGTATGAATATCCTTGTAGAATAACATTGCTCAGACATGTCTGGCTTTTAATTGCTAAAAGAGATTAAAGAAAGCAAATCACTTCTAGACCTCACTGTTCTTCCTAAAACTTGAACTAAAACTGACACTATTCTTCCTCAGTATATTAAAGAGGATTTAAATCCTCACCCTGTGAGATTTAGAGGTATAAAGAATTTGAAAAATAGGAAATTTTATTAACATTTCTTCAAAATGTTATTTTATGATTGAGAATATTTAAGTCTTCCTTATATCCTTCTCCACAATGAAAAACTAACATTTTCTTTTAAAAATCATTAAAATATGTTAAAATTGTGTAAACTTAAACTTTGAAAGCAACCACACTCTAATCACTTAGAAATTTTTCATACTATTAAGTATTTGATTAGAAGGTTCACTTATCTGTTTTTCTCTCTCTTTTTAACTTCAGTGATCCTTTTTTTTCCATTTTTCCCCTCTCTATAGGAAATTAAGTATAGCTTGTTGGAAAAATACATGCAGCCTCACCCCACTAAATGAAAAAACAAATTACCTTACTAGAATTCTGGTATTATTTTTCAATATGTACAATTACTGAAAACTTAATAATTTAGTAGCCTGTTTGTATACAAAACTGTAAAAAAATTGCAGAAATTTTATTTTGTTCAAACATCCTTTGAGTTTATCATGGATTTCTGTTTTGAGACAATAACGTTTTGCATAAGTAAGGATCACATTCGGACAGTGTCCAGTCTGCACTGCAATATGGTGATTTTTATGTCGTATTCTCTCCCCTGAACTCTCCCCTTTGTTGGTGACAAAAGTGCAGAATTTTCCTTCTTTGCAAATAGTCTTTTTTTTCATGCTACTTCAGAAGCATATAGCACTGTAAATTTTGCAAACTGCAAAAAAGATATTTGAAAAAGTCACTGTAAAATCTCATCTTTCCCTGGGGCTTTTCCAAAAGGCAAATCCAAATGGCATAACTGTTCCCTGATTGTATTCCCACTGTTAAGTCAGTCACCTTAACCTGTATACACTTATCAGGAAAACAGTAAATAATTTTTACATGCAAGTCCTTTTTTACAGTACCATGGTCAAGCAAGCTGACAATTTCATTTATAGAGTCTCATTTCCCCGTTTTTTGGCCCCTTTCTATTAACAAAGAGGAAGTAAACTTTAATTTCATTTCTAATTTATTGAGAAAACTTGTAACAATCACAAATATCCTTTTAACACCGAAAATGTTCATGACAAGTTGTATTTTCTTTTGGTGTGAGTTACCATTTATTGAACTTTGGTATTGGTTTTGATTTATATCTATAAGAGCATAATAAAGCATTTGAAGTGACAGAGTTGTTGGGTTTTTCCCTCTACCTTTATTTGAACAAGATTACAATGGGTTACATGAGTTGAGTACATAGACATATCATACAAAAGAAGCTCTGGTGAGACCCTCTTGGAGTGCTGCATTCAGCTTTAGGGTCCCCAGCCTAGGAAGGACATCAACTTCTTGGACCAGGTTCACAGGAGGGTCAACAAGATGACTAGAGGGATGGAGAAGCTCTCCTCCAAGGAAAGCCTAAAAGAATTGGTATTGTTCAGCCTGGGAAAAAGGCAGGTCCAGGGTCACCAAATTGTGACCTTCCAGCAACAGAAGGGGACCTACAAGAAAGATGGAGCAGAGCTTTTGTGAAAGAGCATGTAGTGACAGGACAAGGAGGATTGGCTTCTAATGGAAAGAAGGCAGGTTTAGATTTACCAGGAAGAAATTCTGTAATGAGAGGGGATGAGGCAGTGGCACAGGATGCCCAGAGAAGCAGAGTGGATTCCCCATCCCTGGACGTGTTTAAGGCCAGGCTGGATGGAGCTCTGAGCAACCTGGTGGAGTGAAAGATGCCCCTGCCCATGGTAAGGGAGTTGAAATTAGATGATATTTAAGATCCCTTTCAACCCAGGCCATTCTCTGATTCTTTGATAAGATGCCAAAGATGATTAAATAATATTAAATATCTCATGCAAATGAACAAGAGTAATACAAAAAGAAATAATTTGATTAATTAAATACATAATTTTGTGACCGTGTAAAAAGCTAACTACATAAAGCAGCTGGTAAGCTAAACCAGCAACAGTGAGGCTGATACACCCTCCAAACTGAGTGTGCATTAATTTGTCATTTTAATGGAGATACTGTTCAGACTGAATCTGACAGAAAGTGAAAAATATTTCTGTTCTGTGAGCAGACTTTCTGGTTTATACATTTGGATGACAGGAGACAACTTGTGAGGTGGATATAAGTAAATTGAGAAATTGATTTTTTTCTGACTCTAAATAACTGCTGGAGTCAGACTGGGAGACAATAAATGAAAAAACTAGGACAGCAAGGTACAGAGAGGCAAAGAGATCAAGCAGGAAACTTCATAAATAAAAATTAAGATATTGTAATTACAAAAAGAAAACATGCAGTCAGTGTAAATAATTCTTTAAGCTGATGTGATAAGGTATTTTATTCTTGCATCCTGCAATATCTGAAGCTTTCCCTTAAAAAGCCAATTTTGCGGTATTGCCCATTGCCATCAGCAAAGTCAGTCATAATTCTTCAAAGTGATCCAAGCCAGGGTACATATTTAGCAGCTCTTAAGCTTCCTAAATGTTATATCCCTATTAGTTCAACATGTAGGCTTACTTTAAAGCAATCCAAATTAAGAAACAATAGATACCTCAAAAAGAACAACTCACTCAATGAAAGCTGTCCAGAGGGAGTCTGATGAATCAAACACTGGAGATATTGCCTTTGTCACACTGAGTTCCTAAAGGCTGGATTAATCTAGGCATCCCAATTTTAGGCAGTGAATATATCTGAAAACAGGAAAAACCCTAAATGTCTCATTTACAGTATAGAACCCTTAAAACCTGCAGAATCAATTGAGTATTTTCATTTATTTCAATGAATTTATATTCATTCTCTGCACAAGGAAACTGATGTATAGCTATGCAATGTGAATAAGATTCAATCATTATTCATGAATAAAAGATTAGAGATCATAGCATCCTAACATAGCCCAGGTAGAAAGGGAAATCAAAAGATCGTCTGCTCCAACTTTTCATAGTAGAGGAAACCCAGATGAGATTATCTAGCAACACATACCATTGCATGTTTAAAGCCTCCAGTGAGGGGGACTCCATCACATCTCTGGGGAGGTTGTTCTAGTGAATGATTGATCTCACTGTGTAAAATTTATCTCTTATAGCAAGACAAAACCTCTCCTGCTGCAACTTGTATTGCATATGCATTGACTGACCTTTCTCCGTGAAGAGAGAACTCCTCTTTGTAGGCACCCTTTAAGTATTTGAATACTGTGAGGAGGTCCACCAAGGTCTTCTCTTCTCGGGGAGAAAAGAGCTCACTCATTGAGTTGTTCCTCATATGGCAGGGTATTCAGCCCTTTGATCAAAATTATGGCCCTACCCTGGGCCTGCTGCAGCAAGTCTACATATTTTTGGAATTGTGGGGACCAGAACTAGACAAAATATTTGGGGTTAGACCTGACGAGCACTGAAAAGTGGGATGATCATGATTCCATTTCTGTTAGTAATGCCCCTGAAGATGCAGCTGAGGATGTGACTTGCATTTAGTACTGCAATGACATCCTACTGACTTTGTTATTGTTGTTGCCATGAACCCCACATTCCTTTCAGCAAAGCTGTTTCCAGCTGTAACTGATCCCAGCTTGTTCTGGATTCTTAGTGCAAGCTGTCAGCTAATTTCCCACCCACCTCACTGTCTACTTATCCAATATGTGTCTTAACAGCCTTAGGCCAAACTTAAGAAACACTGAATCACAGAATTTTTGATGTTGGAAAGGATCCCATCCAACTCCCCAAGCAGAGCCAACCAAGAGCCACTTGCCCAGGACCATGTCCAGATGATGTGTGAATAACTCCCAGGATAGAGACTCCTCAACCTTCCTAGGAAACCTATTCCAGTGTTCAGTCATGCTCACAGTGAAAAAAGGGTTCCTGGTGTTAAAGTGGACCACCTCATGTTTTTGGGTGTACTTAATCTCTGGACACCCCTGTAAAGAGCCTGGTTCCATCTTTACAAGCATCCATCAAGCATATGTATATACCCACAACATGGTTATGTGTTTTAGGACATCCCAGAAGTTTTCTGCATTACTAATTTTCACATGTAAGCTAATAAACAATCTTTAGTTCCAATATTATAGAGTAATATTATTATTCTGAAGAACTACCAAATGCAGAGTATCCAGATTCTTTAGAAATGTCAAAATATCTACCTACATAGAGATAAAATATGTTCCTTTAAAATTCTTCAGTTTTAAAGAATTTTTAAAAACATCTATTTTATTGAATTTTATGGAACATCTATTATATTGTGTATATCTGGTTTTGTTTTAATTGAGTATTTCTCAGTAAATAAAACCCCCATGCTATTTTTTTTCAATATTAAATTAAATTGGCAGTCATTAAGTGAGATAAAGTATACTCAGGGAATGTTTATTATTTTCTATCAACTACAGAGAGCTCCCTGATGATTCATATATGAGAAGAGGCAACATTTGTTAGTTTAAAGTGGGTTATATGGATGCTTCAAAAACTTCAAAAGTACATTTGCAAACATGCTGGCTGATTTCTTTTACCCACAGCCTTACAAGTTCTTTAGCCAGTAGCATCACTGTGGTAGCTCATGGATCTCTCAGTCTAGAATAGAATAGAATAGAATAGAATAGAATAGAATAGAATAGAATA
>WBNP01002032.1:0-117668 GCA_013401095.1 Passerina amoena
TGTTTGAAACAGAAATCTCTCGGAAGCTGTTTGAGATGTTAAATAAGGACCTTTTTGAGAAGATTCTCGTGCCCATTGAACAGGTGTTGCAGGAAGGGCACCTGCACAAGGCAGAAGTGGATGAAATTGTGTTAGTGGGAGGCTCCACACGGATTCCCAAAATACGCGAAGTTATTCGGGACTTCTTTGGAAAGAAACCCAACACCTCTGTGGATCCTGACCTGGCAGTTGTGACAGGTGTAGCCATCCAAGCAGGAATTCTTGCTGGGTCCTGGCCTCTCCAAGTCAGTGCTATAGAAATCCCTAACAAACATTTACGGAAGACTAATTTTAACTGAAAAGAAACTCTTCTCAATTGCATTCCAGCTCTCCAGAAGGATCCATACTTATCTGACTGGCAATGGAACCTAATCTTAGCTTCATTCTATTCAATTTTCACCTGTTCCTGTTAGGTGTTACTGGACACCTACCTGTGCTAACGCTTGATGTTACTTTAAAGGTACAAACGAGTTCTGAAGTGTGCTGTGTTTACTTGGAGAGGGGATATTGGATGAAAAGGCCAGTGATGACACACCCACATTTTCTTGCTAAATTTTATTAGCAAATCCTGGAGCGGTGTGTTTTTAAAGTATCAAGGGAGTGTGACCAAAGGTTGGAGATGATGTGGTACTGAGGTATTCCTGGGTCCAGTGTATTTCCTTGGAAGGGCTGGGAAGCAGCGTTAATGCACAGAGCACTGGCAGTGTTCAGTTTACACTTACTAGATTGAGCCATTTGAGCATTTAAGCACCTTTCCTAAAGGCATCTTGCAGCTTAAATGTGACTGAGGCATTCACTTGATTCTTCTGCTGTTCATAACAGCATAATGGTATGCTGAGGCTCTGTGGCAAATTGTCCCATGATTAGGAAACCTTATTGAAAATGTGGCTCTTGCCAGTGCCGTTTCTTGGTCTCCAAGGGCTTCATTCCTGACCTGGCTGTCATGGTTAAACACAGGTGCTGCTGTTTTACCACTGATGTTCTCCACAGAGAATGAGGATATATTGCCAAATATTCATACCTGCCCCTGCCTTATTTTAAAACTACAATGATTTTATGTATCTTGAAGCCACTCCTGCCTGTCTTCCCTTGAATTTGGCCCACACGAATTTCATCATTCTGCATTTACAAATGTGTGACATCTTCTCCGTGATGCACCTCAAGCCATACTGTCCTCGTGGAGAGAGTGTGGGACAGAAGGGATGGCCTGGATGAAATGTAATTCCTGTAGCCCCAGTAAATGAAAATTGACCCAACTACTTTGTGCTTTTTAGTTCTTATGTGGTTTAAGTTTTTTCATATCCCTACTCTAAACGGAACAGAGGTTGTAGCTGTCCTGTTGGGAAAGGAACAGTGTTGTGTGTAACTGGGGGTTTGAGGTGGCACTTCTTAGGACTCTCTTTTAGGCAAATAGATCACTATCCAGATACCTTGAAAATGTGTTGTGAGGAGAGCAAAGTCACTGATCTGAAAAAAAAGCTGAATTGGTGACAGTTCTCTTTGGAGGGATTAAGCAATAATCAAGCACCAGCTGAATTCTGTTATCTGCTTGGAACTTCCTACCAAAAAACCATGTCTTTCTGCTAAGACTGGTTTCAACATCCATCAGCCAAGTCTTCATCAAGTAAGCTCTAGTAACAGGTGGTTTTAAGGATTTTCTTGTCTTCTCCAGAATAATTTTGTATTAACCTTGCTAAGATAAAGTGTGGGGCTTAGATTTATTGTTTTAACCTATGACTATATTAAAATAGGCTTATTACTCTCCTGGCAGTAGGCCTGATGTATGGCACTGCCATAAATCAGCTGTGCTGATTCAGCTGTTTGCATAGCTATTGTCTAAATGCATCTTTGAAGTAATCCAATTAAAAACCTCTTAAATTGAATCATAGTTGCACACAGCCATTCCATCAGCATTGTTTAACTTGACAGAGGATTCCCAAAGTACTGCTGACATCTGCCTAATTTCCCTGCATTGAAAACGAAGAGTTTTTTTATTTTATTTGAGGATTCTTTCCTTCCTTTGTGCCTCTTTGAAAGTGACCCCAACTAAGTGTGGAGCTTCCAGTAAGTAAAACTCCTGCAGTGAAAGAAGTGCCTCTTCAGTGACGCCATGGATGAATGCAGCACAGCCCTCAGTTGCTGCTGGGGGCCTTTGCTTTGCTTTGTAAATGTGTGTGCTCAACATCTGTACCAATCTTTAGAGTCACTGTGGCCTTTCCTTCTGCCCTGCTGTAAGATCATCTCAAAATCCACTGGAGGTACAGTAGGACTTTGGTCTTCATGTCTTTAATGCACTGTGTAAAGCAAGCAGACCTATATAGAAACAGAACCACATCACAGAGAAGTTAAACTATTAAAAGCTTTTGCAGTTTTGGGACAAGTTAGGTAGGAGCTGTTAAAACTCTCAAAGCAAATAAATGAAGTACTTTTTTTCTTTCACATCCTCCTTCACCCTGAGGGAGTTAAATCTCCTTCAGTGTTAATCTGGGAACTGGAAGGGAAGGGCAGGTTGTTTACTTGTAAAAACTAAATCAACAAAAGGGTATTTATTTAGAGATCTATACAGATTGGAGTTTTTAGTAGAGAAGTTACTATACACTGGATATCACAATGCATCCTTATTTATTAAATTTTCCGAATTATTTATTTTGTATTTTCTAATACTGTATTTTGGCACAGACAATTGAATTTTAAAGACGAGTCCACTGCACTAAGTGGATATTTCCAGGTGTGCACATGGGCTGCATTCCAAAAGTCTCTCTAAAAAAGTTGATACTTGAAGGCTGAAATCTTTCTGTAATCCTTATGATTGCCTGTGGTGGTAGGTGTGTAATTTCTCTAGCTAAGGCTTGTTTGGCCAGTTGAAATTCTGAAAGCATCAAGAGGCTTCAACAATTGTGTGTTCCCTAATTGTTTCCTAGTGCAGATGATGAAATGCATTTTATAAATAACATTTTAGATTTTTTAAATAAAAGCAATTTCTACCCCTTGGATCTGTCTTCTTTCACTTTCTCAAGGAAATTCTCTCTTCCTCAAATTCCTTTGAAGTGTAGAAGATGAGGTTGTGTCAGCTGTGAGAGAGTTTGTACATCTGCATTGTCTTGGGGAGCTGTAGAGTCTGCAGAGCCTGAACAATTAGTGTTTCATAAATGTTTCAAAGCTGGCAAAAAGCAGAAGTTACAGTCAAATATGAGGGGCACAGCTCACTGAAAGAGAAGGAATGGCTTTGCTGACACTAGTCCAGCATTTTCTTTTCTCTCAGGCTTTGCCATTGTTCAGTCTGCAGCTCTCCCAGAGGCATTCTGAAAGTAACTGGAAGTGAAAGGTTATGTCGGCCTGGCAGTAAGCAAGGAAAGCTATCCCCAGAAATTAAAGTAAATAAAGTAAAAATTACCATGCACTGATGCCTCTCCTCAGACTTTTCTCTAGACCTTGCAAAAGGGATTGGTTCCTGAGGTATTGATGGCTACCTCCCCTAGCCTATGTGCCCAAAACTTTCTCTTGGGCAGGAAATTAAAGATTGTGCTTGACACACCAGGTGTCAGCATTAAACTAATTTAACAGGGCTGTACCCAGGAACTTTATTCCATTTTTTGAGGTTTTTTAAGCAGTTGATGGGGGATCTTAAGAGAAGACTGATTACATGCCAGTATTAAATTTCAAGAGCTTCAGGAACTGCAATAAAAATGGAAATAACTATTTATGTGGCCTGCATAAGCAGATACACTTAGCTGACACTTCAAGTAAATGTACATAACCTGTCCTGCTTCTGTAATTATAGGGAGGTTTACATTAATATTTACCAGCATAGAGGCAGCTCCACCTGACTGCATTTTTTGGGATTCTTTCACAATGAGATTTTGTAATGCTCTGTTAGATATGTGAGATGTGGTTTTCAGTTTTTCAGAAATCACAAACGGAAAACTGACTTAATGGGGCACATTTATTACCTCAATAACTACCTAAGTATCCATGGAGGGGATGTGTATATCTTAAAAATTAGCCCCCAGTGGCATCTGTCTCTGTGTCCACACAACAAGCAGTTTTGTTTTTTCCTTGAATGTGTAATCATAATAAGAATTAGTAAATAAATGAGCATAATATCAGAGCAACTTAGATGAAGTTAAGAGCAGCATGTCAACAGCAAGATTTATTTTTCAGTCAGTCTTTGCTAATGAAAAATTTTTAGCATATGCCATGAAAATCCATCCCTGCTTCATTCTGCTGTCCCAGTGCCAATATGATAAAACAAGTGATTTGTATAAAATCTGAATTTTAAGAAACCTGAGCAATATATACAGATTGTAGCTGTAATAAACAGCAGTGCTGCAAGGAGCTCTTGAGTAAGTCAGTTGTTTTATATGGGATATAAAATACTGCACCTATATTAATGGAATGCCAGAGATCTTTTAAGCGTTCCTTCAGAATTCACTTACTAGTTTTCTTTATCTTCTTATCCCAGCCTCTGCAACCATTTCAGAAAAGGCATTTTTCACTGTAGCAAAGTATGTGGTGTATCATATTCTAGAATCCTTCCTGCATCCAGAACAAGCTCTCTACAATATAACAGCAGAAAGATTACAGAAGAAAAATCAGCTCTTCAGCCACATTTTCCAGTCCCAGTAGAGAAAGCTCTGGATTATAGGTTATGTATTTCAAGGAAGTAATTTATTTTTCGAATGTCTTATCAATGCATGACGGTGTGTAACCTGTAGTTAACACTGTGCAGTGTGGAACTCTCTTTTGATGGTGGACTGCACAAAGTTATCTCTGTTTCCATGTCAACAGAAGCTGTCACCTCATCTAGAACCAGATTTTTGTCTTCCATAGCAAAGCATGGGCCAGACAGACCAGCTGTCTCTGCCCAGCACTGTTAAAAATACATTTGAGAAGGGCAAGTCAGGTACATGGAGGAAAGGGGAGCACAAGATAAAGCTGAGATTACTGTGGAGCATATCTGTACTTCTTTCCAAACAATACATTATGCTTCTGAAAAGACTACTGAAATATGTTTATCCTGCTTTGGAATTTTATTCCTTCTTGCTCAGCATATCAATAGTAGTTAAGGCAGGACTCTTCAACACCCATGGCTGCACTTTGAATCTTAAAAGAGTCTTCAGTTTTACACTCACATTATAGTGGGCACTAGGAATGAGCCAGATTAAATGCTGAACCACTTTTTAATAATGCTCAGTGTAACAGTTTGGATACTTCTATATTTTAGCTGTAGTATGCACCTTCCAGAAATGTCCTCCTGAAAATGATCTGTCTGAAAAATTCAGGTTGATAATCAGTACACTATTTAAGACCTGTCCCTTTGCTGCTGAAAGCTTCAATATTTGTCTCCTCAGTTTAGAGTTCTTTTATTTCAAGTGTCACCCTCCTTGCATAACTATGGGTTAGTGTTTCAAAGTTAAAACTGAGTTGTTTTGCTTAAGCAAACAGAACAAAAGAATAAGCTCTCTGCACCTTAGTGGGTTTTGAATTTGTTGGGGTTTTTTTTGGTTCTTTGTTGTTGTTGTTTTTCCTGGTTTGATTTATTTTTTTGAATTTAAATAAATGAGCACTTTTCTACCCAAATCTAATGAGGTGCTGCATGAGTTGCAACACCACGCCCCCCTTCTTTACACTTGCTTATACACTTGAGCTGAAAATAGTCTACTCCCTTGGCTTCTCATACAGCACAGGCCATCAGAATTTATACCACTGTGACCAGTTGGTCACCTCAGAAAAACTTGCACTACCAGAATAGTTCTACCAAGAATGACAGGAGATGTGTCATTTCTATCCTGATACCTTCTGAAGTAAATTCTCCGGAAGGATCACATAGTTTTACAGTACTGGAAAATAAACAGCATTAGCACTTGCTTGATTATGTACCTGAGATTTTCACCACCTTCTGATATCTCATGGAGGAGCTTCTTTGGCAGTGACTGGACAAAATCCGTTAAGTCACATAATTCCAGCTACTCCCACAGTTCAAGATCAGAGTGTTTTCCAAGTGGATCCAGATTTGACTGCCATGTCCCAGAAAACAAGATGGGGTCCCAAATAGCAGTAGAATGTGAATGCACATTTCCAACATGATCCTAAAACGGGCTTTACATTAATCCTTACATTATTACAAGGAACTGAGACAAATAATCCTGGGAATGGATCTTTGCAAGGGAAATTTTAACAGTTTGAAGCTGGTGAATGGAGGACAAAAACTGTCTGCAGTCTCTGTGAGCTCAGTTCCTCATTAAGGTGAATCATAAAGGGCAAGAGATTTCTTGTGCATCCTCTGTGCTCTGGTTTTGTGGCTGACTAAAGACCTGCCCAGCACCTGGCAACTTCCACAGCACATGAATGATGATTCAGGTTTGTGATGCACTCGAGGCTACATTCATGAGCACTGTTAAGAAAAAATTAAAAGGCTATGACTCTAAGTTAAAGATCCTTAATTTCCTGTAGGAAAGATGACATGTTCAGCAACGAGAACACCTGTAGAGATTTATAGACTGAACTAACCCTCCTAGGGATGGTGAACAGACACCTTGACCAGGTGCAGTCACAGTGGCTGTGACCCAACAGGCATAAGAGGCCAACAACAGTCACTAGCAGGTTACATGCAAACAGAACAGTGGCAATTTTGAGGGAGCTCAGTGACCAAACAGGACAGTTGAAAGGGTAGCAGAGCTTGTGCCTGTTCTTAATTTAAACTTCATGTTACTTGCACAAGAACAACATTAAAGTAATTTGCAAATCTGTACTTTAATGTGATTCTTAAAAGCTGTGTGTATGAGGTATATCTGGCTGATCTGAAGAAGTTACATGCACACTGTCAGCTTTGGTATTTGCCATGCCCGTTTCTGTCCCCTATTTTTACCTTCATCCACTCTCCTGACCTGTGCAGCTCAACACTCCAGACTGCACCTGCTCCTCTCAAGCTTCAGTCTCCCTTTTTTCCACCTTTCAGTGTTATTCTGAGCCCAACCTGAAAGTTCACTGCACTCTTGGGTTCCTCTCAGTTCAGTTGTCTGGATGTGAAACCAATATACTCCATCCACAGCAAATCAGATTTGCAACTGCAGTTGAGAAAATACTGTGTAATTACATACTTAAAATTTTGGTAAAAACCTTTTGTAAGGTATTACTTTAAACTCAGTAAAGAGATGTAAGAAACTAAAAACTGCAACTGCAAAGGAAGACATTTTATGGAAACAAATGTCCAGTGTTTTCCTATCAGTGATACTTATGCCACCAGCAGCAACTTCCTCTCTATTGCTAGTGTGTATGTTCCACTGATCAGAGGAAGAGCTGCAAGCAAGAAACACTTTAAAATCTTCTTATAAATCACCAAAAAATACATGCATTTATTGCTAAGCAAAAAAGAATACTATAAAATCAGGCAAATTTCTCCTGCTTAACATACTTTGGTTCCCACAGTGAAGCAGCCCATGAACTGAACCCCTTGGATGTGGCACATTTACGGTATTTCTTTTGTACAGAGGGAACCCAGGAGATGAGCTCCAGGCACACATGTTCCAGCCAGCTGCTAATGGGCATTCAGGCTTAACCCATGTTTGCACAGCAAAGCAGAGGGGCACAGCCTTCAGCACTTGGGGCTGCTCTAGCATTGCATCAGTTGAGAAGTAGTTCAGGGCTTTTTAATATCTACTTTTTAATACCTACTTTTTGTGTTTCAGGAGCCCTTTCTGTTGCAGACTCCTGCCCAGCTGACCCTCTTCTTTTGAAGAACTCACTACATTGGAAAAAAACCCAGAAAAATATTTTCAACAATATACCTCTGGTGAGGACAAAACTATAAATTAGAAGGCACTGGTGGAGAGAGGCACCTGCTGGTAAGGAAATTGTTGACCTGATGGAGTCTTTACTGTGTACTGTCATGCTAAAAAATGGTACTTCTAGAGAAACAGAAACTTGGGTTGTTAACACTGGGAAAGTTCTGAAGAGTTTAATTTTGCATGCATTATGGCTTTAAAAATTGAGAGACTGTCAAACTATAACATAACACAGAATGTTTGAAAATAAAGCTGATCTACTTTATTTCAACATATAGTATAGCTGGAAAAATAAATATGTCAGAAAAGAGTGATGTATGAGGGGGGTGCATGCTCTGTGGCTGTGCTCAGGAGATGGGGTGGGGGACAGAGCAGGAGCAAAGAGTGGCAGCAGTGGGCACAGGTCCAACATGTTGCAGTGATCACATGACACTTCAGTGTTTTAAGGCACTTAATTCAGTTTTTCTTTCCTGGGTTTCCCCTGCTGACAGGAGGAAAGGGCTGATGTTGGCAAGCCTCTCAGTGGAAGCATGCACGGCACAGGAACAAGGCCCTGGGAAGAATTGTGTGTGCCACAGGGTATTTCCTTCTCCTCTGAGTGAAACTGTGAGTGAACAGCCAATAACTACTGGGAAACCACATAATGATGTGAAAATGGGGCTAAGAAACTGCACTCCCCAGATGCTGCCCTCATCAGCATGGTAAAGCATTGTCATAGTTACTGAGAAAACACACATATACAATATTGGACGTTGTTCACTTCTTAATAATGATTACTGGAGTATGATTGCTGTCTTTAAAGATGGCACCTGCCTTATAACTCACAGCTGTCCTGGTTGCTACAAACAGGTTTCAATCATGTCCACATATTCAGCATTCCAAGTATATTTTTAAAGTGTAAATTTACAAAGGAGCGCATTTTCACAAGTCATCCTGATGACAACAGTGTGACAAATAATCATTAAAGAATTTATTTCCCAAAGCATAAATGGTGTGCATTGCCTCAGAGCCCATATTTTCTAAAGGAGGATTAGTCACCAACTTGTCAAGTCTATTTAGGAAGGGATTATCAATTTACAGGAATTGCAAGCACCAGTATAGAAGACAGTAAGTCCTACATTTCTTCCAACAAGTCAGGGATTTTTTGTTTGCAATCTTTAGATAACTTATTTTCATAGTTAAACATAGGGCATTGCAAAAGCCTGGTGGGATTTTCTCTTGCCTGGAAGGGAGCAGTGCTCTTAAGCTTAGTGGTTAGAGAAGAATTTTTCTGTGGTAGAGGCTTGAGAAGGAAGAGAAATGAGAGTTGTTCTGAGAATGGGATTTCCCAACACCATGGAATCCCAGGGGTTAGAGAGGGGATTAGAAGGGGAAATACCATTTGCATATGACCACAGATCAACATATCAAGGCTTGTGTAAGAATTCTTTCTTAATCTTGAGAAACCACACTGGTTTTAGATGCTATTTTACCCAAAACTTCTGGGGATAAATTCAATTGTACTAGTGCCATTCTTTTATTGATAAACCACAGCAATCTTGTACTGTAGTAAAATTAAATGTTTATATCTTTTTTCAGGTTGAATACTTAGCTGGCAGACTGTGGGGTTCCCTAAAATTATCGGGGTTTATTCAGCAGGCGGTGACTCTGGTTGTCCTGAGCACTTTGGGGATCAAAGTCCTGAAGAGGCAGTGCCACCATCCTCCACTGCTTTGCATAAGGCACTTTTGGTAACTCTGAATTTCAGTGTGAGGGAGAGTGTATCCTTATGGGAAAAGCACAAGGCGTAATGAGTGGACATAAAAACCATGCAGCAAAGCAGAATGGGAAAAAGCTGAACTTTGGAGATTGTGGGAGTGTACCTGGAACTCAGTCTCACCAGGAAGGATTTACCTGTCAGGGAGCTGTCAGTAGAACCTACAGTGTAACCAGTAACAGGAGTTGGGATTTCTGAATTTCTAAAAAGCACAAGTGGCACTGTTGGTGAGCACAGTTCCCTTGTCACATGACAGAGACATGATTTCACCCCAGTTCAACATCCTGATTAATACCACAAAACTTTCTGGGCATTGATTTGGTAAGGGAGTCCTTTCCCAGGTTTCAGAGAGCTTTGAAACCATTTCATGGGGGGTTATATCAACATTACTGTGAGCTGGGCTTATTTCACTTTTCAGTTCAAGAGAAACTTAAAATGTCCTTGCTTTTCCCTGTTTCTGTGTAAAAGAATAAATGTTAGAAGTTTATTCACAGCTAGTGGCCTCAGGTACATGTTAAAGCACATATGTAAGATTTTCTTCTAAGGTCAGGTGGTTGGCTCTTGTAGAAACCCAAGCAATGCTTTACTGGGGCTGCTAGCAATTTGGTTTTAGTGGTGTTGATCTCTCCATGCTTTAACTTGTATATGAACGGGTACTGTATACAGAGTGCATGCTGAGGCTCCCTGAATGGAGTTTTCTTGGGTGCACTAATATGTGATGTCAGCAAAGCTGTGCTTTTGTAGTAGTGGTTGGGCAAAGTGTCAAAGACTTGAGATGACAGGGAAGTGCAAAGGAATTCAAGAGCTGCCATAGTGAACTTTACTCCAAACAAAGTGACATATTCGAGAAATGGGAGCAAATAATTAATTAAAGGCCATTTGTTGAGCTGAGCTGATTTTCATAACAGCAGACATGCTGCATCTTTTGCTCCTTGTGACTTCAAAGTGAAAAAGACACCTTTGGTGACACCTCCTGAAGGCTGTCTGCTGAAAAACCTGTGCAGCACAGCTTTGAAATCTGAGCTGCTCAGATTCATAAAGATCACTCAAAATTAAGTAATGAAACACATTAACACACTAACACACACACACAAACACATACACCCTTAACTGTAGTGGAAAGAAACAAAGGAAACTAGACCTATAAGTGCTGTAAAGAATACTCCATGCAAAAAACATTCCTAAGATGCATTTGCATCCTATTTGAATGGTTATGGTATGGTTTTCTTTCTCCTGCACTGGAAATAATTGGGCCAGAGATGTAGGCAAGCTGAGCATCCACGCGTCACACATGAACAATGCAGGGCTTATCTGCCTCTGCCTCACCTCAAACTTTAAAAATCTGTAGTCTGCACTCCTGTATTTATCCAGTGAAGTGATGTGTAAATAAATGAGCTTCATAAAAATAAATATTTCTTGATTTGTTTTGCAGCTGGGATACAGAGGGAATGAGGTTAAAAAACACACAGCAAATCAATATCTGGGTGAGGTATGTGGGACTCTAAGTTCCACCTCTTTGCCAGAGGAGATTTTGCATACTCTCTCAGAATTTAGATTAAAGAATGAATCCTGAGAAAAGCTCAGATGATAATTTTATGGAAAAATGATCTCTGGATACACAGTTCTCAGAATTATTTTCAATTTCTTACAGGGAGATCCCACCATCAGCAGAATGACTTTTTGTTCTAAGCTCCTTTTGCCCATCTCAGTGCTCCTACCTGCAGTTCAGTTAACTGAGCTGCAGTTCAGTTAAACCCCCCACTCTGTGGATCTTTAATGGCACTTAAAACCCCCCACACTGTGGATCTTTAATGGCATGCAGCACTAGTTACCCCACTTCCTAGACTCCACTCATGCAGGAATTGCCAGCAATACATGACATCACTTGCTTACGTGTAAACCTGCTGATAGACAGAGAGGGAAATAGATTAAAAATCAGTCCCAACCCTCACAGCCCAGTAACCACCCTATCTACTGAAGTCACTCAATAGGAGGAGTCAGAAGTGCAGAAGCTTGGCTGCAGCTTTATTTTCTGCTTCCTACTCACTCACTTCATTGGTGTCATTCAGTTGTGTTACACATCTGGCATAAGGAAACACTCAATTTGCCATTTGTTTGTGGATATTACACATCACTTTTTCTCCACTTCCACATGCTGAAATTGTGTTTCTTCCTCTGTTTGATATACTGGGTGAGATCAGGTAAGAACCATTAGCTTGCTTGCAATGTGGAATCTTTGCTTTAATCAAACATTAAAAAAAATGAATATTCCTTCATTTAAATTGGCCAAAAGATTAAGCTAAAATCTTATGAATTATGCCTAATGGAGCAGATGATTAGCAAAACGAATTCAATAACTTTGAAACTGAGACATAAGTTTTTGTTTTAAAGTAAATAGAACCAAGCCTGATACTTTATCTGTGGTTGTACTTTGCCCAGAGACCTGCTCAGGTATGTGCACTTTGTACAAAGTAATTGTAATCATGAAATAGTCTTAATATACTCATGTGGCTTTATTGGTTGTTGCTGATGTGATAGGTGCTTAGATTTTCAAGTTACGTGCTCCACTTTTAAATAGTAAAATTTAGTACAAAATTAGTACAAAATTTAGTACACTTAAGATTTTCCCCTTTTCAACCACACAAGGTAATTAAAATGCTTACAAACGTGCACAAGAATGTTACAATTATGCATTAACTTGCTTAAAATGCATGCTTAACAGCCCAATGCCTAGGTGTGTGTTTTGGCTGCACAGAAAAGAGTGAGTACTCCAACAAGAGAGCTCAAAGGGCAGCTGGGTATTGCTTCCAGTGCTCAATGAGAAACAGGAGATTGAAAAACTTCCCCCTATGACTCCTCGCTAAACAATTCAAAGTATTAAATCTATAAGCCTATTTGTATTACTTATCTAATTCCACAGTAAAAACATCATCATTTCGCTTTTATTCTCTATTTACTTTTGAAAGAATAACTTCTGTCATTTCACAGCCAAGAGTAAACAAGTTGCTTCTCTTTGACATTTGCCAGCTAGAAAATAGGTTTGGCAGTTAAAATAATTTCCCTATGATAGATTTCTCACTCCCATGGAACAGACTGTGTCTGGTTTATTTCACTGTCATTCCACTGGTTTTAGAAGAAGTTTTATTTCTAAAAATCAAATGATTTTAAAAAATTCAGAATATTTTAAGGGATACAGAGCAATATCTTTCCATGAATCTTTTATATTTTAGATATGAAGGAGTGAATTTTAAGGATCAGTGATTAAACTTGGATTTAAAGATCAGATCAGGCAAAATGAGAGTTTTATGTTGTACCTTTGAAACTATAATCAAGTGACTGGTTTTTATTTTCACTTTGTAGGTGAAGTTAGTGTAATGTAATTTTATATTCTAGTTTTATCATAATATACAAATATATGAAAACAAGAAATCAAATGTGACACATATTGTTAATATCTCAGGATCATGTCACATGCATGACATTTTACCAGGTTCTTGAATATTATTTTTATAAAATTCAAGTCCACTTCAGCTGAACAGTTTCCAGTTTCAGAACTTCTTGGATAAGTCCGAGTGATGAAATGAGTTGCCTTCCCATATCACTTGTTAGTTAATAACCTGTCTAGTAATCTCAGTTAAAGTTACTTAAATTATTACGTGTTTAAATGAGGAAAACAATTTATTTTTCCATATAATTCTTCTTTTTCTCCATGTAATAATTGTAGTTACTGTGATAATATGATTATAGGCATGAAACTTTTGTCCAGTTAGTTTGCAGCAGGGAGTTTCAAGTTATTTTGAACACTGTGTAACTTCAAGCCTGCTCCTGTTTGGACTATATCCATTATTTTTTTGTGATGTCCAGCCCAGAGGTGACCAATCTAGTCCTTGTAGATACATGGTTTGGCATTAGAGGTGATTTGTCTGGTTCCCTAAATTAGTGAATCAGCGTATTTAGTGCCTTTACTGAATCTTTAGTACACCTTGAATGCCATAATTCACATTGTTCAGCTTTGCTTAGACCTGACCTGTAGTATTGAACACATATTTCTGATACCTTGTAAGCCACCCACGCTTGCCTTTGGCAGCTTTAAGACAGGCTGCAGGCTTGCTGTCCATCTCACATGTGGTGGATTTGGTTCTGCCTGTGAGCTGTTCTCTGGGAAAAGGAGAAGGGCTGGAACTTCTTCTCTTATGACTCAAAAAATCTGAGAAATTCAGGGTATTTTTTTAATATTATTTTTAAGGAACTAAGAAGACACTATTTGTTTTCTCACTTTTGCTTTCTTGAAAGTGACTTGTTTTGCAAGGATTTTAATGATGGAAGAGTTGAGAAAGTTGACATTAAGCACTAGAGAGACGAAAGTATTGTGTAAAGTAATGTAACTCACTGGAAGTCAAGAGATGGGCCAAAAATCTTGGCCAAAAAACAACTAACACCATAGCAAAGATGAAGAGGCCATTGCAGAAGAGCTGATAGGTGTTGGTGTTCTGCCCAGAATCCTGAAGTGGTTTATCTACACAATGTGAACTCAGCAGACAAAAGATATCTTTAAAGTGTGAATTTTGGATGTTAATAACCAGACAGGGGAGAAATTTTATCTTTTTAGTCTCTTTTGAAAATCTCCATCCTCTTGTTGAGCAGCTAAACCCTGTACAACCTAACTGTCCAAGTACAGACAAAAATGCTAAATACTACTCTTTGTCTTGTGCCATTGTGTACACTGACATTAATTCCTATTTTTTCAAACTCAGAGCAAGATTCTTTGTTTTTTCTGCTTTTGTTTCTTGGTAATGGCGCCATTATAGTGTTCCAAAGCTAAGAAAGGGTTCTGGATCATTCCTGTTTTGTCAGGCAGCTATTTCTTATTGCTAGATCAAACAAATAAGGTTTAAGTATTGGCAGCACAGCCACTCTGGCCCAAAGAGGAAGAAACAACCACAACAGCCTTCCTGTTTATACAGCACGCACTTCTTGTGAAAAAAATTCTGAGAACCTGCCTTTGATGGTGAAGTAAAGGATCTTATCAACACTGGCTACTGATTAGTACTTATAAGGAGAAAATACACTGTTCAGGAAAAATTGGGATAATTTCACATTTGAAGGGTTCAGAGGAGCATAGTGGTATCTGCAGAGTCATTAGTTAAAGTGTGGTTCCTTGTTCAGTGCATGTTTTGACATCTCTTTCCAAAGGTCAAGAGGAAAGAAAATGGAAGATCTCCACTTTCAGCAGAAAAAAGACATGGAAAGAAAAGTGGAGAAGTGGTATTTCAGGTAGCCCAACTCATCAAATGACTGTCTTAGCATTTTCATCTTTTTCAGATGAGGAAGAAATATGTCCCGAATTTACAGACCTTAACCTAGCCGATGCGTTGTCTGGAACAGAACTCCATGTTCAGCTACTCCTGTACACAAGGGAAAATCCAGATTGTGCTGAGAGACTCATTGAACACAATGTAACTGCATCTGTGTACCTGAATACAAGCAAGAAAATTGTCTTTGTTATTCATGGCTTCAGGCCAACAGGATCTCCTCCAGCATGGCTGGGTGACATGAAGAAGCTTTTACTGTCTTCAAAGGATATTAATCTCATTATAGTTGATTGGAATCGTGGTGCTACCACTGTGAATTACATAACTGCTGTGGAAAACTGCAGAAAAGTTGCAGAAATACTGAAGAATTATGTTGACCAGATGCTGGTAAGGCAGAGCATTGCATCTGTTCTGAATAAGTGTGAAGAGCATGGTTTGAGTGGGAATGGATATTTAAAATATATCTATAGAGGAGTCCAGTGAACAATATCAAATCACATTTCTTTATAGAGGTATTACTTACTTTACTTGCAGTTATTATTGCATATATTTAACTTCAGCTGAGTTCTTAAATCCCTTTCACTGAAATGTGCCTGAAAGTGCATCTGATTTCTTGAACCAGATGGAAGTTTTAGGTTTTCTGGAAAGAGTGAATTCAGCAGTGGGAAAGTGGAGGGAGAGATGTTCAAATTGTACTTAGCACAAACATTTTACAAAGGCATTGCACTACTATTTTTACTATTAATTTACTGTAAATAAAGGTTTTAAATGAGAAATAAAACATTGGCAAAGACACAAATATTCATTCCCAAATGGTATAAACTTCTTTTCTCTAGAGGCAGTTCCTGAAACCATACTTGATGCCAGTGGTCTTAATTGGATGTTAGATTTATTGCTTGATCAAATGGACAAATGATGTTATTTATGCCGTTATCTGATTTGTCACTTGAATTTTCATCTTTTCTCACCACTTATTTCTCAGCCATTGTCAGAAATTTTGACTGCTGTGTCGTAGGGGGACAGAATACAAGAAAGTAAAGATAGTGTAGAGAGTAATCTTTTCCCTAAGGAGTTGCAGCTGGGCCAATTATCAAAGATTGGGAACAGGCCTGACTTTAACAGGCCACAGCTGTAAGCAATGAGAAGAAGATGCTATAAAAGGGTGGGGTGGCTGGGTGAGAGGGGAACTGGAGTCTGTGGCTGCTTTGTGAAGAAGGAGTTAGTGCCCTGAGGAGATGCCCAGGGGAAACACCAAGGAGGTATGGAACTTTTGTGATAGGAGACAATAGTATGGAATCCCTGCAATAGGATGGCAACACTATGTAGTAAAAAAATATTCCTGTGGAGTTTCAGAAAAAGATCCAATATTTTGAGAAAGATTTTCTCTCCTTTCACCTCAGCCCATCAGAATCTGTCCTCTGGGACTAGATACAGTGATAGCGATTTGCAATTGTGCCAGTAGGTTTATTGTTATGGAATAAAAAAAGATTAAATGGGATTATGAGAAGATTAATGAAGTTAATTGCTGTTTACAGATCTGCCTGGCAAACAGTGACAATGTGTGTGAGTCCTGAAGGTGGTGGGGGAGGAGGGTCTGTAGTGTCCTACAGCTATCACTTTCACACCTGCAAGCTGTTGTGAGGCCCTTCTAATTCATTTTGAGATATATTAATATTTCAGGTCCTGTGTGTCACCCCATCATTTTGCAGGGATTCCAACTAGGTCAGGTGGCACTGTTTTAGAGTTCTTCTGTAGATTTTCATTTGGGTCTTTTTGAATGCTGTCTGCTTTGTAGAATAGCCATTTTAAGGTGTGCATTTGGCACCATTATTCAGCAGGTGTGTGACAAAATTATTTGTTAATGGTATTATGTTTTTAATTTATTTTATTGGAAGGATAAAGCAGGGCAAGATTTTATTTCCCTCCTTCATTGTTTTGGTTCACCTTTCTTTCATCTGATAAATGTCTTCCTCTTCCCTTCCCTGCTTCCCTTCTAACTAATGTGGCATTTCGGGAGAAATGTGACTCAAGCTTCCTTTTTACATTTTTCTACTTAAAGAATTTCATAATTTCTTCACTTTTATAATTTCTACACTAATATAGAATTGCAAACTGAAAGGAACTTTGTAATATCCTTTTTTTTTTGAGCTCGAAAATTAGAAATGTAATTTAAATCACTGACCAAAAGTTAAAACTAAATCAGCCTAGTGATTTCTGTTCCATTAATTCTGTGTGTGACTGGCCTTGGTGTTTTTTCCCCTTGGTAGGTGGGTGGAGCTTCTCTTGACTCTCTCTATATGATTGGAGTTAGTCTTGGTGCTCATGTAGCTGGTTTTGTTGGCCAGAAGTATAATGGTAAACTTGGCAGAATTACAGGTAAGGCTTTTAATCCCAGTGCACATATTCTGTTGTACCTTGTGTTATTGTCAGAGCTCTGAGATGTCGACAAATGAGAAACGAAAATTTAATAACACACATGAGGAAAAACATAGCCATGATAGCAGTTCAGGATTTGGGGCAAGTCTGCCTTCAGGACATAAATTACAGATTAAATTTATATATATATATATATATATATATACACACAATATGTATATAATATATAAATATATATTATATAATTTATATAAAAATTTATTTTATATATATTTATATATTGTATTTATGTATAATACAGGTTTCCTCTAGTCTCTCAAATGAAAATTGAGTGCTTCATCTAGATGGCACTTAAGTTAAATGATATGCCATCTGAGTGTGTGCTCTGGAAGTAAGAGCAGTTATATTGGGCATTGTAGTTTTATAAAGTGTATAATAGGTATGGTATTTTCTGGGGAAAAGGACAAAAAAAATTTCCTTGATCCCCAATTCTGTTGGCTTATATTCCTCTGAATAAATGGGAGATGATCACATCTGGTTATGGAAATAGGGAAATTCAACATATGGGTTGATCAGTCTTGTGGTAGGAATCTTTGCTTTTCTTAGCAAGTTGAAGAGAAAAAAATATGCTTTTTAAAATTTTTTATACCAAGAAAATGAAGAATTCCTGCTGAATAATGCTCAGATGTTGGTCTTTCATCTATCTGTAGAAGGAGCCCAGGGTTTATGATGCAAATGCTGTTTTTATTCAGGTCTGGATCCAGCAGGCCCTTCATTCACTGGAGAACCACCCGAGCGCAGGCTGGATCCTTCTGATGCACAGTTTGTGGATGTAATCCATTCAGATATTGATGGTAATAACAGAGCCTTGACTCTCCTCTTCCAGCTTGAGGAAAGGCAGGAAAGCAGAAGGGAAGGGATAAGCTGTTTCAGCAGCATCCAAATAGTGCTGCAGGAGAATATTTTCTGTTAACACAAACGTTCTTTTGCTGTGCAAGTCTGTATCAACACAGACATTGTAAGCACATGGTTATCACTGAATTAATCCCTTCTGAGACAGTCAGGCTCTGCTGTATCAACTTAGTACATCACAGAACCACTGCTTAAAATACTAAATCATGTTACTGTAAGGTTAAAAACAAGAGCATTGTAAAGTCTGCCTCGTCTATGCTTTAATCTCTGGTTTCATTTTTTCCTCAAAACAATAGTAAACCTTTAATACCACAATTGCCCCATTATTTGTGTATTTTCATGTCAGTTTCTTTAATAAAATTAAAATTTAAGCATGTTCCTATACAAATTACAGTGTGAGGCTGTAAAATACAAATTTTTGCAATGTTCCCATTATGTGAATAAACCTAATGTGTGGTAAAAAGGAAGGTAGGTCAGATTGAATGAACTCTTACTCATGGAATTTTGCTTACTTTTATAGGACAGATCGATACAGATTTTCCTACTTTGATTTACTGCTAATATTAGTGTAGTTCAGAATCTAATGTCTTGCAAAAAATGGGAAATTTTACTCTAATGAAAATTGCGCTGGGAAAGAATTTTGGTTGAAGAGGATATGAATTTCATAAATTTATTTATGTAAATAATATCTCAGTTATAGCTGTTTCTGTTCCTTCCCTTTTGCATCAGTAGGAATCTTACACAATTTCATATACATTTGTGTACAGCATTTTACATATATATAATTTTCTTAAAGGGAAAAAAGTCCCTTGACTTTTACCTCATAGCATGACCTTGATTTACAGTACAAAAAGAATGGTATACTTGCAAAAAATTTCTTTAAGACCTTCATAATTTTTAGGGTGAATCTGGTGATAAATAATTGCCTTTGTAATTCTGTTTATGGTTTTTTCATTCATGATGTTTTTTACTTTAGCACTAGGTTTCAAGAAGCCTTTAGGAACCATTGATTTCTATCCAAATGGAGGAATGGATCAGCCTGGTTGTCCAAAAACATTTTTCAGTGGTAAATAAAAAATCTGTTTATTTAATGAGAAGAAAAGTTTGCGATCAAATCAAAAAAGGTTAAATGGAATTGAATGTACACTGCCCTTTGTCAGTAATATGGGACCTGAGACCGTATGCTTTCTTTTCCATTCCTATGCAGCAAAAGAAAAATAATAAAGATATTTGAAAATAATCTTGCTATAACATAAATTTCCAATACTATAATTAATATTGGCATGATGGAATGATGTTATTGTATTGTATATAAAACCTGAATATACTGATCATAATTTTCCCCTGGTTATATGGGTCCAGGCATGGGAGAAGGTGTTTGTGTCCCAGTGGTTTGGGCAGGATCCCTTGCCTATGACACACAAGGCAGGGCTTCCACATCCCCACTGTGTTTTAGGTTCCTCCTGGCTGGTAATGATGAACTAGGTTTTGGTGTTGGATATGTCTTTTAGGCTCTAGGAGCAAAGCAGTTTTATGAAGTTCTTGTGATGCAAAACTTTGATTATTTCAATTTCCATGAGTGTTAAGCACGGTTGCTGGCAGCTATTTTTGTACACTCTTTTGGATATGTTTGTTTCTGTCAGTGTTTCCCATTACTAGTTTGCACAGTGCTACCAAGCTGTGCAAAGGCATAAGGCTTCCACTTGTGTGTTTGTGAGTATGGCAGAATCCCTTAAGCTAGCACAATCATCATCGCTACAATTCCCAAAGTTTGCTTTGTCAGGAAAGGAAGGAATTTATTTCCTCCAGGAAACTAGAGAGAAGAATCTCTGAAGTGTTCCTCATGGTAATTTTCTTTGGCCAAAATTGTCACTCAGAGCGGTAAAGCACTGGCACAGGTTTCATGGAGAAGCTGTGCATGTACCACAGGATGAACCCTGGAAGTGTTCAAGGCCAGGTTGGATGGGGCTCTGAGCAACTTGGTGTAGTGGAAGGTGTCCCTGCCCAAGGCAGAGGAGTTGGAACAAGATATTTAAGGTCCATTCCAACCCAAACCATTCTATGATTCTACTTGTACAACATCTTTTTTTCATTAATAAAAATTAACTCTTTTTATATTTTTTTCTTCCTTGAAGGATTACAGTATTTTAAATGTGACCATCAGAGATCTGTCTTCCTCTTCTTATCATCTTTGAAAAACAAGTGTGACATAATAACATATCCTTGTGACTCTTACTCGGATTACAAGAGAGGAAAATGTGTTGATTGTGATGCTTTCCAGCCAATGTCCTGCCCAGTAGTGGGTAAGTGTTACCACATCTGTTCTGGGCTGGGTGAGATTTCCTGGGAAGTTCAAGTAGTTAAAAGTTCATGGGTTTGTCTGCTATACAGTTATCTCTGATAGGCACAGGTGCTGAATGTTCCTACTCTTTGGGTTTTGTGCTTTCCAATCTGGAATGGATTCAGTGTTTCCCCTTTCTGGAGAGAAACTGCTTGTGCTTAGTTCATCACTTCAGGCTTTGAGCGTCGTGTGATCCCTAGAGGACCTGTAGTTTTTAATGTTTAATAATATTTAAAGCAACCTCATGGGGTTTTTGTACTTCCTTTGGAATCAAGCGTTTATTTGGAGGGGATTTTAATTGTTTTGGGGGTTTGTTGCTTTTCGAGAGGATTTGGGTGCAGTTGGAAAAGAGCTGCAGCTGCAATAGTGTGAGCATTTCCTACTTGGCAGGGTTTTCTTAAGAATGACATTTTAAAAAAATACATAATTAGAAGTTTAAATTTAAATTTTTATCTTGTTTTTTTTTTTTTTTTGCACCCTTATGCTGGGATGTTTATGTCGCATTTGTTGGATCAGGCTAGAAGAAAAAGCATAGATAGATCTGTGTGCTATTTTCTAAAAATCCAACCATAGTGAGCCTTTATAGTAGGACAGGAAGACTCCAGGACTTTCCCAGCATGGTTATTAGCCAAGCTGGATGCACTTGGACAGAAAGCCCAAGGTAAAGGTGCAGAAATATTTCCCTAGTCAGGTGCTGAGTCTGGGAGCTGAGTGGAGAAGCAGCAGCATCCTTCTGCAGCAATCCTTCCTGCTTTGCAGTGAGAGCTCTGCAGTCTGGAATTAGCCTTCCTTGTCCAGACTAGGTAGAGAGATTAGCAGGGAGACAACAGGATCATCCATTCTAGAAATAAGGACTGTTATCAAGCTCCCAAGATAACAATCATGGAATTGTATAAATTTCTTTCTATGCTAAATCCATGAGCTTAGGGGGTTTGCAGAGGATCTTATATTTTATTAAACAATATCTACAAATAGGCTAAAGAGTTAAAAGATATTTAATGATTCAAATGAAAGAAAGAAAAGCTATTCTGCAAGTGCTCTCTGCAAATATGTGGGCTACGTTTTTGGGGTTGTTTTTATTACCTCTGCAGGATTTTGTAAGCACTACTTTTTGGAGTTAGTATCTAGGCTAAAGAGGTTACTATTACATTATGACAATTTTAGTGATACTAATATATTAGAGGAATTAAATGCTTGTATACTACAGTCTGTTTCACTCAGAGGGTTCCTTCCTTTTTCTAGTCAGCTTTCTTTCTCAGAAGATAATTAAGAAAATTACAGCCAAACTTGTCATGGTGTGAGATTCTTTTGTGTAAACATGTGTACCGTGATTTTGCTAAATGTCTGAAATGAAATATTTCAACTTTGGCTTTCAGGTTATCATGCTGATAGATGGAAAAAACTGTTGATACCATATAGTTCACCAACAAAGGCTTACTTTGATACCTCAGACAAAGACCCATTTTGCAGTGAGTAACTAAAGAATACATACATAAAACCTCTTTATAAAAATGTAGGACTTATTTATTAGCTGATCTGGAGTGAAGACATGTTAAAAGTAGAAGTTAGTGTTAGCCACTGTGTAAAATGATGTAAAAAAGGCATGAACTAAGGGTCAGTTCACAGACTGGAGAAAGAAGAAAAAGTAATACTGTGTGAACTGGGAAAGAAATGTACCTTTAAAAGTAATGGGATGGACTGCCAAGAGGGAGAAGGAAGCCAGAAACTGAGAATCAAGTGGTAGGGAAAAAGCTGGATTGATGCAACCTGCTTAGATGGGATCAATGCTGCCATTTCCAGAGAGCAGGAAAGGGAAGCGAGACTGCCCTGGGTGGGGGACAAAAAGAGAAACCTCCATGTTCCACCCCAGGAGGAGATCACCCTACAGTCAAATAAAGCTTCTCCATGTCTCCCCAGGAGTAAAACAGCAAAGGGGAAAGTCAGCTGGCTGCTTCAGAGTTATATTCTGTGTCAGTGAGCTCTCATGGCATGTGCTTCAGCTGCAACAGTTTAGATACCCACCTACCCATGTAGGTGCAGCCTGGATTCCCATCCAATTTCTCTAGGTATTAAAAGGTTCTAGCACCCTGAATTAGTTGTGTTTAAGGTTTTTTCATTTAGGGTATGGGGATAGGCTTACTGGGAATTAATGTGAAATTAAGTTTTCCCCTTAGTTTTGTCCATCATCTTGGCAAGTTTGGTGACCAGGAACAGATGGTCCTAGTCATGCTTGCTGACATCACTGGACCTTCCAAAGGATTGAGGAGAGGTGACTGAAGTGATGGATTTCACATAATTTTTTTAAACACAAAATTTACATAATATAACTCCTCTTCCCAGTGTCTTTGAGCTCAATCCAAACCTGTTACTCCTGTTCTCCCCTGCCCCTTGCTGGTGTTGGTAAAAGGGAGAAAAGAGGAAGAGAAATATTATCAAAGCTAGGAGGAGGCACATGGAGCAAAGTAAGGAATATTTTAATCACAGTATAAAGGAAAATATGCAAGATCAAGAATAAAAAAAAAAAATGCAAAGTCAGGAAGCAAAACAATCAAGTCTGAAAAAGAGTGTATTCATTAATTAAAGCCTTAATTATTAGGTATTTGGAAACCTGAGGAAACAGAAATAAACAAGAGGCCTTAAAAAGAAGGGAAATTGTAAGCTTGAGCAAGACAAGGCCTCATATGAGTCCTGGTCTTTTAGGAGATAATGATGATAATAACTTTTTGTCCACATGCCAAAAAATAAAATCAGTTTTTCTTGTTGTCCTGGCTGGGAGCAGTAAAGGTGTGTGGTTCCAATACTGGTGATGGATACAGAGGTCCAAGTCAGGGTTTGTAAGGGTACAAGCCAGGTCAGCAGCAGGTCAGATTTTATTCTCCTTTGAACAGGGAGGGTAAAAGGTAAAGAGTCACTATTCCTATCACCTACTAGTAAATACATTTAACAGGGTGGGGATACCAGCTGTTTCCTGTTGAGATCATTATTTGACTCTTATCATTTCCTATTTCTTCCTGCAGTGTATAACTACTTATTGGACATTACTACCTGGAATAAAAGCACTAGGAGAGGTTTCATTAAAGTTAAAATAATAGATAATGCTGGAAACACAGTAGAGTCGCAGATGGATAGGTATGTTTTTCTTTGTCTTTAAGTTTTTTCTTATCACTTCATAGGACTAGTTTTCTGAATTTACTAGACCTTTTATGTTGTCACCTTGCAAGGTGAAAAAGTATCTTGAGTTTAAGACTTGGCCATGGCCCCATTCCCTGGATTTGACTCAGTATCAGGGGCAATGCCCTCACACTGAAGCAATCTTTTCCCAGGTTCTTGCTTGGTGCCGATTTGAATCCTGTTCTAGCTGGCCTCATTTGGAATGCTCAAAGTTGATACATCCCACAAGATTTCCCAGTTAAATAATAATACTTAGCAGTAATGAATATTAATCAGCTAACAAAAGCCTGACTAGATATTTTTCTTTAGCAAAGCTTCAACATTTCAGCAATATAAAAGAGTCAAAATACTGGCCGGGTTTCACCAAGACATTGAAAAAGTTGCAAAAATTTCCTTGACCTTTTCTACGAAGACTTTATTTGGCCCAAAAAGAAAGCTTAGGATTCTTCAGATGAAGCTGACATCTCTCAATAATCCAAAAAGGTGAGTGTTTGTCATGTATCACTGCTGGGTATCAACTAAGGTGCTCAGGATGTTTTCTCAGTAACCTGTATTTCCCTGAATTAACTTTTTCTAATTGCATATTCCCAAGTGTATGAATATTCTTCTCATCATCCTGATGATCAAATTTGTCATGTGGAAGAGTTGCTGTGTACATTGTACATTAACATTTAGTGCACAGCAGCTTGTACACAGAGGTGTCACACATGCTGTGTCACAGCTCTGCTTTCAAGGACCAGCCTGACTTGCATGGTCAGCTTCTCCTCCATAAGATAAATTTTATCAAGCACTTTTCTGATTTTCTCACGTGTCTGTACACAGCATTTCACATTTAGGTGTGACATGGAGCACTTCAGCAACACGTGTGACTGGAATAGATTTTTTGGTTTTACTGATGATGGTAAAAAGTTCTTCTAAGACCAGAACACCGTCTGTTTCTGCTTACAGTTAAAATTAAATAATCTGCCTTTTTTTTTTTTTGTAATTGAGTGTAATTACTAAGCTTTTATTAATTCTGATTTAAAATATTTCAGCATTATTACCACATGTTCATTTTTAAATCTCCAAATTTACTCATACAGTAACTCTAGCAGTTAAATTTTGCATTTACATCTTGTGAAAAGAACACATTACATGGAATAGGTAAGAAACATCCAGGAGTAGCAAGAGTGCTTTGAGAGTTAATTTGTTTCTTATTAATGGCAGATTCAAGAAAATCAGAATTTAAAAAAAAACCCTAAAATTTCATATCAAATAAGTAATAGCAAATGAGTAATGAATGAGAATAATGTTACAATACTTAGTAAGTCTTAAGTCAGTAAATTTTAACTTGAGATGTAACATTTGAGGATTTATTATATGGTGTATGATAATAGCCTAGTAAGAATTGGGTATGATACTTTGCAGAAATTATGAAACCTTCTTAAATTACTCTACTATTTTAGATTTACTGAGGAAGAGAAAGAGATGGATGGGAGAAACTTAGGAAGAAACAAAACACTCAGTAATCAAAACGGTACCCCAGAATGTACATACATTTGACTTTATTAACTTATTTAAAGCCATAAGTCTCAAGCTTTCAGGGGAAAATGGCATGACTGTATTTCAAAGCATTTGGTGATGAGAGAGGGTGAAAAGTTCTAAATCATATTCCATTTTTTTTCTCAGCCCAGTGGTGATAAATCAGAAGATACATTTTGTGTAAGCCTGTCAGCACTTGGGGATTTCTCAGATAATGATCTAGCAAGCAAGCAAGATTTTCAGTGAACAGCCCTTATAGGCTTTAAGTTTTCATTCCTGTTAGTCTGACTCTTGTTAGTTTAAAAGTAAGATGCCCTTGATGTGCTTTACTATAAGATCCAGTAAAGTCCTTCATGTGGAGCCTCATCAGGTTGCAGCTGTAGAGGCATGTTAGGTACTTTTAGAGAACAGTGAAAAATACTGTATTGAATCAGCATGTGAAGGTGATTTAAATGCAGATGTTAAAGTGCTATTGGTATAATTACCTAATTGCTCTTTGTAATGATACTAACCTATATTTACCTTATTTACATATAATTACAACAATTACTTGAATACAGGATTATCAACTAGAAACTACATTAAAACTATTTGAATTATTCACAACAAAGTAGTAGATAAAAACCAGGGGACAGATGCAGGGATAAAAGACAATAGAAGTCTCATTCTCCCTAGGTCTGGGTTAATGGCAAACTGTGGGAGTTTGGGGAATATCACAGACAATTGTCTGCTGGGCTGATCCACTATTCACACAGATGGTGTGTGAATATGGGAGTGCTGAAAGGTACACATGATTTTCATGCTCTTCTTCTGATCCCTGAGATAAATAATTTCTGCTCACCCCTAAAGCCAGAAAGCTTTGCTAACTTGTGGTTGTCCAGGAGTCAGTTTTCCCCAAAATCTTATAAACCTGTCAGTGAATTCAGATGCAGTTAAAGAGGGAGGTGAATGTCTCAAAGATACTTAGCCCAGACCCCTCTGGGGTTTTTTGACCAAAACAAGAGCAGAGATAATGTAAAGAAGACCTTGCAAATACCTCTTCTGAACAAGTGTGGCATGCCCATGGTTTTTAGTAGACAGCAGAGAAGCCATTTAGGTTGAGGGGTTAAGGAAGCCTCACCCAACAAAATGATTTTTTTGTGTTTTTCTCCTTGTTGGTGAACCTGCTCCCTGCTCAGGGCTACTCTCCAGTGAGGCATTCCTGTAACTCAGTAATCACAAGCTGAGATGGATTGCGTTTCAAATGAGAGAATATGTTGGAAAACTTAAACTTTTATTTCTAGAATTCAGCATTATGATTTGGCTAGGTATTTTGGCCCCTATGGTTAAATATAAATAATACTACAAAAATACTGTAGTAATGAACTATTGAATTCAAATCAAAAGAAATGGTTGATAAAGGACTGGATGAAATTCTATGCTTTGCATTGTACAGAACATCAGGATTCATCTTGATCTTTTTAATCATAAAATTACTGTCATAACTTTGTGGAGACCTTAAAAGGTGTCATATTCTTATGTAGAAATCTGACAGTCATTTCACATGCAGACTGGTGGAGCCTTAACTGGTAAGACATCTTGTAAGAATGGGCAACAATGGAAATGCCTGGTGTGCTGTTTTCCCCTTTTGGTGTTTCAATGTATTCTACTTCCCAGGCCGAGGTGAAATGTGTGGTATAGCCCCATCTATGAGTTCAGAGCAAGAGAGAAGATAATTTTAAATAAAATAAGTCTCGTGGTTTGTGTGCTATGGAGGTGCCATCCAGAGCGTGTCTGTCATTTTCCTGTTCAAACCAGCTCTCCCCATACATTTTGATAGTGCATGAAGAGCAGGACTGTGACCTGCCTCTGCCCTAAAAGGCAGAGCACTTATACTGACCTCAAAAAGCATGTTTTTCATGTATATATGGCTCCCTTTGTGACCACTTTATGTGTTCATGTGATATTAGTCAGCTGTGAGTTTTCTAGGTGTTTAGAAGATAATTTGCTCTCTTGCATTAAGATTTCTTACACATGCTGTCATTGCAAGTGAAAGAGAAAATATTATGATGTGGTTCTTTACTTTCCTATGTAAAATAAAAGCAGAGAAATTTTCCTGCCTAGGGAACTCAAAATAAATTATTCAGGCTCTGTGTAGCAGGAATTGTGCGGATTTTGGGTCACGCTTCTGAAGAGTAAATTTGAATGCAGATTAATGGCTGTAATGGATGAAATGCTGCATCTTTGTACTTCAGACCAGTGTGATACACTTCTTTGCATCATCCAGTTGATTTGGTTGTTTTTCAGTCCATCAAAGCTACTCTAGGAATGCATGAAATAAGGTATAAACCTAGACCAGGAGACACTTCTTGTCCTGAGTACTGTCTTTGAGAGCTGGTAAATACTGGAGGTTTAATAATTCAAATACAGGGATATTTTTCTGTTAAATTTAACTTTTTCTGTTGTGAATTTTTTTTTTCTTTCTCTGTTTTTGTAGGCCTCAGCTATGCAGATATGATTTTGTACTGATGGAGAACACTGAAATGACCTTCAAACCTATCCCTTGCTTTGAGAGGGGTACATGAAAAGAGAGCTACTACTAACCTAATTTCTCTCAGGGCAGTGACATTTTGATGCTTCCTCAGGATAAAGACTGCAATGAGAAAGGAAATGAGATAAGCTAGATTTATTTTTCAGAAGCCTACCTGATAATATGCATTACTTGCTCTGAGTGCCTTAGGCTGAAATTAATTGAAAAGTTCAGACATGTATGTGCTTGGAAAATTATTTGAGTAAAGTAAATGTATCATGGTGGAGAACATGCAGTGGTCTGTTCATTACTCTTTGTTAGCAATGAAGCAACTACTGAATTAAATATGAATTGTCTGCATAATCCTGGCACATTATTTGTCATCCATATATTTAAATATTTATTATTTGTAATGGCTTTTACATGGAAACATAACGATCTGTCTACTAAATGAATTTAATATACTGTACATGTGATCTACGGATCTAATTTTGCAGTGCTGTGTTCATTGGATAAATGAATTCATATTTTCTCTTTATGTAACATCTCAGTATGAGGAGTGGAACAATAATATTTGTGAGTACATTTGTAAATTTTCTAGTTTAAATCTGTTGTCTTTATCATAATGAATGCTACTGCAGGCATTCAGATATTTTTTTTATAACTGCTATGGACAGAGTAGTGTTGTTTCAGCTACAAAGTAATCTAATGTCTATTCTGAGGAGAATAACTTAGAAGTGAAATAAATGTATTTTCATTTTGTTTCTGTTTGGGTCTTTTGGAATTAGAGCTGTGGTTTGGATTGAGACTGATGAAAGCTTTCCAGCTATTGCGATGTGAGCAGGAATAAATGCTACAAAAAGATCTCCTCCTCCAATTCACAAAAACATGTTTTCTTGTCCCAGACTGCCTTTCCTGATGGAACTGATTGGAGGAGAGATGGGTGTATTTTTTTTCTGTAAGGCTGTTTTATGTGTTTCATGCTGGTTTCTCATGCAAATGCATCCTATGCACATTATCCACTTCCCTTCTCTCCCATGTCCCCCTCTGTTCCTGCACCTGACAGCAATGCTTGGTTGAATCTATTAATTTCATCTGAGTGTCAGTGGAATGGGATGTCCAAAACCTGGGAATTGTATGTGTTGTTGCAAGTCAAAAGCTGGGTAGTAAGGAAGAAGGAATAAAATGACCTAAGGCAGGTAGGCAGGCATGGTTTCCCTGCTGGAGACAGCTCCAGCGTGCTGGCCAGACCATGCAAAGCTCTGAACCAGCCATTGCACGTGCTTTTGCTTGTTCAGACAAACCAAAAATGCACAGACTTGTGGATAGCCATGCTTATGGATGAACTCTTAAAAAATAATTCCAGAGAAGCAGAAATTACCTTACTGTAGGCGATTACCATAGCTCTAGTCAAATTCTCAGCTATAACATTTTACTATATAGTTCTTTGTCCCTTTGCTTTCAGGCCATTGTTAGGAGACACACAGGAGATTTTTGTCTGCTTATATGCCTGTGAAGGGGTGAATTTTTAAAATTTCTGGTTTTTTTCTGTTTTTTGGAAACTGCTGTTACTCTCCTCATTTCTTTCTGCAGGATTTTGTCCTGACTTTCATCTACCCTAGTCTGACCTTAACAGGTCTCTGAATCTCCTTTTCTTCCTCACCTTGCCTCCAAATGCCTGCTACTTATATCCCTTTAAATAAGCAGAGAGACCTGAGACTAGATTTCAAATGTCTGGACCTAGAATCTTTCAATGTGTGATACAGATATTCAGGCATAGAAATATCTCAGACTGAGACACCTTCCTAAAATTTCTGTTTTCCCTGTTGACACAGGAAAGCATACAGACATGACTAAGTGTTGCTCAGTGCTGTGATGAGGGAATGATAATATTTTATAAAGGGAATGATATTTTCACACATCCCCATAAAATATGTGGGACAGGAATAGTGATTTTTTTTGCCTTGATTTTCATAAGCTTTAGGTAAAAAGGAAAGAAGCAGCAGGGTTGGTAACTCTGGAGGTTCCAATAAACAGCGTGAGACAAAGAAACTTTCTTTTCCCAATTTCAGCTGGTGTTTCCTTATTTTTAAGTTTGTCTAAACCTTCTGATGCTTATATTCTTGTAATGAATTATTTTCTTATGCACTTTAGGTAAATAGCTTATTGTTTTGCATTCCTTTATAAAAGAAAAAAAATGATAGACTGTTAGTTTATCTGGTGTCATTGGGGAAGTGACACTGTCATCCTCCAATCCACTGTCACTTTTAAAAATCTATAAATGCTAAAGTCAAAAATTACACACCCTCTTTTTTAGCCTAAAAAAATCCTGTATTTGCATTGTTTTATTTTGTGTCCAAAACCAACAAGCTGGTAAATTCTGTTTTGCAAGAGGGACTGTTCCAGGCAGTGCATTTCCAGCGCAGAATTGCACTTCTCAAGTGGCTGAGCACTTGTGTCTCCCAGCACCAGCAAAATGGGCTGTAATTGTTTGGGAAAGCGGTGTTTTCTGTGGCTCCCTGCCACATGCTACTTTGTACTAATTGTGTCAGCTCTCAGACTCAGCAGATGATGCAGAAAATGAAAATCTTCCAGGGAGTTCCCTGTTCTGAAGCAAGTGCTGATGGCTCAGGGCAGCAAACTTCTGCATCAGAGCTGGAGAGAGGCCGAACTCATTGCAGTTGACTTGTGTGTTTGTGTTCAGAGTGCAAAATACCCACTAACATTGTTCATTTTAATGCAAAAAGGTGTCACTGGGGAAATTCAGAAAGGGCTGAAACCACCAAATCGGCTTTGAGAAAATCGTAAGTGGTGAATTAGGTATTTTCAGACCAGTTTGATTTAGAATTAAATAATAATAATAAATGTTTGCCTTATACAAATGCCCTAAATGCTCCAGTTTTTTCCTGGTTCAGTATTTGGCAATAAGATTTGTTGGGTTGCCATTGTGCTTTGATTTTCCCACATGTAAAATGGAAACACCAATTTGTGATGATAAAGATTTTAACTTTTTTTTTTTAATGTGCTTGTATCTAGTTTGTTAAGCAGTAAGGGAGATTCTCTATACATGGGAAGGAAGATAAATCCCATAAGTAAATGTGGGCTCTGTAATTAACCACTGTATTGTAGTGATACCAAAGGGATCTCATTAGTGTGTACTTGTAGTAATGAGCTCTAAGTTGGTTTCATCAGATGCAGCAAGCTTGGGAAATTTAATGCAGTATTTATATTTAGTGTGTAGTCATAAAGAGATGAAATTGTTAAGTGGCCAGTTTAAAAAACTCCTACAAACTTGTTTTTCCTGTGTGGGTATAGGACCTCTTTAGTATTTGATAAATTCATTTTTTCTGTTAATGATAGTGTTTGGAGTGGCCTGACAGGAAGGATAAGTCAAGAAACTCACTAAGTGCTAGGAGTCACTGGAGCAAGCAGGATGTTACTTGGATGAAAGGCAATAAGACAGGAGATGTTTGCTGGATCATAATCTTAATTCATGATAGGCTGAAATGCTCTAGATCAAAGATATGCAGGACAAGACCATTTGCTAGTTTAATTTGGAATGGCTGTATTGATTTCAGTGATGCTGTATGGAGTTAAGGCTGGGGTTTATGATCTCTGCCTCAGATAAGGATCGATTACACATTGGAATTACTTATTTGTATAAGGTGAAGTGCAGATATGTGGTGCTGGAATTAAGGGCTGGGTTTACATGCAGCTAAGTGGAAAGCAATTTAATAAGGAGATGCTGAAAAGAGGTTGGGTATCTTTTTAAGAAGAAGAAAGCGCTGTAAGAACATCTACTCTTCTCATGCAAGTTTTGTAAATAGAGTTAGAGGTTACTTCTGAAGGAGAATTCCAGGGTAATTAATAATCACATGAGGCATTAATGTCTGGCTGGAAACTGATGGGTCAATGCAGCACGGCTGATATGAGTCAGGAATGAAGGATTCAGACATGGGCTCCTGAACAGGTACTAAACCAGGGTAAGTCCACAGTTGCCTTATGCATTTGACAGCTGCCAGTGGCAGCACTCAGCTTTTTTTCCCACTTGGAAGTTTCCAAGGTTTCTTTTGAGCTATTGGGACAGAGAAAGCACAGGATAGCCCAGAAACTGGATTTCTCACTGGGAGAGGGACTCCTGGGTGACAGGCCTTACTTCAAGGGCTGTTAATATAATTTTAATACTGAATGGTCAATGTGTAGCTCCTAAAATTCTGTGCTCAGCTGTCAGTTTCAAGTGAACTGTCTGTCCTTTCTTCCAAGGTAAGAAGCAGTCTGTATGACTGGTACCATAGAGCTCTGCGTTTGCTGCAGCTGCCAAGGAGGCTCTGCAGTGTGGCATCAAAATCCTGTTTTATTTCAGCCCTTGCATCCTTCTGTGTAATGTAGGAATGGAATAGCTGACTCCCCAGCACTGGTCAGAGTACATTAGATGTGCTCCTGGAAAGCTTCTTTCTATTTAATTTCATTTGAAAGCAATGAAATGCTCTGCCTGTTCTGAGACCAGTCTGCAACGTGAAGTTGGATGTGGTAAGTCAGGATTCAGACTAAAAGACTTACACAGATCCTGCCAAGGTGCTGTGGATAAAGAGATCCATACCATGGCTGTGTCTGAAAAACAGGAATATGACACCTGTTTAAAAAGGGGAAGTGTGGTAGCTAATATTTTTACCTCAGCTCAAAATACCAGACACCTACGTGCTCCCTACTTGACTGAGTATGAGGGATGGTGATTTTTATCATGTTTATCAAGTACTTGCAGTTTACACATTAATTGTTTGGTGTATTTAACCCTCTCATTTCTATGTTATATCATTCTGATTATGAGCATAAGGAGTAGGGATAATGTCCCTATTGATACAATGTACAGAGAAACAAAGGAGAAACTATAAATGGAGAATATGAAAATGTGTGAAGGTTTTTGTAGAAATTGTAAAGTTGTCAGAAGAGGGCAGCCTTTTCCCATAAACTATAAACCAACAACATAGAGCAAACATCTGAAATTATTCCTTTCACTAGAGTTATGCATGCCACTGTGGGGTTAACCTTGTTAACCAGGGAACATGCACAAAACTTGATCACAACAAGAATGCTTCTCTTTTGTGCTATCTACAAAGGACATAGGCCTGGCTTTCTAGAAATATTTTTTTCCTCTTATGTTCAGACAATAGAGTTAGAAATGATTGTAAGATGAGTCAACAAAGGGAAATGAAATCATCCTTCTTTTTGGTTTTATTTTTAGTTAAAGAGAAATGAACTTTGGATATTAGGGACAAAAGATGCTTGCTTAAATATTGCAGAGAAGTAAGTCAATCTTTAGATTAAGAGTGAACAAAGAACTAGGAAATTAAATGAATGAGTCTTTATTAATGTATTCTTAATCACATCAATCTGTCTCAGTATTTATTCAAATACAATATGTAGTTCATGAAGACTGTTTCAAATAGTGTAATTTATGTCATAAACAATTGGCAGACTACACTGGGTTCCTACAGAACTCATTGCTGTCAGTAGGCTCCAGCTACAACTAGTCTGTAACAATTCCAGTGAATTTGTCACTGCAGGGGAAAAAAATGCCAGAATTTGAATGAACATCATTTGTGAACTGATAAAGAGATTATTAGTTTTTTTGTTTAGTTGGGATTTTTTTGATTGTTTGTTTTGGTTTCATTTATTATTCTTTTAATTTCTTGTTCCTGAGTGAAAGGGGTAAATTTTTTGCGGTGTCTCTATGAGTAAATTGGCTCCTCGTAGGGCTGGGCTATGGAGCAGAACTCTGAATGGAAAGCCAGGCCAAATATCTAGACTGGAAATTTGGGTCTAGACACTGGGCTGAGTGAGGAATCAGCTTCAGTTAATGAAGTTTTTAGATCTTGATTCAGCAAGGAAGTTAAATTCCAGGGATTTAAGTGATTGGTTAAGATAAAAATGAAGCACTTTAAAGGAAGCCTACCTAATTGTAGTCTCAAGCGCTTAAGTGCTTTTTGCTCAGATATTAATGATTACTTTAGTACTTAAAAACATAATAAAATATTTAGTTTGTGTATGATATGCATATTATGCCATTGTTCCAGTTAAGAGACAAACAGAAAGCCTATTACCGTACTTCAAGATAGCTGAATTTTGGATATTTCCCAATGTTTTGACTAGCAAAGCACATGGGTTCCTGGTAGGTCCACGTTATTGGAGAGACACATATAAATTGGAAATTCTCCAGGAACAGTATGACTGTCTGTTAGTTATGATGCTTCCTTCTGAGCCTGGTTGGAGGCAGCAGCCTTGTGTCCTTGTCCCTGTTGGTGTGTGTGTGGTGGGCTGACCCCAGCTGGGTGCCAGGTGCCCCCCAAAGCTGCTCCATCCCTGCCCTCCTCAGCTGGACACGGGAGAGAAAATACCACAAAAGGCTTGTGGGGAGACATCACTCAGCAGTCACTGTCACAGGTAAAGCACACTCACCCTGGGGAGATCAGATCAATTTATTACCAGTCCAATGAGAGCAAGGTAATGAGAGAGGAAAAAAAATCTTAAAACCCTTCCCTCCATTTCTTCTTTCTTCCCAGGCTTAGTTTCATGCCTGGATTCTCTGCCTCCTTCCCCACAGTGGCACAGGGGGAAGGGGAGCAGGGGCTCTGTCAGTTCATCCTGGGCTGTCTCTGCTGCTCCCTCCTCATATCCATCCCCTGATTCCGCCTGGGGTCTCTCCCATGGGAGGCAGTCCTACATCCCTACATCAACTCCAACTGAAGTTCCCCCACAGGCTGCAGTTCTTCACAAGCAGCTCCAGAGTGGGTCCTCCACAGGGTCACAAATCTTGCTCCAGCCTGGGCTGTCACAGTCATATTTTCTGAAAAATCCCCTTGCCCAGGATTTTGCTCCTGGGAAGCTGAGAAGCCTCAGAGAAAAAGGAAAACAATATTATCTCATTTGCTTCTCCTGTGTTTTGCTGCTTTGGAATGTGTTTGGAGATTGTTTATCCAACAGGTGAGTGTTTCATTGGTTTTCTGTGGATTGTTTTGACCCATTGGCCAATTACAGCCAAGCTGTGTGGAGGGCCTGGAAAGAGTCACGAGTTTTTCATTATTATCTTTTTAGCCTTCTGTCTGTATCCTTTCTCTATTCTTTAGTATAGTTTAGTATTCTTTAATATAATATAATATCATAAAATAATAAATTAGCCTTCTAGGAACATGGAGTCAGATTCATCATTCCTTCCTGCCAAGGGGCACCCCATAAATACAATAGTGGGCTCCTCTCTCCACAGGGCCACTGGTCCCATCAGGAGCCTGATCCAGCACCTGGTCACACAAACCCAGTACAACAAAACAAAAGTTTCTCCCCTCACAGATGTTATTGTTGGCTTAGGATTCCTAGGCCATCCTTTAATTTTCAATACCTGGATTATTTTTTTCCCTAATTTTTCCATTCCTTTCTTTCTGGATAAAGAGGGAAGAAATCAGTTCTCCTCAGCCGAATTGCCCACTTTGAAATCATGAGTCCTTATTGCAG
Source organism: Passerina amoena (assembly GCA_013401095.1). NCBI lineage: Eukaryota > Metazoa > Chordata > Aves > Passeriformes > Cardinalidae > Passerina > Passerina amoena. The sequence continues at coordinate 35,228 of WBNP01002032.1, forward strand.
AAAGATTCCTTATAAAAAGTCTTAAACTGGAACCATTTTTAAAATAAATATAGTAAATATATAATATAATAAATAATGGTGAAGTGTTTAGCTCTATCAAGGGTAGGGCTTATGCTGATTTATATCCAAGTAAATCCATCTGCCTTTCCTGCAGAAGTTATTACTGCTCCATCCACCTCAGTGTACTCTAGTTAGTGTCAAAGACTTTGTGTTTCAATTGCTTCAGCTAAACTGTGTCAATCACCTTTATTTGGATAGATAGGAAGCTTGCAGCTTTGAGGACATTGTAACTACCAGAAGGACAGGGGTGACAATTCCTAAAGAACAGAGCTGAAAAATAACACAAATTGTCAACCTGATCAGCTGTGTAAAGTGAGAGAAATAAAGGAAAACCAAGGAAGTCTTTCACAAAGAGACAGTCAAAATAATGACAAAGTCAGGAACCTGTCCAGGATAAAAGAGGGAGATTCCTGGATGCAGTTTTACCTGGGAAAAGAATTTTGAATTGCTAAAAACTGGGGGTACTTTGTCAATAGACATAGTTCCATCCCAGGCTGAGCCAGATGGGGTTCATTCTAGTTCAGATGAGTGGGCACTAAAGTCAGAGCTGGATCCTGGGCTGTCTGTCAGCTGAAAAAGTGCAGCTTTCCACGCTGGTACACTTTTTTCTGGGAGCCATGCCACCCAAACTTGGCTCAGCAGTGAGCTCCTCCTTCCTCTGCCCACTCAAGCACAGAACATGAAGTCCCTATCACTGGAGCTGCCTGTGAGTCTGGCAACTCTCCCATTCCTGCACCTCCCTCCAGCAGCAGCTTTTCCTCCCAACAAAAAACCTCACAGGACCACAAACCCTACTTTACTGCTTGGTTCTTAAAGGTGATGCTCAGTGACAAAGTAACCTTGGTGTTTAACAAAACAGAAATGCCTATCTCACAAAAACAATCCTAATAACCATTATTTACGCTCTTCAAAGGACAAAGGCTGAAAAAAGAAAAAAATGAAGCCTTACTATATCTGACCCTGAATGTTTTTTGGGTTTCAATTAAAGGACTGAGGCATTGTCATAGCTAGTGCCAATATTCCTCACTCCATGCCTTCTCTGCTCCACATTTATTAAGCTGCAAGGTGTACTGTACTTCTTTTTTGTTTACTAGGTCTTGGAGTATTCAGCAGTCAGTGGAAAAATTCCTCCTGATGGCAATGAACTTGGATGGGCCCCTCCCAACCTACCAACATAAAACAGGGTGATAATATCAATATCAAATCTAAAGCCAGTGAAGTGGAAATGAGGTATAACGTTAATGAAACTTTGAAAATGGAATCCATTCTAAAAAATAAATATAACTAGAGCTCTTGCAGTAGTTTTATCCTATTATCTACAGAGACATAGACATTGTACTTGGTTTCTGTCTCATGCAAGACTTTGAAGAAGAAATGGTGCTTTCAGGCATACAAATCACTAGAAGAAAGATCCAACATCATTGAATAAAAGAAGCTTGAAATTATTTTCAAGATGGAGATGCAGATGATGCAGATTTTGCCTACAGCATTAATATATTACACTTTGGCATCTCTGAAATACAGCTGTGAAGGATGCTGTGAACTTGCTAATTAATAAGACTCCTTTCCTCAGACATTTCATTAACCTAAACTTTTTAGTTTTCTGCAGATGAATGCATGCAAGCCTGTTTTTAACCTTTGTACAATGGCTCCTCGTGTTATAATTAATTTATTTCCACTAGTGAGATGAGAATATTGGGTTATAGAAGTAATTCAAAATGAGTCATGCATCATTTATACTAATCAATATTATTGAGTATAGTGTTTTATTTTCTCTTCTGACTTTTCATTTTATAGAAATAATGAATTGTCAAAAATATAGAATTGTAACATTTAATTTATCATCAAGCTTTAAACAATACACAGGTAAATATTTAGGAGGATCCAGAGACCTTTTCAGATCATCTAGTCTGACCATCATCCCAGCACTGCAATAAACCCCTAAGTGGTGTCCCCAAGTGCCACATCCAGATGCCTCTTGAACACTTCCAGAGACAGTGACTCCACCATCTTCTGGGTAATTATTCCAATGCTAAACCATTCTTTCAGTTTTGGTTGGGGTTTTTTTGTTTGGTTTTTTTTTTTTTTTTTTTAATATATCTAATCTGAACCTCCCCTGGTGCAACCTGAGGCAGTTTCCTCTTATCCTTTCACCTGAGACATGGTAAAAGTGATCAGCACCCACCTTGCTGTTTGTGTGCTTGAAAATTCATATTGAGGACTGCTGCACTCTGCAGGAGACTGAAACTGAACAAGGGGGAATTTTTTTCTTATTAGGAGACTGGGCTGGTCAAGTTTCTTTGGTTTGTTGTGATTTGGTTTTTCTTCAGATGTATCCATGGTAGGAGAAGAACCAGAAGGTCTTGTTATTGATAAGCCAGGTGGGAAATGGGCTGTCAGGAAGAAGGTGAAAGGCATTAAAGTACCTATTTTCTGTGAGGTCACAGGGTAACAAATAACAGTGATCAGCTCTCCTTTGATTTTTAGCCAAGGAGAGACTGAAAGATTGCTACCATGTCAGCAGGGTGATGAGCATCCTCCCAAGTGGGTTGGGGCAATCATGGGTGGAACAACTTACTGCTGAGAAATGCTCCCAGATTTAATGAAGCTGCAGCCTAATTAAACTATATCCTTTGCATCTTGTCCTTCTCTTTTCTCTTATTTTCTTCCTTCTTGGTGGCAGTGCTGATGCCATCACCTTGTAGAGAGGGGAATTTGCAGTGGCTCCCTGCATTCACAGGCAGGCAGAGGCTGGATGTCAGGCTGCAACAGGGATGCTGCATGAAATGGAAGGATTTCTGTTCTATAAATAACTCCCCTGTGGAAAGCCACCAGGTAAACTCACGTGTTTAAAGTTTTAAACACTCAGATGGTTAAAGTTTTGTTTCTTGTAAATAAAGCTACCTGGATACTTCTACAGGACAGATCCCAACTGATGTGAATTTTACTACTGATATAGAAAATTCCTTGTGAAATTAGATTTAAGTCCTTGTGAGAATGAGGCCTTTATCTTCCAGGCAAAAAGAATACAAGCTCTCCATGTTTGGGAAAATAAGACACTTCTATAGCTGGAATTGTTTTAGGTACAATACAGAAGAACTTGAGACGTTAGTATAGAGGAATGTGAAGCAGGTGGATTGGTACTAGTTAGAGAAAGGGTGTTGTAACTATTATTGATGCAGGCTGTTGCTGTCCATGGTCTGGATCCTGTGATCAGGTGAGTCACAGGAAAAACACCTTCAGTGAATCTCCATGGGCAAAATAAACCTTTTCCTGTTATTGTATTAAGTTGATATTAAAGTATTTGGGTTCAGTCTTGACTGTGAGCAGACCTAAACTTATTTTAAACAAATGATTACAGGTGATCCTTTTCTATTTTCTTTTATTTTCCATTTTATTTTTAGTGTCTTTTGTGAAACAATTTATCACATGGTGCCTATGTGTTCATTTCATCCCAGTTGGAGAAGTTTGTAACAAGGATGTTTTTATGAGATCCTTTCTCCCTCTCTGCACATTTTGGTCATAAATATATTTTCAGATGTGCAGTCATACACAGACTGTTTTGAATTCATAGTATTTTTCAGTGTGCAGATAGCTTTGGGTTCCCTGCTTTAGTATTCATTCTGATATTTCCCTAATTATTCTGGCTTTCTTGGTGTTTATTATGCAGCATTCTCCTAATTATATGCTTGCACACTCCAAAGTTTGGGGATTTGAGTGTCTATTATGTGCCTATTCCACAGCTCTTCATAGATTTCTTTCAATATGCTTTGACACTGCAGTCATTCCAGAAAATAACATTGAAACTACCCTTAATGTCTTACTAACTTGTTGAGGGTGGCACTTCAAGTTTGTTTTCTTTCTCATTCTTATTCCATATATTCCTGCCAGGCATTTTGGCAAAGTGAAATGAAAATTGCAGAATGGCAGAAAGAGTGAGCAAGGTAGTAATTACCTACTTTGTATGCTTACATTGTGAATTATTCCATCCTGAGTGTTTTGAAGATTTATGGATGTGTGCTTATTCAGAAGCATGTAGGGTTACAAAATCTTTTCCTCAAGAAATGGTCTTGAGCCTGCATCAATCTGCTTAATTTGGATCTTGTCTCACCTAATTTTTTTGAGTAATTAAAAATGAAAGAAGTTTAAACTCCTGTCTAAGTGCTGCTCAAGCTATGGTTTCACTACATGGCTGAATTTACAGGGAACAGACAAGCTTGATAATAGTAGCAACAAAAGCAGGAAAGAGTTTGGCAGAGCCCAATTCCAAGCTATGGTTTGTGGAATGCTCTCACACACAGCCATTCTAGCTCAATTCAGTCCCTGGCTGCTGTAGCTCCTGTTACTCGTGCCAAAGCCAGCTAGTTCTGAGTCTGCCACACCTGCTGAATGGTCTGCAAACCATCTGGGATTTGGGAAATTCTTGCTGTGGCTGGAGCAGTTTTTCCATCTTACCTGTTGAGTCAGGCTTTCTGTACATCAGTCTCTTCAGCACTTAAACTTTGTCTGGCTACTTGTCTTAAATTGAGAAGCTGTTCTGAAGCATCCCTTCTCCACTTTGTTTTTTTTTCCCTCCTACCCTCATGATCTATTGCTTTCTAATTTCTGCCAGCACACTGTCAAAAGGGTGAACTCGGCTATGGAAAAACCTGTGTGGTAAAATAAGCTAAAAGACACCTCTCAAACATTTGTAACCCAGTGAGTTACAGAAATACATCTCTCACTGTGCTGACTGCCAGCCAAATCTATGAGATAATTCAGGGAAGATAAAATGTGAGTATGAGAATGGTCTGCTTTTACTGCAAGAAAGAAACATGTTTTAAAGCACTCCTTTAACCTGCATTTCAGGTTTTCTTTGAAATCATCAGAGCTAGATGGCAAATAGCAGGACTTTGGTGAATCAATACAATGGAGCTGAGTGTGTGCCAGCGGCAGTGTTTTCATTACAGCAGACACAGGAGGCTTATTTCCAAATAATATAATAAATCTTCTTGTCTTCAGATCTGAAGATAATATTCCACTGTTTGTGTTGGTTTTAGAAAGGGAGCATGACTAACAGAACATTTCAATTATTATGACATGTCAGTAGGAGTTATTGCTGCTCAGATGTCATGTAATGATAGGAAAGAACAGAAAAAGAACATGAACCCAGAAGGGAAACAAAATATGATTTTTTTTCAGTCTTCTACAACATTTTAGTATTTTCTGGATCAAATTAAAAAAATTGCCCTCAGCAAATTCCAATTTAAAAACCCCAAATCTATAGCAGATCTTATTGAAGCCAATATAAGTAGCTAAATATTTGTTTGCTATAAACACTTTTTTTTCAGCAGGTAAACTGTCACAATATGTATAAGGAAATACAATCATTCAGACACAATATTGGAATTTCTCTGTTCAGTATTGTTCATTGTGCAGGCATCAGTGACCAGTTGGGTTATCTCCTAAAGTGATCTGTGCACATTATGGTCTCATGACCTTTTCCAAAGTCAGGGCATTACAGATCATGGAAGTCACAGGACATCTACTTGTCCCTAAATCTTATCCTTTCCAGTTGGGCTCCTGATGAGGTGCTTTTCCTGTTAAATAAGAAGCCTCCATTCTCATGTCCATGCTTTTCATATATAAAAGCTTTCAGTATCAAAGTACTTTAGTCTCCTTCAAACTCCCATTAAAAGAAGTGGGAATTTTGTCTGATTGCAAAGCACTGGGCAGGACCTTATCTGAATGCTGCATAACAGCTCCTCTTATCTTTCAGACTTCCCAGACTGAATTGCTCTGCAAGAGGGTTTGGGATTTTTTCAGTTATAAATCAGTACATCATTTTCATTATTCAATTATCTGTCATACATTGGAGGAGTTTCAGTTTCTGAAAGAGGAAGAAAGCAGAAAACATGGGTTTCTATTTAAAGTAGGCATTCCTTTTATACTATTAGAGCCATACAGAGTGTTAAAACAAAAGAATTAGAAATTATAAAACAAACTCCAAGAGACTGATCATTATAATCAGGTTTTCTCAAAGTTGAAGTGCTAAAATTATCACTGCTGCAGTGACTGGCTCTGATTGCATCCACTTGTATCAAGGATTCATAGGCAATGCAGTTTTATGAACATGAGCAGTTTAACTAAGAAAGTTTGTATCAGAAGTAATGTGATTGATTCAGTAAATCTATACAATATTTCTTAATCTAGTAGAAAGACTTCTGAAAAATAATATATTTTAATGTATTATCAAGGAGACTAGATGACAGAATACAGAAGAACCAAAGAAGAGTTTAGGATCTGGGAGCGTAGGAGAAATATTATCTATGCAGATACCCTACAAATGTGACTGTATAATTCTGTGGAGAACACAATTCCATGGAAAGTGCTGCAGGAGAAGGCAGTGGTAAAGTCAGCAATATTTTGTTTATGTAATCTTTTTGTATTATTTTCTTCTATAGAGGAAAAAGTCTTGTGTATTATGGACTGAAGCAATATGTGTCTGGAAGAATGAAATAATTCAGGCTCCTTTAAGAAAGTCCAGGGAAAAAGCAGCAGTGGATATCAGAATATTCTGATTCTCCTTCCTGCTGGTGCCAAGTTTTCATTGATACTGATGGCTTAGGACAATTTGGCCACAGAAACTCTAAGTAACTGGGAGTTTTTAGCCCTTTCTTCTGGCTGCTCCCCAGAACAGTTCTGTGACAAATCCTGCTGAAGAAATCTGTATAGAATCTGTTCCTTCCTTGTCCACCTGTTGGCAGCCAAAAAATTATGCCTCTATCTCAGCTCTCCATCTGTAAAATGAAAAATAGTGGTATTCCTCTACCTTCCAGGAATGTTGTAAATGCACTATAAGGCTTGTGAAGAGCCTGCTATGCCTTGTGAAAAAAAGCTTTTTTGCTGTTGAGGAATTCTCCATAACATTTATTTTAGTTTAACAAACTAAAACTCTGTCAGCTGACAGATTTAGATTTTAGATAGGTCTGGGTTTTTTGGATTTTAATTGTTTGATTTTTTGTTTGTTTGTTTTTTAATTGCAAGTGCTGTATTTCCAGGTTAGACTGAGCTATGCTAGAGTTGATGGCAAATTAAGACCTTTACCTTACAAGATTCCTCTGTTTTTGCCATCAGCCCTTTATTGTGAATGGACACAGTGTTTACACAGACAAATTTCTTGAAACAAACTTAACCCCAAAAAATGCTTGACCATCACCAGAGTGTGGATTTAACTTCTTTTTACATTGTACAATGAATGGAAATAGTAGCTTGGGGCTAGCTCTGTTGGCTGCTGGTGTAGCCGCAGTTTTTACAAGGAGGAAGTTAATCAGCACTGGGAAAATTGAAGCAATGTGAAGATTGATCCTATGACCATTCCCTCCCTGGAAGAATGGCTGGACTCAAACCAGCACTGCTGGTGGAAGAGCTCTGCAGTTCCTCCCTGTCTCTGCAGAATCAAAGCTTTAAAAGCCTTGTAAAACCCTAAACATCAGCTGGATTTGCTTGGGGGTGTCCAGACCTTGAGTGCGACCCCATCCCATCCAGGATGGCTCTGCCTGGGGATGGCCAGGCTGTGGCTGACCCCAGCCACCTCCCCTGGCCTCTTGGACCTTGCTGGGGAGGTGGCTGGTTAGGGAGGCAACCTAACTGCCCCCGAGGGTGCCTGGCACAGTTTTATCCACTGGATTTGATACAGTTCCCATGAATTTTAATGGCACACACAAAATGCGTGGCATTCACACTTGCTGAAAAATTCCTTCGCTCAGTATTTTGCTCATGGGAAGCTGAGAAGCCTCAGAGAAAGAGGAAAACAAATTCTTATCTCATTTGCTCCTCCTGTGTTGTGGAGTGTGTTTGGAGATTGTTTACTCACAGGTGATTGTTTCATTGGATTTCTGGTGTGAGTGTTTTGACTCATTGGCCAACTGGGGCCAAGCTGTGTTGGGACTCTGGAAAGAGTCACAAGTTTTCCTTATTATCTTTTTAGCCTTCTGTAAGTATCCTTTCTGTGTTCTTTAGTATAGTTTAGTATAGCATTCTTTTATATAATATAGTATTATAAAATAGTAAATTAGCCTTCTGAGAACATGGAGTCAGATTCATCATTCCTTCCTGCCGCAGGGGTCCCAGCAAATACAACAATAATGCCTCCAAGGGTTTGATAATTTCCAGAGGATCTATTCAGCCCACTTTCTAGGCTGTCTTCAGTTCTATGGTTTTGATATGTCCCCATGTGGGGGCAGGCAGCAGTGAGCAGGGATGAGCAGCTCCATGTGCCCATAGCTTGTAGGAGCAATGTGTGGGTCCTGCCAGGAGGCACTGGGGCTCTAGTGCCAGGAGCAGAATGCCACAGGGTGTGGGTCACCTGGCTGCTGGCTCTGGAGGGATGCAGCACCAAGAGTGGGGCCATCTCAGCTCCTTGCTGGGATAGCATTTTATGGGACATACATCTCCCAAACCCTTTTGTGAAGAAATATTCTCCATGCAGGATACGAATCGGAAGAATGGACATTTCAGAGCCTCCATGCTATTACAGAGCTGGTGCTCTAAACAGGCATAGCAGGAATAATTTCTGGTGCTTGAAGGGTATGATGGGTGCCCTGATGACCTCTCACACAGAATCTTTGTGATGGACATTCCCTGTCAGGAATACTTAATGAGTAAAGTTGTCAGGGTTCAGTCTGGTAGCACGTGGATTTAAAAGCTAATTGTACAATCAAATAATGGCCTAAGGCAGGAGGAATAGTTTTGAGAGGATTGCTTTGGGCCATGGAGCTGGCTTTAATTTTGCCTCATGTTTTAGGTTTATTTGGTGAACTATTTCACACACACATGAGGCTTTGTACTGCAGTGGTCACCCAGAATATCATTTATATGATTAAGTAAACAGATCAGAGATCTAAATACACAGAAATTCTTCTCAGAACAATATGCAGTCTAATGCTGCCTATGGAATTAAATAAATATAAGCCTGTCACCTTAAATATATGGAAATGTCTTGACTCTAATGATACAATTGCAAGACTTTCCTACAGCCACAAAGCACAGGACTAATCTGGAGTGAGTCTTTGAAGTGCAAATTGTACATTTCCCACCAAACGCTTGAAGTAAAAGATGGGAAACATCAATTCACACAACTGACAAAAAAAGACTTCAGTTTGTCGCAAGAAGAAAGGTTTTAAATTTGCAATTTTCATCTATAATATAAGGTGTTAATGAATTTTGTATTTTATCCAGATGGGTATGTAAATTCCTTCTGAACTTTGTTACAGAGCATCTATTGTTCAACTACTGAAAAGGGTAGAGAGTGTAGTCAGTTGAGGGGGAAAACATCTAATTTACCTTGTCCTGATTGTTTTTACATTTTTATGAATTCTGACATGGTATCTTTCTCAAATGCCATTATTGAAATCAGGGAAAATACATATATTTTTTATTTTTAAATAAGTTTCAGATCAGACCAGTTTTGGAAGAGGCAGAAAATTCCTTTTGATTTTTGTTAGTGTAGACAATGTCCAACACTCTTACTAATTCAGTTTTGGATTTGTTTGGGTTTTTTTTTTCAGATAATAAACCACATTCAATAAATTAAAAGCCATTTCTTGGGGAAGAAGTAAAGGATTCACCATAGATGACCTTGATCCTGTGATCCACCAATGGCAGACAATGAGTGTTCCTCCAGTTTTTCTGCATAAGCAGAATAAGAGCTGTAGAGCAAGACTTCTTTTCCTAAAGACAGATCTATTTTAACAACAACCCCCAAGCTGATAAACTGTGAGGTACAGAAAAATTTAAGGTCTTCTGTTGAAGTTAAAAGACTGCTTTATACCAAGAGTAGCTGAGAAACTTGAAACAACTTAATAGGAATCTTGAACAGTCATAGTTAGAGCATTCCCTTTATGTTTGACTGGAATATTTTGTATTGCAATTTGTGCTGCTTATTGCTTCTTATTGTGTCACTGGATACTGACAAGAGTGTCCTGAGAAGAGTCTGGCTACATCTTATTTATGACCCTAATGCCTGTGTAATTAAGGCAAAACTGTTTTAAGTGTTTGCAGCTCCAAATTAGAGAGTAAGGTGAGCAACAGATTTTTGGTTTGGATTTATTCCATTTCATTCTTCAACTCTGTTTCCTAGGTATAGCTTTTGTTCTGGTGTATGAAATTGATTACAAACACAGGAATACTACAACATGAAGTTGAAGCCTTTGTTAAAAGATGAGAAGCAATCACCTTTACAGATCTATTCTCTAAATGTGAGCCCTGAGAGCTATTTCAATATCTGAAACATGCACTTTAAGTCATAGGTGGCTGCATACATCTGGCCCTTTGAAGCAGTTCCATCCCTGACACATTTAGAAGTTTCTTCTCTGGAAACACTCCTCAAACATGAATTCTATCTCTAACTACCAAGATTTTCTCAACTAAGGACCATTTTCTAAGTGCACAACTGAGTCCAACCTAGATCTCTCCTATCTCTGGAATAAATCACTGGGATGAATTTCATGCTTGGCTACAGCAGCATAAATGCAAAGTAGATTCATTGAGGTCCACTGGCTAGCTGCAGATTTATGTTGCCATTAGTGAGACGTGATTTGCTGGAATTGTTTGCTTTTTCACTCTCTCATTCCTACAGATTCTATAGTAGAAAAATGTGGGATAGCTATTATTTAGTCTTAGTAGCATTCTAACAATTAAATTTCAAAGAGAGAAACCTTGCCCAAATCAGGTATAAACAATGATATAACAAAAATGTTTCTTTCCTGAAGGTAGTAGGAAACCTGAGTTTCCTAGGATATGGGTTATAATACCAGGCTGCTTTTCCATCCAGCCATTCCTTTGAAAAATCTGTCTTCTGTTAATGCAGACACTGTGGTCTGTGAGACAGCCACTTTTGCATTTTCTGACAGTAGGTGCTGAGGACAGACAGACACCATTGACTCCCCCTGAGGGAAGGAAAGGCTGTGGGGTGAATTCAGTCCTTACTAAGTACCAGAGAATCTATGAGGGAGAAAGAGTTTATCAGTGCCTCACTCACAGGAAGACTTTTCCCCGAATTCAGATGTAGTTGTTTCACATCAGAGAGTTCAACACACTACAACACCCGGTTTCATGAACTTTGTTGCCCCTGAAAACCAGCAGATTTGTAAATAGGAGCTTCTCCAAGTTAATATTATTTCCCTTGCCTAGCTGGAGGAAAACAAAAGCATACCAGAGAAGTATTGGATCTCTGAAAATTGCAGGAGGACTCTGAATAATCCATTCCTGTAGAATTCTCCCTATTCTAACATGTGTGAACAGTAGATTGCCCAGCTGCCAGCAGCACCAGATTTGGCTCTGTTGCAGGATGGGTGGTGAGGGAAAAATCCTGAGAAACTTCAGCCTTCTGTTTTGGGTCTATGTTTATGGCAATGGCCAGTGATGCCAGAGCCTATTGGAAGAAAAAAGGAAAATGTAAAAATATTTTTCAGGCCCATCTGAAATAAGTTGGATATCAGCTTTTTCACGGGTGTCTCAAGAACTGCCTTGTCCTTTAGCATTCAGCATGGTTGTAGTTATCAAGCCTCATAACATTGTGCTTTTTCTGTGACAACTCTCTCTATTTCAGCAAATACAATGGATCAGCCCCCCTGCTTTAATTCAGCAGATTGATAGTGTACTTTAGTTTATTGCAATATTACTGGTCTGCAATGTATATCTGCCCTTGTGGCTACCTTCTCTTCTTTGGAAAAACACTTTCAATCCAGCATTTTATTGCCCAATGCACTTCTTAAAATGTCACATAAAATTGGATTTTAATAGACATGGTTGGTAATAATCAATGACCTTTTAGAACATGTTGTGCCAATAAGTGGTTACAGACTGTCTTTCCTGAAATATCTTCAATGATCCTATTCTTTCTCCAAATATCTGAATAATTCCTCCAGGACTTTAATGAAACTTCACAGGCAAGTGGACAGGGCAAATAGTCTCTCTTGCCTTGTGATCTGGAAAAAAAATATTTTTGCAAACAGAGGAAGTAAGTAGAATAAATTGTATAATTTTCTATTATGAAAGTCCATATACAGTGTCATCACATCTGATATAGGTCATGGCTGTTCTGAGATTTTAAAAGCAAAATTTCCCTTTGCCCAGCCACCTTGTGGTGGGTTTGTCTGGCTATGCTGGGCACAGATACAGGTTTGCCTGGCTGAGCACCTCCCCTGAGGTTCCAGGTGAGTTAATAGAAAAGCTTAAATCTGCCCTCCTATGGTTAGGTTATTTCAAATACCCAAATTAACTACATCAAAGTTACAGTAAAATTACTGTTTGGATTGTGTTTCAGGCAGCCACTGGAGGAAGGATTCAGGTATGGGTTTGTGCACTAGAAATATCAGTTTATTTAGGAGGAATTAGTTGTGTGAATTGAGCAGTGTGAGACTGCCTTTCTCAGTGAAACAGTCCTGTTTAAAAACTCTTTACTAAAAAGGTGACACTGGGATGAGTTTACATCATAAACTGCCAGCTGCAAAACGTTCAGCTTCATTAAAAGCTCGGTGTTGTGTGTAGCACATTTCACTTTTTTGAATTGTGCAGTATGAGACAGCTTAAGGGAGGAGGGGATTGATCTCCATATGGTGTCCTTCAGTTCTGTCCCTAAGCAAGGACCTTGATCAAGACTGGGCAACAGGTTGTTGGACAGGCAAGAAAGGATACAGGAAAAGGCAAAATACGTGGAATAACTTTGCAAATGTTGTGGGATGACCCCAACCAGCCTCCAAGCACCCACACTGCTGCTCACTTGCTCTCCTTGTGAGGAGAAATCTCCTGTGTCAACATGGAGAGTTTGATAGGGTGGGGGAAAGAACCAGGGGGAACTGTGACCGTGTTCACAGAGGTCTTAGGGTGAGGGAAGAGACGAGGATCTGACTCCATGTTTCAAAAGTCTTGATTTATTATTTTATGATATATATTGCATTAAAACTATACTAAAAGAATAGAAGAAAGGATTTCATCAGAAGGCTAGCTAAGTTTAGAATAAGAAGGAATGATAACAAAGGTTTGTGGCTCAGACTCTCTGTCTGAGCCAGCTGACTGTGATTGGCCCTTAATTAGAAACAATCACATGGGCCCATCAAAGATCCACCTGTTGCATTCCACAGCAGCAGATAATCATTGTTTACATTTTGTTCCTGAGGCCTCTCAGCTTCTCAGGAGGAAAAATCTTAAGGAAAGGATTTTTCATAAAAGATGTCTGTGACAGGAAACAAACAAACCAAAACTGAGGAGCAGTAGTCATGAGCACCCTCATGCACATGAGGGTGGTGAGGTGTAGGGGGATCCAGTATGGGTAAATGAAGAATGTAATCTCATCCCCTAAAGAGTTGCAGCTGAACCAATTAGTAAAGATTAGGAGCAGGCCTGGCTTTAACAGGCCACACCTGTAGCCAGTAAGAAGAGTGCTATAAAAGAGTGGATTGATGGGAACTGGACTCAGTTGGCTGCTGTGAGGACAAGGAAGAGTCAGTGCCTGGAGGAGCTGCCTACAAGAAACATCAAGGAGGTAGGAAACTCTAGCAATATGGAACCCTTGCAATGTAATGCCAATAGAACCTCTGCGCTATGATGACCACAGTGAGGCACTGGAATAAGCTGCCCAGAGAAGTTGTGGATGTCCCATCCTTGGAAGTGGTCAGGGCCAGGTTCGATGGGGCTCTGAACAACCTGTTTTAGTGGAAGGTGTACCTGCCCATGGCTGGGGATTTGGAGCTAAATGCTCTTTAAGGTCCCCTCCAACCCAAAGTATTTTACAGTTCTATGGTGTGCAGTATGGACTGCCATGCCATTCTAGCTAGTGGCAGGTTCTTGCTGAACAGGAATTAATTTGTTCCACCACATTCAGTTGTATTTTCAACCAATGTCTTTATCTTCTGTTTCTTTTGCTATCTGTAGTTTTCAGGTGATGTTTTCTTTGCATGGCCTTCACTCCAGTTTTTCAAAACTGGACAAATGACCTGCAGAAAAGGACACTTTATGAGTACTTGCTGCTCAAGCCCATATATCTTTAATTTTTTTGTAAAATATCAGCCCTGAGAATTAGAGAGCATACTTGAGTTAATGTTGCTTAACAAGAGGCAGGAATTAGTAAAATTAAGATTTGTCTGTCTATGTAAAATTCTTTTCCTTTACACTTTGATTCCAGTATTACCTTGAGCCTTGCAGTACAACTACAGCATACTTAAAATTGAAAGATTAGTTCCTTACCAGTCATAATATCAGTAAAGCAGTTTTAATAATAAACCATTCCTTATCACTGGAATATAATATCATTACTAGTTTTTCCTTTTGTAAGACTGTGTCTAGGGCAGTATAGAATGAAGAGTGCTTTAAATACAGTCTTTGGGAAGGCTTATTTGTCTTATATGTATTTGTGCTACAAAAGCAAGTGCACCTGCCTTCTACTGCTGCTTTTTTCCTACATTCATTTGAAATAGTCATGTCCATCAATACACACCTGCCATTGCTGCAATTTATAGAAAAATTACTAATTCAGTCACATTTTTAGCCACAAATAGCAAAACTACTCCAGCAGCCTCTATGCAGCTGAGAGAGTTGCATGAACCTGTCTAATCTAATTTCAGAATTCCAGCAGCTGTGAGGTCAAGGAGGACAGTGAGTGAGATGGAAACAACAGCAGCAGCAGCAGCAAGTAGGAAACCATTAACTAATTGGGGGAGAGAGGTGTCCGTCCTTTGGTCAGAGAGAGACCCTGATTAAAATATGTCAAGGGTACAGCTGAGAAGTTGTTGGGAAAAGGAGAGAAAAATGCTTCAAACACTGTGATGTGAAAGGGAAGGTTAGAGAGATTGCCTGAGGCAGTAGTACAGAATTCTTTTTGAAACAAGGGGAGGCAGTACTGCAGGCTTGTGCAATATAGCTGAATACTAGCTAGAGATTGGTTCCTACCTAAATAATCTATGTTAAAAAATGAAAAAAAAAAAAAAAGCTGTGAGAGCAGCATAAAGAATGGATTAGAGAACTGAGGAAATAGCATTTGCATTTTTCCTTGTCAGGCTGGAAATCTGTAGCTGTTTTCACAAGGTTTCCATAAAGATTCATCTGACTTCAATCTTTTGGAAGTATATGCTCACAAGAAGTATGAGTAAAGTTTGAAATTCCTGTGGTTCCTTTCCTTGCTTGTCCAGAACTATTTCTTAATGGGAGCAGAATGGAATAAGCTCAAAACTCTTAAAAATATACAGAGTGGATTGTGAGGTAGCAACTGGTTTAAACCTGAGTGGCTGTAGTGTAAGGTTAGCATAAGAGCACCAAGGAAGAGCAGAGGATGAACAAGAATTTTCTGATTTTTTCACAAAATGCTGAGTTCTTCCCTTTCCCCAGAGCAAAATGTGAACATCCAATTCTGCTTTTTCCAAGGATAAAACAGTCAGATGCAAGTAAAAGGAGGTCAGCAAAGCAAGGGGGGATTCTGAAAGAGGAAAATACAATGATCATGCATGTAAATCATGCATCAGCCACACTGGCATTTTCAAAAAGCCATTTAAAATTTCAGGAATTACAGATATCAGCAAGTATTTGATCCTGAGGTGCTTTCAAGGTGGCTCATTTAGCCTTTTGGAGGCTTCCCTGTCCAGTCTAATGTAAATTGCTCAAATTACAGTGCATTCTAACAGCCTCTGAAAGGCTTCTCCCAGGTAAGGACAGCTGGAGAGCAATTAGTTCCAGACTAAAAGTTTCTAGATGCATCATCAGTACCTGGGAAATACCCAGTTATATTGTTTATATTTCTGCCTGTCTAGTTCATACATCCTAATACTGAGACAAAGAACAGGTGCTATGAGACAAAATACAGCTCAGGACATCATTTTTCAGGTGGCCAGTCTGTCTGTCCAGTCACTCCTGTCCTGACACCAGGCCAGCTCAAGGCAAGAAGAACGTGCTGACTTAATTTCTTAACATCAAGGCAAGAGTCAGGACACCACAGCACCAAAATTAAAGCCAATAAAGTGATTTTTACACACATTTTAAGGTCCTTTAATGTGCTGCAAAGGGAAACTTTCAGAAAATGTGTTGCTATACATATGCTTATCTTCTTTTAACATGAACTAACAAGAATAAATAAAAAGGGGCATAAGAATATAAACAAAAAGTATTGCATTAAATCCCATTAGATGAATCTATTTAAACTTTACTACCAATGCAGGGCATCTTCTCTTCTGTATTAGCTCTGTGTCCTATAAAACACAAATGTAATCAGGAACAGGGACAAAATGATAGGAAAACCCTTCAAAAACCAGTGATCACTTGTTCTTAGGGAACTTCCTCCTGAGCTGTGGAAGGAAAGGTGCATTGCTTGGTCAAATCTAAGCAGAGCACATGAACTGGCTTCCTCCTTAGGCCAGTTAAGCTGCCTAACCAGTATATTCACATTGACAGTAGAAATTCCCTTTGGAATTCAAAGAAGATACATTCACAGAACTTTCTGGGAGGTTGCAGAATAGGAGCAATGTTGAATTGTCATTTCCAAATCAGAAAGTGTGACTCAGTGGCTTTCTGCCCACTTTTGTCTCAATGTGCTGTTTACAGTGACGGACTTCAAGCAGTAAAAAGGCAGCTAACAAATATGAGAATTATAGTATTTATCACTGCCTTGCCTTGATTCAGGGGAAGACACGATTTCAGCTTACAAGGGGTTTGTAGGTAACAAGGTGTGGTTAGTGCAGCAGGCAGCTCTGTGGTACTTGGTTGCTGACTGGTGATAAACCATGACAAGGACCAAGTAGAGGCCTTCAAGTCTGCACAAATTCCTGCCAGACTAAATGAGATGTAACTTCTCAGCAGTTTCTTCCTATCAAGGTCATTACAAAGTGTCATGGGATGTGATGGCATTTTTCCATTTCATGATGACTGGGTCCATTGGTTTTGTCTGCCATACACAAACCATTCATTTTTCTGGAGAATATATTCATTTATTCCTGTGATACCTTCTTCAGAGTTTTCTATTGATTTTTGCTTTTCATCTGTCATTTATAAGTAACCATTCTAGCCCTTGTGATTTTTTTTAATCTATTCCCTAGATCCCTGTTGCTATTGATTTCTTTTTCTACTTTTGTATGCTATTTTCAGAATTAATCCTTTTTGCAGCTTTTCTTTTTTCTTTTTTTTCAATATGTATGGTAGGAAAACCTGGAGCAATACGTTGACTTGGTAATAAAGGACAACCAATAACTGTGGTGCTATATTTCCAACTCCTCATCTTTCAGAGATATATTAATGATTTTTTAGTACATCCATTACAGAACAGTAGCAAAAGGAATTGAAGTTTATTTGACTATACTAGCTCATTTTCTTTGTTGCCTTGCCTAAAAGTGCTTTAGAAAAATAATTGAAAAATCTCGTTTCAATTTTGGGAGCAATTTCCACACTGAGTTCTCTTCTTCCTCTTAATTGTCCTTTAAAATTCTCTTTTCTAATTCTCTTAAATTCTGCAAGCAGGCTGGTGGCCTGAGGCATCTGTAATGGAATATCATACATTAAATCTGTGCATAATGTGTCAGTAAAGACAATTGCAGGTCTGTAAGGGCTCAAGTGAATTGCAGGTGTTTTGATGGTTTAAAAGCTAGCAGAAATGCCTCATAAATTGGTATTTTAATAAGTTAGGTAAACTGGGAGCAGTAATAATAATTTTTATTTTCCCATAAAGCTCAAGCAACGTGGAGCTACTCATCTGTACACTCGCTATATTCATATGTGCTCTAAAATGCAATTGCAATAGCATCCTTCATACAAAGTAAACAAAAATATTTTTATTTAAAAAAAAAAACTGTGGAGTATATAAAACTTTTTATTTTCTGTGATTGAAAGAAACTAGCCAGCATATGGTACATGACTTGCTTTGCACCAAAGGAAAAACATCAATCTTCCCAACCTAACCCAGAAACCAAAGAACACTCCCTCTCCTGGAAACACAGTTTGACCTATCTGGAAGTGTAAGCAGTTATAATAGTAACAATAATAGTCTGAAACAAAATTTAAAAAAAAAATCTATTTTGACTCCCCTTACTGAGTCTTCTGGTTGTCCTTACCTTGTAGTGTCTGTGAATTTGGTCCTAGCAACATTGTTGAGGTTTCAAAATGCCACGTACAAAATCGAAGATATTTTTCACATATTTAAATTATGTGTCAGTATCTCAGTCAGGTAAAATAGATCCCAGAGGTGATTTTTTTTTTCTAATTCTGTTCCAATTGGGTTGCCATGTACACAGGGAGTAATTGCCCTCATTGAGTTCTGCTTACTGGAAAGCATCAGCAAGAGCATGAATTCCTTGATTTTTCTTTATACATCTTCATGTTTTCAGTTCTGCTGTGATGTCTAAAATCACTCCACTTTCCTGACAGGAAGGGTGTAGTATTTGCCTCAGCTGCACTTTTCGTGGGAGCAATCATCAGTCTTTTCAGCTCTGATTTTCCCCACCAATCCATATGTTCCTTGCAGTGTGTTTTCCCAGCCCCAGACCTCCCAGGCTGCAGGAAGCCCTGGAGTTCTTTCCCTCCCACTGTCATTTGCTCCAGCCCTGTGCTCTGTCACTCAACCTGCAGCAGCCTCACAGGTGACAGCTGTGCCCTGGCCAAGGCATGGCAGAGGTGTTCCCTTCAAAGGAACCAAAGGCTTGCTTTCTCCTTTGCTGCTCAAAGATTTCTTTGCCTCTCAGTCAGTAAAGGAAGGGTTTGAAGTGTGTGGGTTTTGGTTGTTTGTTAATTTTAAAGTATCCAAATATTCATGTAGTAACTGTGTAGTTTTGGGGGCAGGTTAGTGGCTGATAAAAAACCAGCCTTGATCTTTGATTTTTGTCTAAAATGAACTTTGCTGCTAAAGGGCTGAAAAGATGAGGAAAGGCTTTCAGTTCAGCACTCTAATTGTTTCCAGGGAGTGGGAAGTGAGAAATAGACCTTATTTATAAATGCTACTGATCAAAAGAGATAAAACTAAACCTTACTTACTAGTAAAGCCTAAAAGGGCTCCTATGCACTGATTCATTGTTGTGAACAAAGTGCTCAGAAGCCACAAGACAGGTAGATGCTGTGATGTCTCCCTGGAAATAAGACTCCCTCAAACATCAAAATGCTTTTAATGATCATTGGTGGGGGGTTGATGTGCAGAATACTTTTTCATTGGGGGGAAAAAACCATCCACCCTCTCAACTTCACATTTAACAGCCTTGCTTTTGGTATGAAAGGCATTTAGCAAGTGAACCCATTACAATAATCAGGAGTGCTGCTCTAACAACTGCTGTCAGGCAAAGAGCTCCTGCCCTCTCTCTCCTCTCTTCCTACTCCTTCACTTTACAGCTGTATTCAGTGAACAGACCCAAGCTGTAATAAATAACTCTTAAAGACACTGGCACTCGAGGGGATGGCCTTCAACTTCTACACTTTCCTGTCTCTTCTGAAATAAAATGTAAAAAAAAAATCTTTACTCTGATTTTGCATTCCTAGAAATAGTGGCATGAATCAAAAAGAGCATTACTGTTAAACACATGCTTACTGTTTTAATTGCCAGGATATAGCAGGGTGGAAAATGCCCATCCAGCATGACAGCACCTATATCACCATTGTTTAATCTTAAAGAGTGATGAGGTAACTTATAATTAAAGTGTGTTCTGTGTGTGTTGGGCTTATACAAGGCTACTGGTACAACTATTTGGGCAAAAACCCCCTACTCTCAGCAAAAGAGTTGGGCTACTCTAGTAAATATGTACAGATTCACTTATGCATTTGAACTCTGTCCATTTACAGCTTGTGGGCTTATTCAACATGTGGTTTTTGGCTAGGCACTGATTCCAAAATTGGTATCTCTGAGACTAATTAAGATCATTAGCATACTATTGAACATTTTCAAAACAATATAATTGAGACAAAAATTTGATTTCTGTATTCCCTGCAGTTATATTTGTGGTTTTGCTTTCCATTTGGAAGTGGAGCCAAGGTCACAGAATATTTCAGTAACCTACAGTGGATGGCTGCTAAATGTCATTCCCTTGAATACAATTACAACTTTAAAAAAAAAGTGCATTGTCCATTTGCTCTAAATGCATCTTTGATGGATGCTTCTGTATCTTTGTGATAGATTTTCCCCCCCTCCCCTCCTCTATAACTCAATTGGATGAAGTCTTACATAGCTGTAATAATCAATGGTGATATAAAATCAATTAGAAATTGGTTTGGCATTATGAAACTGAGATCTTGGGTCAGATCTAGGTAGGAAGTAACCAAAGTGCTTAACCTTCTCTACTACAAGGGGTTCAGAGGCTAATTTTCACTCAACAGCATCATTATACTTTATTTTTGACACTATTCAGGTCGAATCCTAATTTTAAAGATAAGCACTTGGAAAAAGGTGAATGACCTCTTAGTTCATCCTGATTACCCAATACTTTATTTTATACTCATGTCTGATAACACAATGATGGGTTTGCTCTTTGTCACATCTGTTTTCTGTGTCAGAAATCCTTCAAATGGGGCAGCACCTTTGGGCAGCTAGAATGTAAATCTGACTTTTGAGTAGAGGCTGACTGGGGGGAAAAAGGTGTTAGTAGATGTGCTTCTAAAAAGAAATTTGGAATCACAGTAGTGATTTGCTTATATTTCATTATGGGTTTAATTAGAGAGTTTATATTTACAGCCTGTTCTCCATCCTCCTCTCATTTTGTTGATACATACATACCTCATACTTACTAAAATTGTTCAATAAAATCCCAATTCTGCTGAAACCACTTCCAAAGAACTAACTGATTCCAATGGGACAAATATTCATAGAGATAGAGAAGAAAGTTGGTTGCTCTAAATAATCTTCCTATCTCAATTACAGGAGGTGATTTCCTGATCTTTTTGCTGCCTTTCAGTAATATTGGTATCTTCAAAATCCCAAGCACAAAAAAAACCCCAAAAAACAAAAAATAGTCTAAACCACCACCAACAATAACAATACCCAAACTAAGAAAAACTCCACAAGCTGTCCAGAAAGATGCACTCTACAACAGATCTAGGATAGCTCTTATATCAATGTTCTTGCATTGGATTATGGAATGACTGAGTGGTTTGGGTTGGAAGGGAACATAAAGATCATCTTATTTCAACCTCCTGCCAAGGGTGGGGAAACTTTCCACCAGACCACACTTCCCAGAGCTCCATCCAAGCTGGCCTTGAACACTGCCAGGGATGGGGCACCTACAAATTCTATGAACAACTAGGGCCACTGCCTCACTGCCCTCACAGTGAATAATGTAGACTTTATGTGCCTAAAAAGACTGCATAGCACACAATTATTATATAAAGGTGAGCATTTCCTTTTGCTCTGAACAGTGAGCTGTTGATACCTGTCCCATCTAAACCTTCTTCCTTCAAGAAGATCTGAGCAATAAATGCTACTGCTCCCAAGTGGCAGAGCCATAATGATAGTAATTGCCTAGATTTTATTTCCCTTTCTCTCTATGTATATTTCCAGTTCTATTTGGCTTCAAAACAAATAGATGTGAACCTCAAAAAAAAAAAAAAAAAAAAAAAAAAAAAAAAGAAAGCCATCTACTTTTTGCTGTTTAGGTGATATGATTAGAAATGTAGATTTTCTGTATAGCCAACAGAGTCATTTTCCTAGGCAGTAATTCAGATGACATCAGTTGGAAGGCATGAATACCCACTTGGATGCTTACATTTAATTAGATAGTTTGTACTCCTTTATTGAAACACCTGGAGAAGAAAATTCATTGTTCCCTATTGTAATAATTTTTTTTTGAGCCTGAATTACTCCTTGGAATACACTGTAAATTTGGTGTTGCTTGGAGCATGTTTTTGGGAGGCAAGATGATAGTTTATAATTATGAACAAATATCTGCAGTAGTTCAGTATCTTTCTCCCTCAGGCTTTTCCTTTTCTTCATATTCAAATCTGTTGCATCTGCTTATATCATCCTAAAACCAGTTCCAAGCCAAGATTTTGAGGCTTTTTCTTGGCTCTCCCAGCAATCTGTTTAACTGTTTATTAAGTGTCCATCACAGCAGTCTCTTTCTTACCCTGTGCACGTATTAGGAATCATTAGCTTTGTCACTAGAGGATAAGCATCCACATGGAAAAGCTTGTAATGCACACAAGGTGCAGTCTATTGACATTACATCATGTGCCTTGTTATATTACCAAAACAATTAAGTTATCTGAGTATCAACACTGCATGTACACATCACATCATTTTTAAATCAAAGCACTTAGCAGCAAAGAAATGAATAATTAAGAACACTTAAAACTTATGCTGCCCACACAGCAGTACAGTAAGTACATTATTCTTCTCAAGACTTTTACCTTAATAGACTATAAGCTCTTCAATGAAGGCAGATTTTTGCTGTTGCTGTCCCATACTTGTCTGTGTCTGGCATTAGAGGACCCTGTCTACCCTATAGCAAAATGGAGGAGGCCAAAGATATCTTGTATTAAGAATATGTTCATGCATCTTGTCATTTTAATTACATTCTGAGCTGATAATTATTCAGTCTTTGATAATTTCTGATCATAACAGCTTGGCCCTTGTTTAATTTTGATTTTTCACTGTCTGAGAAAAATTTTTGTCTGGTGGAAACAGCCCTGAGATGCCAAGACCTTGTGCCATGTCAGAGCAGTGCTACCCACACTGCCAGGTGTCAATCATGAGGATGGTTTTGACTGCCCTGTAAAATGAGCACACCAGACTGGACACTACCTAAATGAACTTCCTGACTGGGAATAAGTGGCTAGCCCAGGGCAGCAAAGCAAGTCTTCTCTGCCACAGAAGGATGCCATACATTGCTTCGTGCAGTTGGTCCCAGTCAGTTCATGACTCCTGCCACCAGCATTCCAGCTCTCTTCTTCCATGCTCCATCTCTCAGGCCATCTGTACAGCAAGGTGACTGCTGGGTGTGAAGCCATAGCAGCCTGAGTTTTGACACAGTCATATCCATAGTCATGGATCACTACTGGATATGCTCCAAGACACTTCCACTGAAGAGGCCTGTGTCTTCCCTGCACAATCTGTGAGGAGCCTAATTGGCACACCTGCTTTCAGGCTCTTGTTGGGGAAACTTGCACCAGGCAATTTTAAGTGTGTTGCTACTCTAAAACTCTTCTGAGCTTATGTTACTGTCTACATCTCAGATCCTGAGATTTCAAAGCCTGACTTTCTTTCAGTTTTGCTCCATTTTGCAAAATGTTGTAAGTGCCTAGCACTGGGTTTTGTCATATGTGTGTGTGTGTGTGCATGTACATATATATAGCTAACATTTTTTCTTAGCTAACAAAAGGAAGCTCAGCAGAAAAAGAACACATTTTAGAATGTACCTTAAACAGTAAACACCTTGGGAAGGCTGTGAGGAATTGCATGTATTATTTAAAACAAAATACATACATACTAAACAATTATTTAATTATGTTAATTACTTCCATCTGTCCAGCCTTCCATACTCTTCCATTTCCACAGCTGTAGTTTGTATTCTCATCCCATAGAGGTATTTAGAAAAGGTGTGCACATAAGTAGATAACATAAACATTGATGAACTGAAGGGCCAGCATTTTTTCTACGATAACCTTACCTACTCCTTGTCTTTCTTGATCATTAATGGGCTTTCCACAAGTATGCTTTTATTTTTTTTTAATTGCTAAACTATTTCCAACAAACAGCAAGTGGTGAGTTCTTTTTGTTTCCACTTTATTTGAATTATTAGTAATGAAAATTTCCTTTCTCAATGCAAAATTCTTTTTTTTTTTCAAAAATAACTTAGCAGTGCTTTTTTGACAATGTTGAACACAGCTTGTTTGTTGTCCTGGAATGTTTACTTAATATTTCATGTACTGGAGATAATAGGCATTTAATTCCTGGAAATTTTTGTTTGCTGATGTTTACAAAAGGTGAATACTTCCCTTTCTGCTTGAGAGTGCCTAAAATGTGAATTCTTACCCAACTTGCTTCATGGTCATCTCTGTGTAGATAAAATATATGGTTCTGTTCTCATGCCCCTTATTGTTTTTCTCTCACAAAATTGTGATGCTTGATTTTGGGGTATTACATTCACAATACCAATTTTCTAGAGGACCTCAAGTCATATTTCTGTGCTTGGGGAAGTTCTATAAACACTTCAAGTGGTGATAAGCAAGTTGTAGTGTTATTGGGTTGCTACACTAAAAGCTGCCCAGAGAGGCTGTGGGTGACCCATCCCTGGCAATGTCCAAGGCCAGGTTGGATGGAGCTCTGAGAAACTTGGTCTAGTGCAGGGTAATCCTGCCCCTGGCACGTGGGTTGGAAGGAGAGGATCTTTAAGTTCCCTTTCAGCCCAAACTATTCTAGGATTCTCTTGATTCCACAATTAAACACAGGAAGCAAGGAGGAGGGAAAGAAATGATCTGAAGAGGAAAGCCATCCCACAGGTTAAGTACATGCAGATCTGGATTCATACAGGGATCTGGCTCTGTGTATGATACATCAATTATTTCTTCTCTGTCCCAATGTCCTCAGCTGCAGAATAAGGTTAATAATATTTACCAGCCAGTGGCAGTGGATCACTAATCTGTCAGAATGCATGCAATAAAGTACAATTTCTGTGTATTGGGGGGGATATCAGTGATGCTTCAGGCTCTCATGACGTGATCCCTATTTTCAGAGAGTGCTGGCAGGAACCGCTTGGCATATTCCCAGGAGGGATAGCATGCCATCTTCAAAGGGTGATAAAAATTTACGGTTGGAACAGCTTGCCGGGTTTTCCATCAGCGATTCGGCGGGCGGGGTTTCTCCCCATGGGCGGCTGCGGGTGCCCGGGCCCGGTGCCGCTGTCCGCGGTGCTGGAGCTCCGGAGCGCCGCAACTTTCGCGCCCCGCCCGGCCGTGCGCCCACTCGGGCACGTTTCTCTCATTAAACTAACTCCTCCCTTCGGCTGCAGGAGCCCGTAGGAACGGGGGCCTTCCTCTCGCTCTCCATCCGCTCCCCTTCTTTTTTTCACCCCCATTAGCAGAGCAAGTCAGCCTGCTCCGCCTGGGCTGTGCTCGCTGCGCACCGCGCACCCCGCGCTGGGCTCCAGTTCCAGCGGGATCTGCCCCCGCCCTCCCCGGCAAACTTCGGGCGCCTCCCGCATCTCCCGGGACCGCGTTTCCAGGTAAGAGAGGAGAGGGCAGGAGCTGAGGTTAAAAAAGGAGATGGGGTTGGAATCCTGCGGTTTATCCCCAGCAGAGCTCGAGCCGGGCCGGGGCTCACCCTGGGGATGGGGGTGGGCGCGGCGGAGCATCCTCCCCCTTCGGAGCATCATCCTCCCCCTTCGGAGCATCCCCCGGGAGCGGCGGCCCCGGCCCCGCACCGCCCCCCCGGGAGCCCTCTGCTCCCTCGGCCGGTGCCTCCCGCCGCCCAGGTAACTTCCCCAAGTTTGGCCGGGGCTGGAGGTGGGAAAGCGGGAGAGGTCGGTGGGCTCTGGGGACGCGGAGCCCAAGGGCACCGGGGATAACCCCTCGTGCTTCCAGCTGGGCTTGTCCTGGGCATCCCCTGGAATCCTAATGGCAAAGCTAAGGGAGGAGTCAATAGTGCTGGCATGAAGAAAGAGCGTCGGAGTTTTGCTCATTCATCCTCTTTTACCTACAATTTAATGCATCAAAATGCCAGCTATTTCAAATTATAGATCACAATATAGCAAGCAGTTCAGCTCATAAAAGGTATTAGAGTGCAGTATGTAAATTGGAAATTGCACGCTTCCTTCATTAATTTGGAGCTAGCATAATATATTGAATTTGGCTGAAGTTAATAATAAGAAAAAAGTTAGGCAAGAAAGATAGTTGTAATTAGCTTTGGGAGAAGTAATACAAATGCAAATGAGTGTGATGACACTTCAGTACAGGCATGTTGCACCAAAGGAAACCCAACCTGATGAATTTAAGCTCTGTGCAACCAACTCAGAAGGAGGCTTTTTTTATTTTTTATTCTTTTAAGTTTGGCTAAGTGGAAATATGTCCACCACATACATATGTGTATAGATAAAACATTTATGGTCAAGAAGGAATAGTAATACTCAAGATGGGTCCTAACATAGGCCTATAGGATTGCAAGAATAGGCTCTAACTTTTTTAAAAAAAATCTTGGGTCAAGAGTAGGCTGGATACCAGCTGTGAATCCAGGGAAGGAAGTATCCTTCTGGCCAAAGGTATGGCCTCCTATTTAAAGCTATTGATACTGGGTTACTTATTTCAGATTTAACCTGCATAAAATATACTTCATTAATTAAAATACTTGTGGAAAACCAACCATATTTTATTCCTAAGGTGCCAGAAATTAATGATGAAAACTAGTTTTGGAGTTAACTGTTGCTTGTTACATTCCAGGTACTTCATAACCTGGTACACATTTCAGTGTTTCTCTGGCATTTTTTCATACAGCTGGATATAGCAAGAACATAGGTGGTTGTTTCTGGTCATTGCACTTCTGTAAGCCAGAAGCACAGAAGCAAAATTGTGAAAAGCCTTAATTCCCTCGCCTCGTGTCTCCTGCTGGGTGGTGAGAAATAGGTGCTCTCTACTGCAGCTCCAATCTGGTGCAAGTAGGAGGTGTTTACCTGCATCTTCCCATCCAAGGCTCCATCAGCAGTGTCAGTCAGAGAAATGAGTGAATGATTAATTGAATGAGAGTGATTAATATGGGCACAGGATATTCACCAGGCTGTTGCTGTAACTCACAGTTACAGTGGGCATTCAGCTGACAGCCTTGGTAATAACCTGTGTGCCATTAATAACCTGTGTGCCATTGTGGAAAACTCAGAACATCAGATGTAAAATTTCTTTTCAGTTAATATGTAGAAATTGGGTGTAAATGTGTGTCTTTCCTCTCTTAAATGACCTTTGCTTGTGTGCAGAGGACTGCCCTGTGATCTGTACATTTCTTGAGCTACTGGAGTTCTTACAGTGTAGTTGTGGTGTTCTTGTTTCTCTGAGTAGTTATGAATTTCTGTTGCACATTTTACTCTTGCTTCTGAATGAATTAAAAAATATCTGCTCTGATGTCAATTAGAGTTCTCAAAATCAACAGAAAACAGTATAAGTATATATGCTTATACTGAAAGTCCCTTTATTCCAAAATTCCTTAATTAGGTAGGTTGTAAACATGAGAATAAACATGAAAAAGAATCCCACCAATCCTATTTCTTAAAGAAACAATAAGGAAAAGAAATAACATTATGGATGAAAGCCACTTCTTGATATGTTTTTACTGAAATTTAGCAGGATTGATGTATCCAATGCAAATTTTTGTGCAGGTTCAAGTACTAGGTGGGTGTTATTACCTTCCTTTCTCCCTCCTTGACTTCTTGTTTGTGCTAAAATTAAGTTTCCCAACAGTGAGACGTCACCAGGCTTTTTCACAAGAAGCAATTGAAATCTCTTAACACGCCTACAAAGCTGAAAGCCAAGTCATCTATTTAAAGAGTGTTTTGAAGTGGTGCTTTTCTTTGTTGGTTATCTGGGCAGTGGAGAGACAGTTTATCTGACACCAATTCCCTTGGAATATTTGGGTTTTTCTGTGGAATAACTGATCTTAATGAATGTGGGGAATTGGCATCAGATTAAATCTTGATCCATGGTTCAGCTCAATGAAAAAAACTCAGGAGTGCCTTCAGCTCCAGGGCTTTGTCTTTAAACATTGAATGTAGAGAACCTGTTACAAGGTCAGCTAGAAGTTATAAGCAACAACAAATGGCCACCTATGAAGTCTCTACTGATGAAATATTTTGTGAGAAGGACAAAGCAGTCTGCACCTTTTGGAGGGAATAAAATCCCTGGAGCCCAAATACCTGTATCTGAGTATCACAAGGTCTGGTCTCTGATCTCCTCCTAGTGCATGTTTAGCTTACTCTGGGGGAGAGAAAAGTATTGGCAGAAAACAAAACAGAACCAGCCTTTATGAAAGACAGAAACAAGCTCTGTGGCTGCAATTGGAGCTGAGGCAGGAGTCACAGAAAAGCATAACACAGCATCAGGGGTTAAACTTAGGTGAAAGTGAAAAATAATGGCAGTCTTTGTCCAAAAATCCCCTCAGTCAAGGTGTCAAAATGAGATATTGCTTTTATTACACTGTACTGATGCTCAGGCATTGATTTTTCTTTTATCTGCTGGTCTGCTTCTCAATCAGCAGAATTTCTTTATCAGGTCTGCCTTGCCCCTCACAGCTTCATGGGCTTTGACTGGGAGTCATGACTGGGCTTCTGGAAGGTAGCATGTCCTTGGCTGTGGGAAAAACAATATTAAATACTGTGTTGATTTTCACAGTATAATGTTTTCTTCTTTTCTAACCTGTTTTCAACCATGGTTTGTCAAGTAGCTTTACTTTTTTTTCCAAAACCCAGGGCCTCCAACAATGCTAGTTTTTCTTTTACGCAGAAGACAAAACTCCCAAAGCAATAAATCCAAACTAATGGCTGCAGAAGCATTTCCTTCCCTCTTCACCCTGTAAACAAGAAGTTTCTGTCACAGAAGTACACTTAGCTAGAGCCTAGAATCAGAGATGTAAAATATTGAATGAGCAATGGTTTTAAGGTGGCACATTCTCAGGAAGCTTGGTCAGAATAAAGATGTCTTCAGGTCACAGAGGGCAGGTATCTGCCCTTAAAGATAGAAGTTTCTAGTTCTCAAGGATCAGGTCTTTAAAATCACAAGATGCAACCTTGTTATGCATAGGAAAGTTATTCAGAGAATTTATTGAGGATTTTAAAATTTATTAGCCGCTGTGCTTTTTATCTTATGGAAGCCCAAACAGCTAAACTCTGGAGAGATCCTTTAAAAGAGATGTAAGCATAATTCCAATAAATATTAGAAACTGCTAGACTGCTCTCAAAAATTTTTTTGGTAAATTCTGCACTCTCTGAACATATGAAGGTATGATTGCTTGTATGGGTGGAACATTGACTGTTTTATTCCCCTGGGATTTATGCCTACTTGGATTTTGCATACTCAATATAACAGGAGAAAAAGCCCTAACCAACTGTTTCCTTCTCTGTTGGTACTCCCACTCAAACAATTAGGTGATTTTTTGACTTTTCCCATTCTTCCCAGTTAGTCCATCCTGACTTGTGTTTTTTTCAAGTCCATCAAAATTAGCTTAGGTCGGGCAGGGGGGGATTTACAAGAACAACTGTGCCAGTGTTCCTTGTTAGTGGTAATAATGTAAAAATATGTAGTACATAGACAACACTGTAATTTAATAAATTATTAAATAATGATCAGATTTCTTAGCTATTCTAGATGATGCATTACATTCACTGAAATGTATTCAATAAATCAACCTCCAGCTAATTTAGGTTTTCTAAACAGTCCTGTACAATATTACAGGCCTCTGTAACCGTACAAAAGAATGAAAGGAAAAAAAATAAGCCAGCAAGGGCCAAAGGAAATAATTTGGAAATCCTGTGCATATGAAATAGCACAACTGGGACTTGCTCATTTGTAGGTGGTTAGGAGAGGTATCAGGCTTTGAACCTACTCAGACTTTACCACCCTGCTTGTATGCACCTGAGCAGATCCCCAGGTCAGCCTGGCATCTCCCACCCCTTAGTTGCTCTCCATGAAGACTTGCAAGACTTTTGGCTGCTGTAAAGACTGAATTATTGATTTCTGCAGCCGTGCTCCCATGTTGGGGGAGCTGGAACGTGGTGGTGCTTCTGCACTCCCTTGAGAACAGAGGACTGCATGGGTCCTGAGCAAATTCCAGCAAGTGCAGCATTCCTGTTTCTTCATTAGGCACCTAGATGTTCCAGAGTGGTTTCCAGTCATTAAAAATACATTTGACACTCATATAGTCATTATACTCTCCCTTCTGATGGGGGCAGGGATTTTTTTTCCCTTTGTTTTTTTCTTGTCATGTCAGAGCAAAGGGCTCACCTTGAAAATTCCCCTGAAAAGATAAAATTTGGGTTAGAGCTTGTTTGCTGAGCCATAGTGTCTGCCTTCATTCTTCTAAGCAGCAGGCTAAATGTGTCAGCACAAGCACACTTGCCCTGAAAAGTCTTCGTGTTGCTTTGGTCACCTTAGGGAGCTTGGAAGTTTTGCTTCCAGCCTCACCAGACCAAAAGGCACTGGTGGAATGTCTCTATTCTAATTTTCCTCTCCCATCCACCAAAAGTGAAGAGGTGCTTTAGCCAAAATGCTTAAAATCCCAGCAGAAAAAGGTAAGCAACCTCTGTGGGCTTCTGATGTGCGTTAGAGACAAACCAGACCACAGCAGCATGTCCAGGAGATGAAAGGTGGGCAAGTGGTATGCAACTTCTTTTATTTATTCCTTTTTACAGAAGTTTACTTATCTAGCGTAGTGCCCCTCTTTCTCCTTTAAAGTGTAACAGAAGAAAACACATCTTAAACCTCACCATTTTCTAATGTAAATGTAGAGTGGAGAAAAGAGATGAGAATAATGAATGCTTCAGAGAAGTGCAGATGTTTAAGCAGATTATTATGCTCCTGCTCCTTTTTCTCTGCTATTTGTTTGTTGTGGATCCTCATTTTAGACATGAGTGTTTCTCACAGTCTCACAGGGTTTTTTTTGTTTTATTTTATTTGTTTTTGTTCTAATCTTTCAATATTATGTTCCACATCTGTTTGAGATCAAAATAGTTATCATCTAAATTTAATTTAGTACACCTTTCTCTTTGTGATGGGCTGTTATTTCAGAAGGTACAATGCCACTATTAATCATCATAAAGAAAATGCATGAAAACAGTCCAAAATATGTGTCAGGTACTTCAAGGTGATGAATGCACAATAGATAGCCCCATTATTATCACTCAGTAACTTGAAAACTTTTGGTCCTCACATTTTCTCACTTTAAAACATCATTAACTTGTTCATGGGATCCAATACTTTGTGAAAAATGTGTTACTCTCCTACTCACTTTTTCCTCATCCTTCATCTGTATTGACAGAGCCAGTTACCTGAAATTTCTTAATGCATTGGAAGTTTACTTCTCAGTGTGTGAGATAGCAAAGAAAACCAAAACAAATGGTTTTATGGAACAAAAGTCAATTCTATTGATTTTGATATGTTAATGCAAAAGCAGAAGGTATGAGTGATTGTAATTAGGGAACTTATGTTGATTAGTCATAGTTTTATTTACTCCTTTGTTCTCTTTTGTGAATCAGAAAGACTTAAAGACTAAAATATCCATGTCAATTGAATGTAGCTGATATTATTATTCTTTTAGGATTGTTACAAAAGTTACACAAATCTAGTGAGATTGACCAGGGCAGCCTGCAGATATTCCTCAGTCAGAGCATGGACTAATCAAACCATTTGGGAAGTAAATTTGTGGCAGTTTCCACAACCATCTTCTCCTCTCTGTAATGATACAGCCAATTCCTGTATCAGAGCCTATCATGTGAACAACTGGATGAAAAATCTTAAAAGCTAAAGTCATGCAATATTTAAACTTTCTATTGTAAAGGAATAGATTTTTTGCAAATGAATAGATTTTTAATTTTTTTTGCTTTGTTTTTTTTAATATTTTGGGAAATAAAACCTTTTTAAGTCTTAATGAAATTGCCTTGAATGTTCATAGTGTTTCAGAAAAGTGAAATTCCTAAGTGTCTATACAAAAAAGAATTTGTAAAGGCCCAACTTAAAACATATTTGCCTCCATTTAGGAACCATTAATTCAGAGTTACAGTATGTTTGTAGGTGATTTTTATTTCTCCTAACAGTACATATGTTGCTTTCTTTATAACATTAATCTGATGTTAAAAAAGAATAATCTTAAAAATATTGCAACTCTTACATTTTTCACTTTAAATTTTAATAAGAGAGCAGGGACGAATCAATAGTTACTTAAACTTTGAAGCGTTCTGAAAGCAAACCTGATTATAAGTTAGTGACTTAATGATTTAGTACATTACTGAATAATCAATAATTGCTATCAGATGTTCTGAATCACTCTTACTAAATATGTTTTGGAAAGTTTGTAATTACACCACAGAAGTTTCAGGCAGGTGTGCTGGACTGAAGAAGACATCACCAATGACACAGAGAGTGGACTGAGTGAACCCTCAGCAGGTTTTGTAGATGACACCAATCTGAGGGGGGTGGGTGACACACCTGAAGGATGGGATGCCATCCAGAGGGACCTGGACAAGCTCAAGAAGTGGCCCATGGGAATCTCATGAGGTTTGACAGACCAAGTCCAAGCTGCTGCACCTGGGTCAGGGCAGCCCCAGTACCAATCCAGGCTGGGGATGAGCAGACCCAGAGCAGCCCTGGGAGAAGGCCCTGGGGGTGCTGGTGGGTGAGAGGCTGGCCCTGCCCTGGCCATGGGGAGCCCAGAGCCCCCCGTGTGCTGGGCTCACCCAGAGCCCCGTGGGCAGCAGGGCAGGGAGGGGATTCTGCCCCTCTGCCCCCTCTGCTGAGACCCCACCTGCAGGGCTGCATCCAGCTCTGGGCTCCCAGCACAGCAAGGACAGGGACCTGCTGGAGCCAGGCCAGAGGGGGCACCACGGGGATCAGAGGGATGGAGCAGCTCTGCTGGGAGGAAAGGCTGAGAGAACTGGGATTGTTCAGCCTGGAACAGAGAAGGCTCTGGGGTGACCTAATTGTGGCTTTCGAGTACCTGAAGGGAGCCCACAGGAAAGATGGCGAGAGACTGTTTACAAGGGCCTGGAGTGACGGGACAAGGGCGAATGGCGTTAAAATGACAGAGAGTAGGTTTGTGTCAGATATTAGGAAGTTCTTTGCTGTGAGGTTGGTGAGGCACTGGCACAGGAAAAGCTGTGGCTGCCCCATCCCTGGGAGTGTTCAAGGCCAGGTTGGATGGGGCTCTGAGCGGCCTGGTCTGGCGGAAGTTGTCCCTGCCCGTTGCAGGCCCTTCGAACTCAAACCCTAACCCTTCTAAGGTTCTATGGTTCTATGATCGGCCGAGGCCCCTGTTCTGACGTCAGAAGAGTCTGTGTTCCAGCAATGGATTGGCCATCCCAGTTGAGCCATGGCTGCCTCCAGGCTGGCAGATGTCCCGGGTTATCTGTCCAGCTCATGGCTGCTCTCCTTCTGTGCACAAAGACAGTGTCTGGCAGCTTGGAGTGAGGAGCAGGAGAGCTTTGGCCCAGCGAGGGCAGCACTGGAAGCCTCTGGTGTGGTATGGACCTTGTTTTGCTGCTTTTGTATTGCATCTGGATTTAAACAGGCAAAACAATCCTGATACTGCAGGGAGGTCTTCATCAGATAGGACCTGGTTCCACAGATGGCCCTCTGAGGGACTTTGTATTCATAATGGCTTTGGTAATGCACTAACAGAAATGAGGTTAAAAATACAGTCTTTGTAACAGGCAAAGTAAGACATCAGTGATAAATTCAATTATTTTAAATGCATCAGACCAGGTTCTGATTTCAGTTCCATGCATATAAACAGGCCTGCTGGTACCACAGACTTTTGTGCACGCAAGGATGTAGGGAGATAGAATATAAGAAAATAAAGATAGTGTAGAAAGTAACCTTACCCCTAAGGAGCTGCAGCTGGGCCAATTATCAAAGATGAGGAACAGGCCTGGCTTTAACAGGCCACAGCTGTAAGCAATGAGAAGCAGAGTGCTATAAAAGGGTGGGGTGGCTGGGTGAGAGGGGAACTGGAGTCAGTGGCTGCTGTGTGAAGGAGAAAGAGTCAGTGCTCTGAGGAGATGCCCATGAGAAACACCAAGAAGGTATGGAACTTTTGTGATAGGAAACAACAATATAGAACCCCTGCAATAAGATGACAGCACAAGGAAGGTCAGAGTCTTGTCTCAGGGATGTAAAAATGCATCCACGTTATAATCTGTATTAGAAAAAATTTAGTCTGTCCTTGCACTTTCATTAGACATCAACATCGAAAATATTTCTAGGCTATTTTGTGGGTTTGGTGATCTTCTATCAGTATTTTGGGTTTTGATTCCCCCTTCCCCTTTTTTCCTTTGCAAGCATTTACTGTACCTGCTAAAATTCCTGTATCATGTTGCCATTTCAGAGAGATCCGGCTGATATGTGAGGCTGGCTGTGTTAACAATGACCAGAGAAGCCATTTATCCCTTCCCACTATCTATACCTGATATTTCATAGGCACTGTTTGGAGAGGAAAACTGTTCTTAAAATATAGTTAAGTGGCTAAATTCTATTTCATCTGCAATGGTAACATCCACTTTTATGAGGCAAGTGACATTCCCATGATTTGCCGGGAAGCTGGCATATTTTTTTTTTTGTCATTTGCTAAAGATTTATGAAGTGCAAGCTTGCATAGAATAAATAGTTTTTAAATATATAGCTTTGTAGAGAAACTTATAAATTAATTATACTAAAAAGGATACTTGAGTCTACACAGTTGATATACTCAGTGATTCAAACAAGACAAAAGCCTATAAAATAATTCAGGCAGTAACAGAAAGAAAGCAAAATACATGAAAGTTGTTGCCACCCACAAATCAAATTCTGCAAAGCCTATGGGTTTTAATGGATTGTGCCATTTAGATGGCAACAAATCTCTGGAAATGCAGCTGAAAGCCTCCCAGCTCTTCATGCCAACACTACTTCAGCAGAAGTCTCATCTAAAACAAACTTTAGACTTTGTTAGAGTCCTTTATATGACAGATTTATCCATGTTCCCTGATTTCCTGCCAGCTGACTGCACCTGGTTCACTCTAAATTAGTTGCTGATAATTGTCAGTAAATGTGAAGGTCTTTTTGCATTTTCTCTTGGCTGTGAAGCTGGTGAGTCTCATGGTTATTTGTTGGGCAGAGTTATACGTGCAGGTTTAGAGGAGGAAAAAGAGTAAAATAGAGAGCAGTAGTAGCTGTTTTATTATTTTTTTCCCCCATGTGTGTTTTAGTGCAGGATATGTGTGAGCACAGCTGCATTAAGGTTGGGATGTTATTTGATTCAGCTGACTCCTGCTTGAATAGGCTATAAAGGGTGTGGGAGAGGAGTTGGGCTTTTTTTCTGCTTGTGTGGGTAGAATTGTTGTAGGTTTAGAAGGAGTAGGGTGAAGCAAGATTTACAGGTAATTTTTTTATTTCTCTCTAAATCAAGTGTGTATTTTTTTCTCTTGTAGCAACTTTGGAGGGTAATATAAAAAATAGATTATTCTCTGTGAAGTTAGAGTAGTTAATAAATTTTTTTGTGCTTTTGAGAGGATGTGATTTGTGTATCTCTTGGCTTTCCTTCAGTAGGCCTTGCAACAACAAAAACTTGTTTTAAAAGTTATTTTTTGTATAATTGTTATTTCTGTTCACCTCTTTACAAGCTAACTAAAGGAAGGGTAAAAAATGAGGACTTTTTTCCTGCCTTCTGCCTCTCTAGACCTGTTGCACCTGCTGTTCCTATTGATTTGAAATACTTATGGTTTGCTTCTGTCCTTGGTCATTTTATTCCTGTATTTGAGGGACTGAAGCAGCACTAGTGTAAACCCAGATGCTGTAAAGGTTAATTACAGACTTGCTAGTTAAGCTTTTTTTACTGTAATGTACTTCTCTGTTAGAAGAGGTGTTATTTAATTTAAAAATGTGTTTGTCTGAGATAAACCTGTTTGCCTGCACCTGTGTGAAAAGTGAGACTCAGGAGTCAGATGGGATTAATGGATTTGAATCTGAGGCAGTTTTCTGCCTCTATAATGAAAGCCTCCTGTTGAGTTTTCCTTGGGAAATGGAAGCTCTAGTTTGAACTTTCAATTACATATTTGTCAGTTGCTCTTCTTTGCTTCTTTCCCTCCACTAATTATCTCATAGAAGACAAGAAATATGACAAGAATAATATCTTTAAGGCTTAGATTCCCTTCCTCTCTTTGGAGTTTTGTGCTGTTCTGAAGTGTGCAGATTTTACCCAGCCCCTGCAGCCTCTTCTGCCTAACTTTTTCTTTTAGGGGTGGTTCCTGTGTTGTGAAGAAAGTGGCTCTTGGATCCGAAATAAAACCTTGCAGTTTTTGCTTCTTTTGCTCTTAATTGGAATACTATGGATACAGTGTCTAGATTTCCTTCCAGTAAGGTGGCTGTTTTCCTCTGTCCACTAGTTGTGGACTTGCAAGCCAAAAAAGCTTTTCTAAAAGTTAAACATTTCCTGATGAGGTTCTGATATAATCACAGAATGGTTTGTGTTGTAAGAGACCTTAAAGATCATTTGGTTCCAACATCTCTGTGCCATGGGCAGGAGCACTTTCCACCAGACCAGGTTGCTCAGAGCTCCATCCAACCTGGCCTTGAACACTCCCAGGGATGGGGCAGCCCCAGCTTCTCTGGGCAACCTGTGCCAGCTTCTCACAAGCCTCAAAGTGAAGAATTTATTCCTAATATCTCATCTCAACCTACCCTCTTACAGTCTGAGGCCATTCCCCCTTGTTCTATCCCTGTGTGCCCTTGGAAAAAGCCTTTGGGTATCTTAATGCTTTCTGAGCTGTAATATTTATATTACAGCTAGCAGGGATGCAGATACAAATGCCAGCTTTTTGTGGAACTCTAGCTTTCTGTAGACACAGTCAAAACAAAAATTATCTTGGACATTTTAATTAATTGTAAAGTAGGTAAATAACTAATTGAATACCATCTGTTTGCTTGGGCTGAGCATCAAGAATGTGTCTGTTAGTTTGAGGAAAGAATATTCATGAAGCAGAACATCTCATTTTCAAGATACTGATTTTACAAAACTGTTTCTTTGACCTTGCAGTGCTAATGTGCAAATATTTTAGGACACCTTTTTTTTGTATTTATTGTTCTACATTTTTGCTGTGGAATTTCCATTTTCAGTTGTTTGCTTCTTTCCTGTGGGGATTAAATAGTCCAAAAAAAGGCGAGGCCAAAACAAGCAAACAAAGCTTTTTAGCATCCCTTTCTCTCTTCCCTCCCTATGCCTGAGAGGAGCTGTGTGTTCTGGCTGGAGAAGGCACTGTTTTGCTGAAACAACAGCAGCTCTAGAGGACCTCAAACAAGCTCTTCACAAGAAAATCAAGGTTTTTGTAACGACTGGGAGATTGCTCTGTGCAAAAGGGTTACTTTCCACCACCAGTTTTGGAGCAAAAGACCATTTTTGTTCTGAGCAGCTACAGGAGGTGCATGGGCAGATACTTGGTGATCTGGACAGGTGGTTAGAGCACTGATTAAATGCAAAAGTGAAAGTCTGAGGGTCACAACAAACCAGAAAAATTACACCCTCCCTTTAACCAGTCAACCAAAACCCCCTCTTGCAGGAGCTTCCAGTGCCTGCCCTCCCTCCATAGGTGGGGGCAGGTGAGAGAGGGAGAAAATGAAATGTAGTATTCTGCTTTTGTAGTCTTTAGGTTCTTATTCTGTACTGAGGTTTTAAGCTGCAGAGATATTTTTCACTGGAGATCATAGATCAGAGTTGAGAATTATATGGATTATAGTTTCAGTCGAACCTTTTCTTATGGATGGGTGCTGCATCCCTGTGTTTGGAAAATAGCTTTTTTTAAAAATTACTGAATAGCAATATTAAAAGTATGCTTAATCGGCCAATATGTAAGCACACCCTTCTGTTAGTTTAGTGTTTTCCCTGGGTTTTTTTACAGGTTGTTTTTTTTTTTAATTGTTCTCTTCACAAAAAAAGTAGAGCTCTTTATAGGAAAAAACACAAGAAGTTTTTACAATGCCACCTTTTTAAAAACTACTTATTGCTGCAAGATTTCCCACGTGTTGGATAAATTTCCCAAATATTCATATTTGGGAAATTTCTGTAATAGCTGCCTATGCTTTAGACTAGAAATGAAATTCTATTTTTTCCAGCCAGTCCTGTGTAATTGGTACAGTTCTGACAAATCAGTATTTGATTAAACAGATCTTCTGAAGGAGCAGATCTGAGTCAGAGTGCTATAAGAGGAGGTGTGGTGTGGAATAATAAATAGGTAACTGTTGCCAATGGCAGTGATGATGCCCAGAGAAGCTGTGTATGCCCATTCCCTGGAAGTGTTCAAGGTCAGGCTGGATGGAGCTCTGAGCACCCTGGGATAGTGGGAAGTGTCCCTGCCCATGGCAGGAGTTGGAAAGAGATGAGCTTTAAAACTCCTTCCAACCCGAATCATTCTATAATATGAAAAATGTAGTGACTGGAAGATAGAGTTGGTCCCTAAAAGCCCACAGTGAGAAGCAACTGCTGATACATCTCAATGTTTTAAACCCCAAAATTAAATAAAAATCAATTTTTAAGTTAATTGAGGGGCTTTGCCTCAGGAAATTTTCTATGCTATACAATAAGACTTCTAAGAGACTCAGTGAAGTTCTTCTTGTTCAAGTCTTTTAAGCCTGGCTGGATATGTTTTTTTTTTTTTTTTTGTGAAGCTCAGACTTTCTGTATGAAAGGGAAATTCAAGCATTTTCAAAGCAGCTTATTTTGATTTTCTAGTGGCCTATGAGGTGACAGTCTTGAGCAAACATTCAGGGAGGTTCTGAATGAAAAAGCATTTTTGCCAGTGTGTATTTATTAAAGTAGAGTTATAGATGTGTACCGAGGAAATTTATGGGAGCTTTTTGCTTTCCTTCACCCAAAGGTATATTTCCCAAGAGTTATAACTAAAGCATTCAATAACATTTCTTTGTGTAGCATCCAATAATGCGATGGCTGGAAGACAAGGAAGTGGCACAGTAGCGGGGAAGATGCACTGGATATTGGCAGTAATTCCAATGCTGTGGGGTCACCAGATCAGTGGACAAGGGCAAGGTAAGTGAAGATCATTTACTGCAATTTGCTATTGGCGTGGCATTGCATGGCATTAGTTAGAGAAAAAGGCTGGATGACCAAGGGCTGAACTTCTGTGAACAGCTGACAAGAGAAAGGGATATAAAAATCTGAAGGATTCTAGTTGAGAAGTTGAATTCTGTTTGGAAAATGTCGTCTTGATGCCTTCAGGGATTATCCAAGTGCTTGAATCTGTTTTCATGTGCTCAGTGATTGAAGTGTGCCTTGAAATAAATCTTCCCTTTGTATCTGTTGTTGGCTCTCTAGGTGTGGAGAAGTAGCTGTTTAAGAGATTATAGACATGGATACCTTGTGTTGTTTGGCTGTGATATCTGCAATATTCAGAAAGGCCTGTGGCCAGCTATAAATAATTTCCCTGTTGTTTTCCTGTCTCACTCACTCATGGGGGTGCATTATAACAGCTGTAGGGAAGCACAGGCAAAACAAAATGTCTTAGTAGGTTTCAATTTAGAAAAATGAAGTATTAGTGCATGTTTCTGATCTGAGAGCTGCTAACAAGAGAGGTAAAACCAGGCTATTGTTCTTTTTAATATATGTTTAAAATAAAAGATGTTTGCGTGTTGTGCCAAACTGGGAAAGGGGAAGAATGTCATTTTGAGGTGCTGAAGTTAAAGGGAAGTGGATAGGCATTCCTTTTTGAGGAATTCCTTTATCAGGCCTTCAGGACATACATGTTACATGCAGGCTGAGATTTCCACATCCTTAATTTACTCCCCAAGTGTGGAAAATGCTGAATGTTTTTTGCTAGAGCCTCTCTGTTCTCTATTACTCCAGTCTCTGGCTACAACACGATGCTGGTCAGTGTGTGCAGCCTGTGCTAGGTCCATTTCCACAGGCATTTTTGGGCTGTAGAAAGAATTCTTGCTCTTGGAAGGATCGTGGTGTTCATTCTTGCTTGGTGCAATTTTAGTGGTCAGAATTGGATGTAAACTGTGCATTGCAGTTCTGCTGGAAACTTCTGTGGCATTTCTGTGTGTTGCCTCCACAGATCCTAAAAGCCAACCTGGCAGCCTGTGTAGGATTTTAGCAGGAAAGTGTCATGAGTGTTTTGCAGGTAGTAGCCAGCTTTTCTATGATATAAATTGTATTTGTACAAAAAGGGGTATTGCTTTTCTGAAGTTTCCATTTTGACATTGTAGTCATTGAATTGGAAAACCAGACATATTTGAAGACTGGCTATTTTGTGGTATTGTGCTAAAATGTGATGGGTATGGTAAATTTTTCAGTTTTATGGAATACTGGTTAATGGCATTGGAAAGAAGCACAGATACAACATCCTCAAAGTGGGTGATGTGAGGGCACCTGTGCTGTGAAATATTCTTTGTAGTTCTAAACTCTCTGTGATAACAAGATAGTTTTGATCTGTGAGCTGACCTTTAGTCATGTAGTTGTATGTGTTTGTTTTCTACTAATCACCAACTTGTAGCTACCTAAGAACTACCAAATTATAGAAAAATGAAACTACTATGACAAAACAGTCTAGAATGCAAAATGTCGTCCTAAAATTAGGAAAAGCATTATGAACCATGATCATGTTTTTTGCTTTGATTTTAAATAACTTTAAGTTCTAATACATCTTTTGAATATTAAGTGCCTCTAAGCATGTCTAGTATAATGACACTGGCTGTGTTTCAGTCTTTGTAGACTTTGTACTCTGATGGAAATGTAGTGTAGACTTTTGAGCATGCATTTACAGCAACTACTCTGCATTGCTTGAACCTTCACTTGAGAAATGCAAACTTTTAATGGGAATGAAGTA
Source organism: Passerina amoena (assembly GCA_013401095.1). Lineage (NCBI taxonomy): Eukaryota > Metazoa > Chordata > Aves > Passeriformes > Cardinalidae > Passerina > Passerina amoena. The sequence continues at coordinate 75,766 of WBNP01002032.1, forward strand.
GTAAATTATAAACAAGGAACAAGTATTTTTTGACATAATTACATACACAGGGTATTTAAAAACTGCAAAACCTAGGTTTCTGGACATATATGTAATTTTCATATGGGTTTGTATTAATGCTTTATTTTTCTAAAGTAAAGCCCTTTGGGCATGCCTTGCCTGAGAAAGGAGCCTGAGAAATATAATTTCTGATTAATTTGAGTAAAATTCTTATTAATTATAAATTTTAGTTATTTGGAGTCTATCAGGACAATAAAATGAAGAAATAATGATTCTGTATCTGGGCATAGAACCAAAAGTGTTGAAAAGCCATATGGCTGCATTTAAAGAAAACAGCTTCTGAGTCACATAACTTCAGTGTGAGTGGGTTGCTATGGAAGTTAGAAAGAAATCAACATTTGTTCCACTTCCATTTCCAATTGGAATAGTAAACTTAAATTGAAAATCCTTTGTTTTTCAACAGCTCTTTCTATCTGTCTCTTTTTACACATTAACCCAACCCAAGAATTGTCTGGTTTTTGAAGTCCATGGGGCTGCATCTTCCTCTATTCATGTGTAGCTTAGGACTAGATATTTCAGTCCACCCAGTGTAAGTTTCCAGTACAGTCTGGAGTAAGGATGAAACTGTTTTAATTTATTTTGCACTCTACCACAACAGACATATGTGTAGTTTTTACCATTTCGCATCCATTCTGCTTTTCTCAATTACCTGAATATTGCAGGTTTACCCCTCCGTCTTCAGAGAAGTAAATATATTTTGTACCCATAAGTAAATTTAGAAGAATACTTATCTCTAACATTGAGCCTTGAGTAATTTAAAGAGTATTTTGAAATAGACTTGTTTTTCTTGGTAAACTTAGAAATCCTATATCTGGAAGTCTGAAGTTACTTGAACAATAAGCAGGCAATTACTGTTCAGTGATATCCACAAATAGTGTTAGTATTGATATTTAAGACAGAAGATGAACAAGCAGTCCTGGAATCTAATAATGTTCAGACTTATAAAAGAAGGGAATGTTGCTTAATACCTGGAATTTCACTGCTGTATAGATGAAGCAGGTGCTCCCTTTGAAGCTCTAGAGATGCTGGATAAAACAGTGTCTGCTCTGTGAAGTACACAGCAGTGGTGCTGGTGTTCTTGGATGTATCCTTCCTGCCCAAGATGTGCCTTTCAAATCCTTTTTTTTACACAGCTGTCAGGGTACAGTGTTGACAGGTCCTTTTATTTAATGATCAAGCATAAAGGCTGTGCAATGTGCTACAGCCAAGAGGCTTCAGAACTCAAACAATGTGCTAGAAAGCAGTGGGTGTTGCTGGCTGGCCAAGCTCTGACCCCCAGCCTGCAGGAACTTTTTTCCCCCCATCATGGGCCTAATGGGGGAAAAGCACCTTAACTTTTCAATTTAAACAGTGTTGTAAGTATGTAATGGTTTTGGTTTCCTTTTTGCATTTTGTGACTTTAATTGATGATAAAGCAGGCAGCAGCATTATGGCTGACTTGGAATATACAGGAGTAAATATCAATGTACCTTCAGAAACGGGAAAAGGGAGTGTTTGCTGGACTTCAGAGTCACAAGGTGGGTGCTTATAGCCGAGGACAAGCATTCAAACTGCCTCAATTTCACCTTCTTTTGTCTGTGCTGCTGACAAAGCCCAAATGTTCCTCAAAACATACTCCAAAACCAACGAAGTCTTCACTCGGCCCTGAGATTACTGTGGTTAGTTATTAGTGGAAAGGAAGGCAGACTGAGGATACCTGAGATTTCTTCCCAAACTCATCCATAGTGATGACTAGGAAGACTAAGGTGTGGTGTGTATTTCCAACCACTGCACTTTGCTGTGGGCTAGAGCAGCTGTGTGTCAGTATCTTTATCTAGCTCAGCTGTCTTTCTGACAAGGTAAGGAAAAGTATTTTGTCTATATGGAGTGTGTATGTGTGCACATATACAGTTTTATGGTACTAAATGACTGGCAGTGATTTTGGCTTTAAAAAATGTAAAACTCAGAGAAATAAAAACTGTGTAGAAATCAAGAGTCTTAATTCCAAATTTCACAGCTCAGCTAATCCTGAAATGGTACACAGATGCTGGGGTGCCATGATTTACATTCAGCACTGCCAAATCTACCAAGTGCACATGTGTAACCTGGCTTGGGACTCCCTGTGGGAATAGGAGCAGCCCCATGGTGACCTGGAATGGGATCCAGGTGGCACTGCTGCCTCAGGGGTGCTGCCCACACCAGCCCTGTGCACATCCAGCTCTCAGGTCACCCAGCCCATCCAGAGCCTGTTGACATCTGTTCTGGGTGTCTGATGCGAGCTGACTTGCAGGTTTTTGTTATAATAATAACTTCTGCTATCTGAAAATCAGTCCTCTTACATCAGTTTTTCAAACTCACCTTTAAATAAATGAATGTGCAAAGCTGCAGGTAATGTATTAATGCTTTAAAAAGCATTGGGTTTCTGACAGACCTGTGCTTGGATCCAAATCTAGATTAGGCCAAGTGACAAGCTTAAGCAGTCTTTGCTTGTGCACAACCACCTGTTATAAATTCAGGTGATATAGTAAGAATAATTTGGGATGGGGCAACCAAAGCACTCCAGTCATGTTGCGTTACTCCTTCTGTTAGTCCTTATGTCTTGGTGCTTCCTCACTGTGGAATTCTAGTGGATATTTGAGTTAAGTGATGAAGAAGCTAAGTGATCATGGGGCTAGACCTGTGTTTGTATCCTGACTGTAGGTGTGTGAAGGCACTTAGAGACGTTTGAGTGAGTTTTTGGAAACAACAAACCCAAAACGTTTCTTTTTGAAGCCAATATGGGCCGTGCTGGAAATGGGTGTGAATGATACACCTGAAACTCATGTTCTCACTTCTGCCTATGCAAATTGGATGCTGTAGGTGGAAAGGTGGTTTGTATATACACGTATTCATGAAAGAGATAAAAATTGAACTGCAAAGTCTTGGTTTTGGTTCAGCAGCCTGTATTGGAGTTTTAGTGAAAGAAGCATCAGCCTTAATGCAAAGTGACTGCTGCTTGTCTCATGATCATGTTTCCAAATACACTTGAAAGCACAGTATCAGCTGTACCTTTACCCTATCAAAGTACCAGTAGTTTTTTTTTAGCAATTGAACAAGATTTAGTACTTAACCTTTACTCTCTTGTGCATTATGCAACTTTGCTAATGGATAGCAACACTGTATTTTGAAGGGAGAATTTGTTTTGTTTTTAATGGAATGGTTAATAGTACCCACTTTAAAATTGGCCAGTAGCTTTAAAAAAAGAAAAAAAGGCTGTTAACCAATAATTTATTACATTTTTTTACAAAGTAGTCTTAATTTGTCAAGGCAGCACCTTTTTCAGAAACTCTTGATGGAAAAAAAATTGCAAGAGCCTTTCTTTAAGGTATTCTCACTTCAGATACTGGCTAATGGAAAAGTGAAATCTGAAAAAAGGCAGCTGCACATACCACCTTGTAATGCAGCTGAACTTCTGCATGAGCTGTGGAATTTCAATTCAATCACAAAGCATTTTTGCTTTCAATCAATTATATTTCCATTTGTCATAAATCCTTCTTGCAGGCAAAGACACTGCACAGTTAATGCAACCTACAAATATTGCATTTTTCTTTAGAATTAATCTTCATGGAAAGTATAAGTCATTAAGCATGCAGACATTGCTCTTTGAGGCCAATAGTAAGAAAATACTTCATGTCTTGCCTATTTCAAACAGCAAACAAATATAAGACATCATCATTATAGAGTCTACTACAATGTAATTCTCAAATCATGCAACAAAAGGTAAAACTACTTTTAGCTTTAAGTACAGGAGGATATAACTTGAGCAAAATAGCTATTACTAATGAGGAAGTACAAAATTTGTGGCGATAGTGCTAAATAGCCAAGGGGGAAAAAAGGGTTCTTTATTACTGAAATGACAAAAAACAATGAAGTTTTTGTATGAAGTGGTAAAGTAATAAAAAGGACTTGAGAATTCTCATACAAAATGTGAACAATCTAATAATAAATTTAGGTTTTCCTCTTGAGTAATCCACATGAGTTTGCGTAAGGTCGTTTGCATGACTCCCTTAAGACCTGAGAAGTATCTTTTTTCTGTGGACTGTTTTCTGTTGCTGTTTTACCCTAGGATTGTTAGTCTGCATCTGAGAGGTGAAAAACCTGGTTTTGCTGAAAAGGTTCTATGGGGAGCAGGAGAAGAATTGCTCCATACTGGGGGAGCAATGCATAGGAAATTGGACCTTGTGTAGGAGATGAATGCAGTACCTAAATAACAAAAGGTCTCCTATTCCATGCACAAAGAGCACAGGTAACTCTGTTAGCCTTCAGTTCTCACAGCCTAATCAACCAAAAATCAGTGAAAAGGATGAGAACAGGTACTGTGTAGTCTTACCTTCCTAGATAGTTTTACCTTCCTTTACTTGTGTTGCAAAATTAATGTTATATTTTTATTACATGAAAAATTAAGAGAAACTGAGACAGTGTGAAATGCTTGAATTAATGGCCTAATGAAACTCAAGATGTAGAATTTTTTAACATCATGCTATTTATTGGGGCATAAGTAGATATGTAGGAAAAATATTTCTGAGATCAGGTGTGTGCTTTATGTGATTGGTTTGTTTTAGGTAGAAGGTTCAGCATTTGCAATTTGCAACAAGTTAAATCCTCAAGAATGGCTTTCCAGGAAGCTTTAGCATTGAGTAATGAGAACTTTGTAATGAATGCGTGTATAATTAAGAACCTCAGATGTCATCACCCGGAGACCTTCTTGGATGATGCAGACAATTGGTGGTGCTGCTGTGGCAAGGCGTTGTTGTTTTGTTCCAGGAGGTTTAGGACTCCCTTCCCATTGTGTAGGAATTATTAATTTTCCTGGCACTAAATTGAAACCCAATTTTTATTTTCCTTGCCAAAAATCAAACTCTACTTATTAGATGACAGGATATGAATAAAACCACCACTTGATACAATTAAAAAGTTTCATTTTATATAATTTAAAGTCTTTCATTTTGGAAAATATGGTGTTCTTGATGTTTTAACAGAATGTATGAGGCTTCAAAAATGTTCTTGGCAGTCATTATGGCAGTAGACTTCATGAAAAATAATAAAAATTGGCAGTGAGTAGAATGATACAATGCATGTAATATAAAACATTTTATCCTGGAACGTGTACAAGTACTAAGTGTCCTAATGTATATTTATTGAGATAGAGCTTGAAGTTTTATTTATGTTGCATTTTAAATGAAAGTATTTCAGTATTCAGTTGCCTTTGTTCATTTATTTATACACTTATTTGTAAAAGTTACCATAACCATGAACTCTCAGATCTTGGCAACTTGAAATTTACTTCTAAAAGGATATTGCAGGAAGCTCATAGTTGAAACAGGCTTTTTAATGATATCTTGGGCTGAAATATATTTGCTTTTAATCAAGGTTTCTTTTACTGTTAATTTTCTGTTTGGGGTTCATCTCTTTCAAAAATGAAATTTAAAAAGACCAAACAAACGCAACAGCATAATCATTTTAGCCTTTCTGAAAACAGATCCCCCTATGAATAAGTGCTGTGAAAGTTTTATTAGAGTGAGGATGCCAAGCCTGGGTTCCAGCATTAATAACTACTTTCCTATGAATTCAACCCTTCCTCATCCTTCAGTTCCTGTGCTGGCTGTGTCATGTTTGGGAGCAGATACTCATTTTTTTCCTGCTGCCACTTGATGGTCTGTGTTTAGATCCTCACTCCTCCAGGAGAAATAAATCCCAGCAAAGCTTTTGGAATGGCAAATCTTAACTGGAAGAAAGTCAGTAAAAGTCCTCTCAAGCTGGCTTTACTCTTGGTAATTGGGACACCAATTCTCAGCTTCCAAAAGAAAAAAATCTGGGTAAAACTATCAAAATGTACCAGAACAAGTGATGGTCAGAGACTACTGAACCCTGTGAGGACAGAGAAGGGAGAGGTGGGAGATGGCATCCTTGGCCACGATAAAAGGTCATCAATAACCCTTCTAGCTCTGCTCTGAAGGAACTTGAGAGCAACCCAAGACCATTTACCTCCAGTTCTGTAGGAATATAAAGGCACAGTGTCCTATGAAGTGCTTGCATGTGAATCACTTAATTGCAATTTGTGCCTACAACTAAGGAGGCCATTTCAGCGCTCACTCTGGAGGTGAGTTATCTGGGGGTCTTAAATCTTTCTGTACCTCAACACCAGTTCTGGAATCCCTCCAGTGAGGGCTGTCCAAGAAATATTTTTTAAAAAAGAAAATTTTTTGGTCATAGTTATTGGGTGACATTTTATTAAAGTAAGGAACTTCTCATTAACACTTGGTTCAGGGAAAGTGGTCTTCAAAGAATATTCTCATGTTTTAGATGAAAGTGTTCAGTGATTTGCAATTTCAGAACAGTTTTTCATTCACAGTTTAAAAATTGCTAGCAAATGCACAATTAATTACATAACAATTTAACTTTGACAGCTCATTTCTGGATCAGATAAAATAAGTCACAGCTTTTTCATCTTGCTAAATGATGTCTCAGTGCTTTGTGACTATGCTTCATAGTTGTAGGGTCATATGATTAAAAATACATGGGGAAGAATGTTGTTTCCATTATTCTAATATGTAGGAGAAAATGCAGATTATTTCTTATCAGTTTAGACCTATCTAAATGTGAAAATGAATAGTTTCAATTTTCTCAGTCTGTGTGAAAAGTAGGGGATAATAATGTGATAGTAGGGGAATAACATGTGATAGATTTTTTTTTTTTGGTTGTTGCTAATTTCAGGCAAAAAAAAAATCAGAAATGCTTTAACCGTAAAAACAATTCTTATTGAGATGAACTGATGTTTTATTTTGTTGAAAAGAAATACTGTGTTGCACAGTTAGAGTTGAAAGCATGCCATTCTCTTTATGATCTTTCTGAAATCTGTGTCTTTCAAATACTCTGCCATTGATCATTACCAGTAATAAAACCTCTGATATTTCCCTGTTATTGAAAAGTAGCCTAGGGCAATTCTTTTTCATGTATATTGTAAGATTGCAGATACAGATATATGTGTATGTGCCAAGCACTTTCCTACTGGCTTGATTTGCTACAAGATTTTATTTTTTATTAATTTGAAATGAATGAATAACCCCATTTGCATGAGAGATCTGTTCATGAAATGCACTTTGAAAATTTGTCTTCAATGGTAAGACTCATAAATCACACGCTATAAAACTTTCAGATGTTTTGATTTAGACTAGGATAAAGTTCCCAAGAGAACTTTGAGAAACATGGAGCTTCAGGTTTCAGACTGTTTATATTCAGCACTGTCCAACTTGAGTCTAAATCTACAAGTGTCTTGGGTAAAGTAGCTTCACTTTTTTTTTTTTCCTTAAAATCTCAGTTGAAGCAGAAAAGATGAGATTTGGAGCAGTGTGTAGAAAGAAGTAAGGTGTTCTTACAGTGGCTGAGGTTGTAAAGGTGATCTGTGCAAAGCTCCCTGCTCAAAGCAGGCTCAGCTAGCAGAGGCAGCTCAGGAACATGTGCAGACACCTCTGCAATACAAATATTTGGGAGAGCTAGAATTATTATTGCTCTCTAGACTATCTTAAAAGTATGAGGGGTAGGACATTTGCAATTCTAAATGTAATTTTGCATATTAATTTATGCATGTGTGTGACAGGCAAACTGTGATTGTTTCACTGGGCTGTCCATCAACGGCAGAATGAGCTTAACAAATATGTTCATTCTTGTGCAGATCAGGAGGCAGATGCTGTGTTTGAAGTGCCACTGTACACAGCATGGGCTCATACATGTCTGTTAAGAAAAATAAACACAAGCATGACAGGCTTCCTGTGAAACTGCTAACTTCATCTGGCAGGTCACTGTCATTATCTCTGACTGGAAATGCAGTGGAAGCTTTAGAATCCCCCACTCCTCCAAATCTTTGTCTTTTGTAGACCCTGTGTTTGGAGTGAGGGATTTGTTGTGAGGAATCCTTTGTTTTAACTTCCAGTGTGCCTAGACATTCTGAATTCACAGCACATGCAGCTCAACAGGCAAGTTGGTGTTCTAGCTCTGTTCAAATCTCTGAAGCTGCAAATGTTTTGCCAAGCTGGCCCCCTATCTGATGGAATTTTAGCTTGCTCAAGAAGAGCTTTACAACCACGAGTCAGAAAAATTAAATTGTATGCCAAAGGTGTCTTCTCTGTTTATTACATGTGACTTTGTGTTGTTACTGCTTTTAACAGTATAAGTATTAAATCTGCCTTCAGTAGTTGTGTGCAGTTGATGCATCTATTTCTTCTATGAAAAATTGCCTTATCATTTTATCTCCTTGATTTTTGTGCTATCTTTTTACATGAGAAATTCTTCTTTCCTTCACCCAAACCCTTCTAAAGAGTTACTGTTTTCAAGCTGAAAAAGAGTGACATGCAGGGTAAATATGATGAAGGGTGTCATGCACACAGGCCATGTGTAAGTGAGCACCTGCAAGATTAAACTTTGGAAGCCCTCAAATAGCATGGACAGCCACACCTTTATTAACAGAGCCTAAATATGTAAAAGTTGCTGCAATTCTGATAAGAATATACTTCAATAGCAACACATTTGATCACTTTTGGGCCCTCTGTTGTGTAGAGTCTTTCTTGACATCAGCTCTGAGGGAAAGAAGTGATTTATTTTGTCTACCCCAGCTGGCTCCTAAATCCTACAATTTTTGAATCCTGTTAATAGAGTCCTTTGTCCTTTACAGGGCCAGCCACTGAAAAGGTCTGTGACTTTCTGATAACAGACTGTGTGTCTTTGAATGAACAATTTTTCCTCTTAAAAAGAAGAAACTCTGCATATTCCTCAGTGTCTTCTAAATCTTATATGTGGAGCACTTCTAGAATCAGCACAAAATTATTACCTTCTAGCACACCTGTTTGAGAGAGTCTGTATTTCAAAGTGTATGGAGCTTTCAGTGAGGGTTTTTTTGCTAAGGCTGGATACAGATCATCTAAACACATTAATACTGTGAAAATGTTACTAAGCAGTTGTTAGAAGAGGTGGCTCTTGCTGAGGTGGTGCTGGGGAGTAATGCATTCTAATTAAATTCCACAGAAAAATCCAGAAAGCATTTCAGTGAGGATGCTCTACAAGCTTGCTGAAGGCAGCAGTCTCCTCTCACTGTAAAAGCATGAAAACAAATGGCTCTAATTCTTCTTGTTTTCACAGTAATAACTGTCATAGGTTAAAACAGATATTTCCATTAGAGCACTTGTATTAGGTTAGCTTAGCTTGTTGAGAGGTAATAATGACTTTCCTCCAAGGGTAAGGAGGTAAAAAAAGAAAATCAAATTAATATCACAGGAAGCTGCAAGTACTTTTTAAGTAAATCAAGACATAAGTTAGTCAGACTTGTAGTAGAAATACATGTAAAGGATGGTGATGGGTATTTTAAAACTTTTTTTTTCCACTATCTTAGAAATTTCCTTGTGGAAGTACACAAATTTTACATCCATGTGGATGGAGGCAGCCAGTATGTTGTGCTAGCATCACATCATTCCTCCAAGGAACTCCTTGGGGGTTTTCCTTTGTTTAGAGGGCAAAAGGAATTCTGTGAGTATGGTAATATGATTTACACTAAGAGTAATGTTTGGATTATAAAGTGAAATAAGTTGTGCCATAAATTCCCATGAGAAATCATTGATGCCCCATCCCTGGGAGTGTTCATGGCCAGACTGGGTGGGCTCTGAACAACCTGGTCTAGTGAAAGGTGCCCCTGTCCATGACAGGGGGGGTTGGAACTGGATGATATTTAAGGCCCCTTTAACCCAAACCATTCTATGGTTCTATTTTGAGGTTGGCTGCTGGCGCCTTCTCCAGGGGAACTTTTCCTTGTATCATGCTGAGAAATTGCACGTATAATAAAACACAATTCACTTTATTGCATTACACACATGTATAAATGGTATTGATGGCTCCATTAACAGGAAGAATTTAATTATTTAAATAATCTTAATATAAATTTTCTATGTGTCTGTCTTCCTCCATTAATGTGCAGTGTGTAGGATGCAGTGGACAGGATGTGCATAATATTTCAATAGAAGAGTAAGAAAGTATACTGGTGTTTAAAGGAAGTTAGAGTCCTAGAAATGAACTTGTGTTTCTGGGAAGATACCAAATGCTGTGTCCTGTCTCCTGAATGCACTGTATTAGTGGAGCCTGGAGCAATGCCATCGCCTAAGCTGCTGTTTTATCAGCTTGGCCAAGCTGTGAATAAGGCACAGCATTTGTTTCTCCCCAGGCCCTCAAACCAAATCAGTCTGAAAGTGGTGACTCCTGGCCTTGGGTGTTTAGGACACTCTCCTGGAGCAGAAGCACCTTGCTGGTTGCCTTCTGACCCTGGGATGTCACTGTCACTTCCTGCACCTGGCATCTCCAGCCACTGCATGGAGCTCCCCTCCTTTCTGCCCTGTGTGGGTTTCTCGCTTATTTTGGGGGAACAGAGTGGTGCAAACGAAGATTTTTGCTCCAGTACCGCAACATCCATGTGTCAGCAGTCTGAAGCTCCTCTTGCTGAGGAGACCAAGGCTGTGTGGCAGCTGCCAGGGTGACCAGCAGGACATCTCCCTGTGCCTGGGCTTTCCCTTGGGGTGGCACTCTAGGGCAAAGACACACCTGCACCACTGCTCCACCCCGGAGCTTCCCAAGCTCTCTTGATCACAGGCAAACATGTCTTGATGTTTAATTCATAGCACAAAGCCTGTGGCTAGGGCCAAGTGGCTGCCTCAGGTTCAGAGAGGGAGGATGTGCTCTGTCCATTTATATCCTGAAGCTGGGCAGGGAGTCACCACGGAGGGTTTTGGCAGGGGACCAGCCAAGCATTACTGTCGCATTTGATTCTTTGTGAGGCACTGGAAATGGGTATTGGAGTTCAGAGAAAATGAGATCTAGCATAAATACTGCCCTAATTTGTGTATGTTGACTGGGTTTACACCAGGCTTTGGTTTGTTTACTTTCAATTAGAGATGGTATGGGAAAAGATTTATGTGATAATCCATACCAAAGGGCCAGTTACTAATGAAGACATTGGTAATTCTATGAGTAATTAAATTTCATCTGAGCTAATTACTGAGGTATTCTGATTCAGAAGCCTCTAGCCACAAACATTGAAAATCCATTTATTTAACTCAGCTTTTACTTAGCTTGTTGCACTAGCTGATAATACACAGTAATTTCTAAAGCATTTCCCTTGGGTGTCCTCTCTCTCTTGCTGTGGTCCATAGATCCTTTCTGTTTGAAATACAGTAGAAAATGGTCTTCTGTGCATCCAAGTTCACAATAAAGCAGTCCAGTGGAGTTTCTTATCTTTGAGTAGAACAAAAACTATTATTGAGGAGAATTGAATCCATGTATCATGTATTTTCCCAGTTATTCTCTCTCCACACATTAAATCCTGATGTATCATGCTATGTAAGGCTTGTTTTAGTAGCTACAATGTGCTCTTATGAGGCTGGAGCTGATAGCAGAAACTAATGGAAAAGGACTCAATTTATGATCAATTCAGAATATGGCTGCAGTGAACTTCTTAATGAAAAATCTTCAATATCTGAGGACCTGGTTGTACTTGCATTTGAGCATAGCTTGAAGAGAGTTGATTGTATTACTTGATGAAAAAATTAACACATTTTTAATGCATTTTTAATGTGTCCTTTTTGCAAAGAAACGCTTTACAAGTCTTGGGGGCAAAATGCAGGACTTAGTTTGTGTGCCTACTTTTCCAGATAAAGAGCTTTACAAAACTTTTTCACAATAAATACTAAGTGCAGTGTTACACAGTAAATTTTAAGCAAGGCCTGTTTTTTCCTCAAATGAATAACGGTATTTTTAGGTAGTAAGTTGCTCGAAAATGTTTTCCTAGAGAGGTGTTACATAAGTATTATTTCAGAAACCAGAAAGATCCAGTTTTTGAAAAAGGCTGAGATAATTTCTAGCAGTACTGATTCTCAATTTTCATCAGCAGAGCAAGTGGAGGCCCTGAAAGCTCTGCTAGAAACTCTTGCACCTGATATAAACCCCCAAGGGGTTTATAGGGAATTTGCCTTCTCCAGTGGCTTGTGATACCTCTTGGGGTTTTCTCTTTTGGTGACTGCAGTGATGCATCCTCTGGCCTTGGTTGTAATGTGGGGGACCTCTTCCCCCTTTTCCTCAACTCTAATGCCAAACAAAAGGATGTTGTTTTGTGTGAGATATGGTCTTTTGTTTGGCATCAGAGCTGTGGGAAGTTTGTGTGAGAAGTTGTTTGATGGAAAGGTAGGCTTGGACTTGAGTTGTGAAAATTGCCAACGAGATTAATTTTGCAAGTTAGAAAGAAATGCTACTCAAGTTATTTGCTATGCTACTTTCCATAAATAATTCAAAAATTGGAATTTCAATTTTCAGACTTCTCTGTAACACATTTTACCCGTTTATTCACCTTGCATCCCCTTTAAAAAATCCAATCAGGTTAAGAGCATTTTAATGCACTTCTAATATGTGCATTATCTGAAATTTTAGATTAAAGTGGAAAATGGGTCTTTATGGCTGGAGTGAGTGATGCTCCAGGGTTGCTTCAGGAATGATAAAACTTGTTCCATTTAGTGTGTGTTGTGATCAAAATACTTTGCAATTTAAAAGCACATCCTCTGAAGATCACCTTTGGTGCTGGGAAGTTTGCACAGCACCTGCTTTGACCCCTGCTCTGGTGAAGTCAAACCTATTTGAGCTGCTAATAGTAAACATGATGAGCAGGGCTTGGTGGCTCTGAATGGGTCTCTGGTCCACAGCAGTCACACAGTGCATGTGGCTCTGGGACCCCTGCACTGCTCAGGGGTTGTTGGTTTTATAGGGGCAGGTGCTCAGACTGAACTGGTGGGTAAATGTTTAGAAGCCCTGAGAGAAATAGCTGCATAAATCTGACTGTGCAGGCTAATTGATTGCAAAATGGCTTATGCTGGTTTGAATTAGTTCTCCTGTCTCAGGCAAATACTTTTCTCCTGACACTTGATGGAAAAAAAGTGATCTGTAGCAGCTGAGTGCTCAATGTTATGATAAGCTGGTTCCTCCTGATGTTGGAGGAAGGTGGTGTTTTTGCTTCCTTTGCAGAAAGAGGGGGAAATGGAAAAGATCAGCATTCACTTGGCCTCAAATGGTCCAGAAAATGTGGAAAATGAAAACTGGTTGTCAGCAAGGAAAGGTGATGCATTATTTGGGGTCTTAATTTACTGAATTAGGGATGGACTTCATGAAATGAATGTAGAGCTGTAATAAGGGAGGGAGGCTCTATTAACTGGCAAATGCCATGTTATACTGTGGGTTGCTGGATGAATGTACTTGTTTGGAAGTTGACTCTTATCTTTGTCTTCTGGTGTGTTTCTGGTGGAAAAAGCTACACTGAGAACATGTTTGTTTTACCTTCATTTTTGTCATAGTTATGTGTTCCAGTACTTGAAAAGTACAAAAAATGTTATGAAAATGGTCCATTAAAAAGTGGTAAGAACTGGAGGGAAAATGAAAAGAATGTTTTCATACTGAAATTTTTTCTCTAAGTTCATTATTTTTGTTTCAACTTGATAATTTTTTATTTATAGTCATGAAACTGAAGTGATGGATTGGGTCATCTTTATTTTCAAGACCTTCTTTTACAAAAGGGAGGAATAAGGGATAATCACTTTATTGAAAGATCTTAATGATTCTCTGTCAGGTATGGAAACATCCCATGAAATTGAGTCCTTTTGTTGACTTCCCTCAGTTAATAGTCACTTAGAATCACTGTAAAATTGTTACGGTATGAAAAAGAGGTTACTTCTGTGGCCTTGATTTGAAAGAATTTTGATAGATTGTCACAGTGGCTTCTCTTGCATTTAATGCACGTGATTTAGCACATTAAGGCTTGGGATTTATCAGCATAAAATGAATTCAAATTACAAGCTTAGAGATGAAATGTAGCAACCAGATTTGTGGCTGACCCATGCCAGTGGCACTGAAGCACAAGCCCTGTCGCAGGGCGGGGGAGGGTGTTCATGACATGCTGGATCTTTTTTGCAGGGAAATTATTTTATTTTATTTTTTTTTAATTCAAGCCCTTTTATTGGATTAATTTTTCACACAGGAAAATATTATGTGACGTATACACATCTAAACTTTGTAGTCTTTATTGTGAGGCGCTAGGAATATGAGGAATATTAGAGTGTATCCATCTTTATGAAGCTCTGTATATCCTGTATACGCAATTTATGCTGTGGTTTAAGGTAGATTAAGCTGTCATGCATTAACTGTAAGGAAAAGACCATTCTTCAGTGCTTCTGAGCTTGTCTCCTACATGATGTTTGTAATATCTTCACAGCAGCTAGTGACTGTCAGACTTCTTTTTTTTCCTTTCCCCTCTCGATGTAGAGAGCTTGGAAGAAGTTTCAGCTTTTATTCAAGGCAGTCACAGTTGGGCTTGATACAGCTCTGCAGTGTCAGGTTGCATTTGGGTAATACTCTCATGGCACCACTTATTTTCCAAAAAAGTTTGCAGCATTCCACGACAGCCAGAGAGCAAGGAAAAGCTTTTTTGCTACTTCATTTTTGAGTGCTTTGCTCAGATTTCACTGCTGGATTGGAAAGGTTGGCACTAGCAGCAGAACAGGCTCAATCATAGAAAATATTTCTACCACAGTCATTGTTAAAACTGAAATATGAACATAGCAAAATTGTACTTCTGAATGGTAAAATTGGTTATATAGTTTGATGTATTTAGTGTGATCCCTAGGAGAGGTCAGTGCCTTCCTAGTGGATAATGAAAATATATAACTGACTGCATTGGACAGGAATAAGGTAATGCACCTTTAAATAGCTGCAATGGTTTCCATACACCTGGTGTGTGACAACTGGTGAGCCACAAGAAATATTTGAGCAGAGCTGTCTTGTTATCAGCATTGGCAAAATGTTTCAGGAACTTCCACTTTAGCATGCAAATTTTATTTGAAAACTGAACTACTTGTGTTTTGGCTCTTTGAAATGTACAGAGAAGGGAAAATGTAATTGAAAGAAAAACATTTTGCTTGAATTAGTATTGATAAAAACTGGCAGATAGCTAGTAAGTATGAGTTGTAATAAGTTTTTCAGACAAAACTCTTAAGAATGCAGCAGCATAAAGTAATACATGAGAACTGATTTTTTTCTTTCTCATCTTTTTTCATCCTATTCTATCAAATACATACTTTGTAAGTTTTAGTTTTTACTAATATAGGTTTGAAAGTTCAAGGTACATATTTTATGCATCTTGGGAAGAAAATTAATTTTAACTGACTGACAAAATAATGACTACTTTTATTTTTCTTTTAATTTAGTTTAATTCCATATTGGTAATCAATTGGTAAAGTATGTTCCAATAGTAATTTGTTTGGAGGCTTCTTCGGATCAAAATTTTCTCCTTTTCCATAAGCCAGTACTGCCTGGAGACTTCAAATATTGTGGTGTTATTTACTTGGAATATACTTGCCTAGCTACTAATACAGAAATCAGAATGTCTATTATTTCTGTAGCTGGATGATATTATTACTATTCAGGGGCTAAAATAGACATTATTGTGGATTATTTTGAGATGACAGGAAATGCACTTCTAAAATCCACATCTTAGTGAATCTCAGAGCAAATTTGGATGTCACTGTCGCTTTTTCAGGAATGACTGTGGGCAGTAAGGGATCTTATTGTCTCAACCTCCTTCTTAAACCTTTTGTCTCTTTTTTTCCTTTTTAAACCTATGGTTTAAAACATACTATTTAGCCGAACTAAGCTGGCATGATTTACCTTGGATGCTTGAGGTATAAGTACAAGTTAAAAAGTGAGGGTTGTTTTATGAGCTGTTTGTCCGTTTGCTCAGCAAAGAGTGGGGATGGCTGAGAGAATTCACCCCATCAGTCACCTCTGCCATGTTGGCAAGGGAGAGCCTTTGCTTTCCTTATACTTTTACACCATTCAGAGCTCAGAAAAGGCAGCATAGTTAAAGATTCAGCTGCAATCAGCCTTTGAGAGCTGCCTATGTAGTTCCCATCCATGTATTTCAAAAAGAAGTCTTTATACATCTCATTAATTTGATTCAGTTGCTTCTCTTCAAAATGATAAAAATGGATTTGAATGCATGGCTCAAAAAAATCTTATTTTGCATGTGTTTTGCAGCCAGCCTGCAATTTTCCTCTATAAAAGTCACATAAATTTAGAGCCCTATGAGCATAAAAGTCAATATGCATTAGTTGCATGGTGGGAGGATAATGTTAATTAAGGCATTCATAGAATTTTTGCTTTTTGTTATTCTGCTTTCCAAGATATTAGTGTTTGGCTTTGATCAGCAATTCCCAATGGTTAGCTGTTAAAGATAAAACTGTGAAAAGAAAACATGTCCTCTGATATAAGCAAGGCTTAGGTACTTACACTGCATGCAATGCTGTAATACCAAAATCCATCACAAACCTTTAAGGCTTGGTCCCATAACATGGCAAAGTACAGTGCCACCCATTTTGGAGAGGAGAACTGAGAAATTGAAGTGATATTGGTACAGATTTTAGGGGCCTCTCTTCCCTGGTGGGGTACATTGATGCTCTTGGCAGTGCTAAGCCCAAAACTGAGCCCTCCTGCAAGTTCCCCTGCATGGTCTGGGGTTTTTCTGAGCCCTGCAGCCCCCTCTCATTATCTTAAGAGCCATCTTACAAATTATGGTACTATTTTTTTTTAATTTATTGCAATTTGTCTTACTGTAGAGTATGTTGCTTTATGCTGCTAATTTGTTCAGTCTCCAAATACAGAACTTGTGGTCTTGACAATTCTGTTTATGTATAATTTATGTACAGTTAATTTGCCTCTGTTTGAACCCCAGTTTACACAGGACAAGGGAAAGCTTTTTTGTTGCACAAATATTTAGGAATAAATGGAGAATACTTTTGAAGAAGTTGCAGTATTTTTTCTCACATTATGAACTCCTTAGGTTGCTTGCAATATTTCCTTTTTACTCATAACTGTTTCACTTCCTGCCTTCAGATCCTCTGTAAGATCTGTTGCTTACCAACATTTACTGAAGCTGAGGTCTAGAGGTTTCTTAGATATGTAGACAAAAGACAGAAAGCATGTGAGGATCTTTTTTTAAATAAACACTTGTGTGAAATAGGAAGACTCCCAATTGAAGTCAGTGAAGTCAGATGTTGACCTTTGGATTTGCTGAGCTGCCAGTTATCTGAATCTGTTTCTTCCTTCCACTTGTGTGCCATCAAGAGCAAAAACATGTCTGAAGTATGAGATTTTGCTTGCATGAGAGGTATGGTGTTGGCAGAAATATAATGATTTTCCTACCCAGTGCATATAGAAAATATGCTATAGTTATTCATGTATTTTGTTCTAGCTACAAATTCCAACACATAAAGTGCAGCTTTCTATACCAGCACTCTTGAAACAATAGGTTTTTGTGAAATATTTTCTTGGCACCTTTTAGAACAGGCACAATTTGATTGAACTATATTCCTAACACTTGTTTGTATTAAAAATGCAAGGTTTGCTTAAAAGGAAAAACGAAAAAAATTGTTTTCCCTTTAAAAATAGTTTGTACTTTATACATCACATTATATGCAATGTACTTCAACTGGGAGAAGTTATATAAAGTTCTGTAACCTGTCTTTTGCACTGTATGATTTCACGTTATTTGTCCATGATTGCTACATTTTTATACAAATTTCAGTGAGTTTACCAATAATCTGCAATGAATCATTCCTGTTTGAGTTTCAGATGGCATCCAAGCTTGGTAACAGAAGGTACAAGGGATTAATATTTCGCTGCAAAACAACAGTTTGAGCAGGTGGTACTTGATGCTATTACACATATAGGTCACTTGGGAGAGTGCTTAATCACTGAACTGAATGTTAATTAGGACAGCTTTCTCAGCCAGTTTTTTTAAAAAAGGAATACTTCTCCAGGAGGAGGAGGGGAAAAAAGACAAAACCCACTCCAAGTCTGGAGTTATGAAAATTGAGGGGCTTGCTGTAAAAACTTGTTATATAAATTGAGGTTCAGATTTTTTTCAGGGGAACTAATTTTGTGATAGAAAAGTCCCTGTGGACTTTGAGTGCAAGCTGTGTGAACCCAGTCTTTCTTCTTAATTTCTCCTGTTGAAACTTTTCTCTATCTTCCTGGATTTCACACTGTCCCTTAAATGCCTGACCAAAATTACTTGGTCACTTGAAGCTGTAGATTTCCACAGCTACAGAACAGTACTTTAAAAAGGTTTGGCTTGAGATCCTGAAAAGAAATGTGGGATTAATGTATCTGAGTTGAAAAATTAATTCTTGATATTATTTAAAGAGAGAAACAGCTGACTTAGTTGCATGAGTTGCAGAATGTAAAATCTACTTTCTTTGATTTTGTTTTCTGTACCAAGTCATGTTTTAAACAACTTCAGAATTATTCAGGTTCTTTTTTTAAAAGGTGTGAAGTTTGTTTGCAAGATGCTAGAATGCTCTGAAGCACCATATTAATCTGATTTAGTCATGCCTGATGCTACCATGGATTAGGTCCTCTGAAATTCAGGAATGCTCAGGAAGAGCTGAAGGAGTTTGCAGAAGGTGGTGTGTGCTGCTGCCTCTGCAGGACAGCAGCTGGCACTGACATGCCCTATCAACACTCCTCTGCTGCATGGTCTGAAACTCCTCTGGGAGCTTTGGTTTTTCCCAGGGCTCTGTTTGGGAGCTGCTGGCTGTCACAGCTGTGTGACAATGACGAGCAGCAGGAATTTCCCCTCATTGCCCAGGCAGGGGCATAGAGAATGCGTAGCTGTCTCCTGGCGTGGATTCCTGGAGGCTTTTCCACTCAAAGGCATGAGGTGTTTCATTTGGAAAATGGGCTTTAGGCACTGGGGGAGTGAAGGATGGTCAGGGGGAGAGTCAGCATGGGGCTGGGACCTCCCAGGATCTTCCTGCTGCCTGCTGAGCTCAAAACCTGCTGCTCCCTGCTCCCACCAGCTTTCAGCACTGAGCTTTCTGTGCTTTAGCAAAAGGTCCTGGCACAGTGTCTGGTGCCTGTGCACAGCCAGGTGGAGCAGGGTGCTCTCACCTGGACTGGCTGCTCCCATGAGCTCCTCGAGGCACCTTGCACAAGGTCAGGGGTTCAGTGACAGCAGTGACACCTGGGGAGGTGCTGCAGCATCTTCCTTCTGAGGCCTGGCTTAGCATCGTGCAAGGATGAGTTACTCTGCTGCTCTGACATTTCCAGCCACATTTGGGATAGCAAAACTTTATGGTCTGTGTTTGCTCATTAAAAATATCAGTAAAATTCAGATTTTATGTGTTGGTAAAACAGTCCCATGAATTTGATCATATTTTCATTGTGGAACCTTAATTTCTTAACTTAATTTAATATCTTTAAATGTTTGGAAGGGGAGAAATTTTTTTTCTGTTCTTTAGTTAGTTCAGAGATGAAGTTAAATATTTTAATAAATATTGAAGATAGTGAGGTAATTGTTGATTCATCACTGAGGTAGAAGAGGTTTATCTTTAAAAACCTTGCAATGTGTGAGTTCACATAAATACAGACTAGAGGAAACATCCTGAGAGGGGAGAAGAAAAGTTGGGTTGGAAATGAATTTGAAATGGATTAGATCCAACGTGGAAATAAACAGTGGCAGCCAGATGGCACTGTCAGACACCTGGGATAAGGGAGGGAATGCAGTGGCAAAGGACTTGGGGGGCAACAGAAAACATGCCTTGGTTTCAAGATGGATAAATGGAAACACTTGGGTGACTGAGGCTAGAAGTGTTGATTCTCAGAGCAAGCACCAAAGCAAGCTGGTGCTTAGGGAAAAAAACCCAAAACTGATATTGCTGGAGGTTAAAATGGTGGACATGAGGTGTCTAACCTGCGAAATGCAGGAGAGGGAACTAAGAATCTGACAGGAGAACTAGGTGATGTAGGTCAAGAGGGTGGGATAGACTTAGACTGGAAGGAGATCCTGAACTTTAATAGGAAGCATAGGGTTGGAAAACTGAGATTTGAGAAGGGAGGGGGTAAATAACAGCACAAGACTGATACAGATTTGTGGTAGAAGGCCAAGTTTATTTGGGGGAGTTGAGTAGTTTGACAAGTCTGTTGCCACAAGAGCAGGTTGGTTTCCCACAGCAATGTTCCCCATTCTTGACTCTCTTTGTCAGCAAATGTGTGAAATTGTTCTGGCCAATTCTATCCCAAAAACCCACAGGGCAGCAACTGCTGCCATTTACTCCCCCAGTCTGTTTGTTGTACATGAGTTTCCAACATTTATAAATAGGTAAACTGGTTGTGAAAGAAGTGGAATTTGGTTTTAATTCTGAAAAAGTAAACAAGGATGTTGCATGCAATAAAAATACCTTTCACAGCAAAATGAATTTACAGTCTAAGGATGGTTAATGACTCTTGCAACAGAAGTTTGCCTCCAGTTGCATGCTGTACAGTAGTTCTTAATTATGTTATCCCATGCTATTTTTGTTCCAAACTATTCCTGCCTTATTCAGGTTTTTGGATGGACAGAGTTTGTTTAATGAACAGATGTTCACTGTTCTGTACAACATGAGGCCTCAGGCCTCATTTCCTGCATTTTATTCAGACCCTTACCATGAAGTCAAAATGATTCTTTTCCTCAGGGGCTTTTCATGATGCTCATCACTGTAATATCTGAATAGCTTCTCTCAAAATAATTAATTTACCTTCACAACACCCTTGAGCTGTGCAAGTTTTATCTATTTTTACAAGCAAGCAATAAAGGAGAAATGAGATCAAGATGAAATATCTCCTTTCTTTCCAGAGTGCCAAGTCTGAGACATCCAAGACACTGTCAGGATTGTCACTTTTTTTTTCAGTTTCTTTTCAGAAGATTTTTAAATTTTGGATTTTTAGTTTCAAATTTCAGTGCTTGCTTATATGGTGTGGAAGGGATAAACTCAGGTTAAAGTAATAGTCTTTGGTGTACCATTGTTTGGGTTTATTAACACTAGTTATGTTAGTTTTTTTCAAAGAATAAAATAATCCAGAATTTCATATTTTCGAAGGGAATAAAAATGAGTGCTCCCCGATTCAAGTAGGTTATGAATTTGTAGATATTTATATGTCAATGTATTTATATTACAGAACACTGGCAATTTCTAATAATTTGTAGGCTGCTCACTCAGTTTTTGATAAGAAGGTAGAAAAATGATCTGTGGAACTTGCAGTTTCTCTGAACTAGTTAAATCAAACAATTAAGGAGTGAACACAAAACATCAGTATGAATGGAAATTATTTTTCACTGTCATAACTAGAGCAACCGTCCAGAAGAAGTCCCAACTGTAGAGAGAGAATGTTACAAAATACTTTTTGTGATGTTGATAGGAGGATTTTTATTTTTAATCCAAGGAAACAAATTAAATTATGGTTCTTGTTACAGAAAGGTTAACTACTCAACCCACTGAATTCCAAGAGCATCTTGGAATACCTGGTCTACCCTGGATAAGATGGTACCTTCCTCTGTGGTTCTCATTGCCTGATAAATCCAGCTTTTTGTCTTACAGTGCTGATTCATTATTGACTTATTGTGTTTGGAAGTCTCTAGATAAATTTACCAAAATGTAGAGAGTTAAACTGAAAATTAAACCATCAACATTTATATGCAGCATCATAACTGGTGAAGCTCCAAGCTTGCTGGTCTTGCCAGCAGGAGCCCAGAGTTTACTTCCCCTGTTATTATTTGTGTGCACCTACAATAATTCCCAGGGTGCTGCTTCAGGAAAACCCTTTGGCTTCCCCCTCTGTTAGGCCTGTGAAAGCTGTTGTGCTCTATATAAAAAGGAATTTGAAAAATACACATTGGGCTGTGAGACTGAGTAAAGATAGTAAGCTTTATGCCTTGGGCCTTTTTCATATTAGGAAATGCTCAGCTTCAATCCCTGTTTCAAGTTTAGTTCAAAGTTTAGTTCATTTTTATTGAATTGCATCCAGTGATAGTGGTAGTATTTAACAAGTGTGTGTGTGTCCCCTTTCTTCCCCTGCTCTGTTTAAAGGCTTCATGCTTTCTAAGCTTTTTGAAATGTTTGTGTGCCTTGTTTTACAGGTTAGGGTTCACTTCTGTAGGGCAGTGTTGCTGAAACAGATGTGCAAGCTGACATCTGGAGAGCTCAAACTCACTTACTAGAGGTTTCTGGTAAAATCCTGATCAGACAAGAAAAGGGATTGGTGAAGTCTCTGTTGCTTTTTGACCATCTCACTTCAGGGCTGTGTCTAGGTGCTTAAACACTTATACTTGTCAGCTCTGAGTATTTTAATGAACGCGCCCTTTGTGGATATCACTTAAATATCTCTGTGCCTAATGCTCTGCTTGGCAGAGATATTTCTGTCACAGGTAGCTGTGAGAGCATCAAATGCCCAGAATACTGGGCTGGGGATGCACAAAGATGAGAAATGCAAAGGCTGCTTGGTGCCTGGATACCAGAGCTGTGGGACCCCAGGAGTTTGGAATGAACTAAGAAATGGAGTTTTGGGCCCATAGGAAGCTACTTCTACAAGGGTGTGGTACTGGTAGGACAGTTTAGTCCTGCAATTTCAAATTTCAAGAATCCACCTGCCCCACCTTGTTGATAGGGAGTTTTGGGTATAGGTATGGTTTTTTATTTTTTTAATTAGACTACTCTGGAGAAGAGAGCAGTTAGTCATTTCTAATGGCTTCGGTGGTACAGATTTTCCTTCCACAGTTCAGCCTCTCTGCCTATTTCCCTGCTGCTCAAGCCTGCATTGATACACTCCTCCCAGTGGCTGAACTTGGCAAGTCTAGATTTTCAAGCCAAAAAAGTTGCACTGAACTTCAAGCAGCCTTGAATATTACCTTGCTTTGGTTTGCTGTACCCCCTAGTGTAAAATCTAGGATGGTGGCAAGCCTCTGGGATGCAGTGAGCATCCAGGGGCAGACTGTGCTGTTTGGTGGTTCTCTTCTGAAAGAGAAGTGTTTGCAGCCCTGTAAGCCAAGCAGCTGCTGTCACTGCTCCTGATATGAAAGCAACACTGCCAGGGTTAGGCTGTTTGGGGAGCTTTGCTTGCTGATCTTTGAGTAGGGAAATGGCTTCTAAGTTGGTGGCAGGGCTTATATGGAGAAAGGAGTGTGAAGAAAGCTTTGTTCATAATGCAGCCTGTGCTTGGAGCTTACAGATTTTGAAGCAACACAAAAGGGGAGGAGAGGGAGGAAAGATGAGCAGCACCATATGGGCTGCTGGAAGAGAGAAGCCCAGTTGTGGGTGGGAGTATAATGCTTATTTAATAACAAAGACTCTGTGCCTGTCATAGTGCATAGGGAATGTGAAAAAAGCAGCTCACATTCTGCTTTTCCCAAACTGAAGCTGTCTTTTGAATGACTGGATCTGACAAGGTCAAGATCTCTGTCTTGTGGATTTGACTGATCTTAATGACCTGGAACAGGGCAAGCAGAAACCATGGCTGTCAGAGGAAGGTTACCCAGAACACCAGAAAGAGTTAACAGAATCTAATATTTATGAATGCAGTGGTGAAAGTTGCTAACACAACACCAAAATGTGCTGCGTGCTACCTGAACCTCATTGCCAGCTCCTGCTCTGCCTTTCTCATTTGTGGGCAATTTGGTAAAATGCATTGGTGTTTTCTGTGACCATTGTGTGTGCACTCACATGGCAAACATTTTCCCTGTCATTGAAGATGCCAAGTGGACTCCACTGACACGTTTGTTCATTTTTTTCCCTGAGTGCTGAAGGAATAGTGGGTCAGAGAGACAATAAAAAAATGTTTTGCCTTTTTTTTCCCAGTTGTATCTGAGCTACAGAAGTTGCTGTCAGTCATCTGTGACCAATACATCTGGAATTGACACTTGCAGCTGAAACATTTGAGGGACATAAACAGTGCTGAGAGCTCCTAGGAGAGAGCCTCTTTGTCTGTGCTTCTGTATTGTCTAGCATAGTGAGCTCTGTATTGGATCCTCTGGATGCTAAATGTTATGAAATTTAGAAAAGAGAAGACAGGTTTTTGACATTGAGTTGCCTAATCTCACACCATGGAAGTAGAATTTTTTTATACTAATTAATAAATTGAATTTTTTTATTTTGCATTATGAATATGACGTACTTGTAACCAGGTAAATCTGCGTTCAGATGTGTTTTACAAATAGAAACCTATTATATACCTGTGATCTGATGATGCTGCTGCAGTAGTAAGCGCTCACTGTGTGAGATCAGTAAGTCACTTCTGCCTTTCCCATTGATGTTTAGGTCATTCTTGCAATTAGTTTGGTGCAAAGATGTCTTCACTTTACTTTCTGATCCCAGTCCTGCAATGCTGAGGAAGACCACTGGATGGAACTATTACATTTTACTTAACAGGATGATGTGAAAACATGCTGAGACTGAAATATGTGTTCCTAAAAAAAAAAAAAAAGCTTTTATTAAATAAAAGCATTACCATTAATATTTGATTTTTAAAAAAATGTATAAAAGCCACAACGAGAGCAGATTTTAAATAGTACTTCTATCAATCTCAAATTATCAGGAGACTATATTTTCTCTTTTGCAATCTCTAGTTATTCTATTTGGAAGAATCAGAGTTGAAAAAGCAACAGAACTTTAATTATACTTTTTGAAGTCACGAGGGCTTTTAGGAAAGATACTGTGTACCCTGTGCAGTAGTATTAGCCAGCAGATTATCCAGCCAGAAGTTTTTCAAGACTTAATACTGTTTGGCAGATAGCAAAAAGCTTCCACTGTGGGAGATGTTAGGCAAGAGGCTTTTAAGAAGTCATGCTTCAATTATTCTGGTTAATTAGAAAGAAAGAAAGTCTGTAATTAAGGGAGTAGTTCTTCCCTATTTTTTCCCCTCCAAATGAAGTTGAAAGTTAATTTGGAGCTTAGATTATGGGGTTTATTTTCTCCTGCCTTTCACTTTGATTGGATGGACATGATAGCTGCTGTCATAATACTGTGGGACCTCCAGAGATGAACATTTCAGTTGATTAGCAGCTTGAATTTAAAGAACTAGTTCCTATATTTGGAAACTTTAACAGATTCATGTAATTTCACTCTTTGTGTGATGATAGCTGCAAAGGTTTACAGTAGAAAGCTACTTTTGTAATTTGCTAACAAGGCAGTTGCTAAAATAAAAATCATAAATGTCTGTGTGTTATCTTAAAACAGACCCCTCTTGAAGATGAAACTATGCTAATGGAAGCTCATTGTGGCATCATCCCCTGGGCAGTGATAGCAGGCAGGTCTCATTGCAACCCAAGCTCTGCGCACTCACAGCGGAGTCCTGAAATATTCATTTGTCTCACGTGTGTGTCAGGAGGTGCTGCAGAGGGAGACCACATTCATGGGTGGTTAGCAGCTGGGGTGGAGCAGGGATAACATGCAGACATCTTTCCTCCTTTTTTGTCCTATTTGTTGTTTGGAAAAAAAAAGGAACAAAGCCTTGATGTTCTGTAGTACCTTGTAAATCATGGGATATTCAGCTCTTTAAGGAGAGAAACAGTCATTAATTATACCATACAATATGAACTGTTTTTTTGAGTAGGTTGTACTTGTTTAAGGCCAAACAGCACAGGAAAGACTCTGAAAATGTGGGAGTGTTCATAGCCTTTCTACCAGCACAGCAAGAGGACTTGAGGAGCCCAAACAGAAGTTCAGACAGGTGACTGCAGTCCTGTTCAAGCTGAGGACCCTTTGCAGATGGTGCCAGGGCTCACCAGTGGGGTGGCTCTGATGATTTGCATGTGAAATACTGAAATTCTGCTTGTGCTGAGAAGTTGCCAAACCTGTGAAGTGATACCAAAGTTAGGCTAAATATGTAAACCCATTATTTCTTCTGAAAGGGGAGGAAAGAGTGCCTGAGAGGCAGCCTTCTGAATTTGGGGGAAATCCACTCATTGTCAGGGAAGGACATGTCAAAATTGCTTCATGAAGGAAAGAAACAATTAGTTAGAGTAAGCTATTTGTTTCATGGTTTTTGTCTGTCTTTTTATATTGCTAAAACCCAGCAGAGAACAGCTGTTTCCCAGGCTGGATTGACTAAGCCTGCTGCTTTGTCTCCTTTATTATGACTTGGGTAGTAAAGCTGTTCTTCTTCACTCACCTTAGTAGCTGTCTTGTAATTATTTTTTTTTTTAAGAGGATAGATTTCACAAACTAAAAAATGGCCTTGTTTTTTTGAATATTTAACAAATGTGGCTCTTCAAGTTATAAGTAAAACCAAAATCATCTTATTTCTTCTTATAAATTAACCTTTTTGTAATGTTTGCCACTTGCATTCATATAGCCCTACTCCAACTTCTGCTGCAAAAATGCATAGCACCATAAACATTTCACTATAGATACCTCAAAGTACCAAGTATCTCCAAGCTAAATAACTTCTGATTGTGAAGAATTTTCATACATGGCTGCTGGTTCAGATGACTTGCTCCTTTAGATGGATGTTGATTTAATCAATAGAACAAAACACAGAATACAGTTGGAATGCTGACCCTGGATGGAGCTTTCCTTTAAGGAAAGGGAAAATTAGTTCTGTGGTATCATTATCAGCTGTGAGGCCAACATTTGCTTCTTGTTTCACAGCACCTCCCAGATGCTGGGGTTCCCAATCTGCCTGGCTTCACAACTCCTCACCTGACTTGCTCCCTGTGACTAAACTATCACAGTGTAATTGAGAATTTCAGGCTGCACAAGCACCAGATGATGAGGTTTTTGTTTTTTGTTTTTTTTTTTTTTTTTTTTTTGGTTTAAGCCTAATTAACTGTTAACTTGTTAATTGGTGGAAATTCCTACATCAGAGATCAGAAGTTTGTGCTGCTAATTATCATGATCTGGTATGTGAAGCTGTGTTGACACTGGCAACATTGGCAGACTGGGATAATTAGAAGTAGAGAGGAGCAAAACCAGAGTACTTATCTTATTGATTTGATGGAATATTCAGTTTTTTCTTGCTCCTCCCTGTCTCAACAATAGGAATCAAGTATGAGCTGTTAGATATTGGAAGCTTGGTTGGCAGCTGAGTATATGACCAAGCTCTACCCGAAAAGGCAATGTCTGAATTGGTATGAAAGACCCTTTAGTACATCTATAGTTTGCATAGCACTTGAAAGGAGAGCCAGAGCTGATTGGTTTTCACTTTTGGCTGCTGAGAAGCACCTTGTGGTTGGCTCAGCACAGCTGCCATGGTGGGTGACAGCTGTGGTGGTGCTCAAGGCTGGTAGCAGGAAAGGCCAGAGACCCTTGGCTGGTAGTGACATCCCATGAGCAGAGCTGGCAGAGTATAAAAAATTCATAACATAGAGGTCCAAACATCTCTTGGGTTTTGTGTTGCTGAAATGGCTCCTGAGGTATTAAAGAGTCTTTTTTCCCAGCCCTGTGCCCAAAGAAGTCGGGATTCCTCAGCTCTGGTTCTCAAGGTTGTTTTTCTCTTCTCTATAACATTCTTTCTCTGACCTGGCAGGTCGGGTTGGAGCACACTGACTGCCCTCAGAGTGGTGTTATCTTTTTATACTACAAACTACACGTAGTTTATTCAGAATAATTTTCCAATACCTATCACCCATGTTAGACAGTTTGTCTCTATTCTAAACCAATCCAGAAGTGCCACCATCACAGCAGAAGATGAAGGCCAAGAAGGAGGAGAAAGGACATGCCCAGATTCCTCCATCTTGCCTCTTGAACCCACATTCTAAATCCCCAAAATTCTCCTTTTTTACCCTGTGACAAATTAACTATCATTCTGCTCAAAGCCTTGTGGCTTCTAAATATTCACACAAAGTTAGAAATTGTTTCCATGGTGTCTTTGACTCTGTACCAAGGTCTTGAGTCCTCCAGGGCAGCCAGAGGAATGTCCTGGGTTCTGACAGACACCCAGTTGTCATTAGCATGAGGTACTGCAGTAGTTTGTCAGGACACACATCCAGTGCTTTTACAACTTAATTTTAAAATATAAAAATGCTTTTGAATCAATAATTTTTACAGTGAATTTTTTTACGTTTTGCTTTTACATACATAGTTGAGATGTGGGTTCTTTTTGGTTTTTCTGGTGTTTTTATTTTTTTTTGCTTTAATGTGGAAATGTGTCCTGCTTGTAGGATAATATTGCTAGGCCTGTTATTTTGTATTTCTTGCCTTTCCGTTTTGTTCTTTATATTCACTGTTATACATTTTTCCTTTCTTTGCTTTCTTGGCCTCTTTTACTTGCCAGTGCAGAATCTCCTTTTCATTGCAAGGGGTGGTGGGGAGAAGTTTGCTCCTGCAGTCACCTGTTCAGGCAGGGAGCACAGTGAAATGTCACACCAGGGCTTTGTAGGACAGGGAATGCACTGGAATGGTAACCAAAGCCTGGTTTGGTCATTTTTGAGCAATATAAAGAACTAGACAGATGAAGTTCAAGAGTGAAATATTGGGTGGATGTTGAATATAAAGAAAGAACATTCAAGGGAAACAAAGAATTGAAAGATGAGTTAATGGTTGCCCACTGGTGATGTCTGTATGGAGCTGTAACTACAGTATGGGCAGGAAGGCAGGGGGAAAAAAAGCCAAGGGGGATGACAAAGTCCATGAAAAATACAATTGCAGATAGGAGGGGAAAAAAATTGTGTGATGAAAAGATTTAAGAAAAGCCTGGGAGGAGTATAAAAAGAAGTTAAGGGAATATAAAAATTGATGAGAACAGCAAAGAGATTTGTAAAAAAGATTCCACTTTTAAAGAAAGAGTTTGAGATGAAATTACTTTTTTTGTACAGGTAGAAAAGGTGCTTTTTTTCTCCTTAGAAACCCTGAAATGCCCAGCAGGGCAAGAATAGGCCTGGGGTGCCCCCTGAGAATGGCCCTGCCTGTCAGGGCTGGAAGCAGCCATGTCCTGCAGGGAAAGGAGGAGCAAAATCCCTCCCCAGGCTCAGCTTTGCCCCTCTGGTCTTCCCACTACTGCTACTGGGAAAATTTCCCCCCTCACTTTAGTTACCTGCCTCCACTTGAAATTATTGGTATCTTGGCAGAGTTTGGGTTTTTCCTTGAGTAAGCTGGAGTTGCTGCTTTGTCAGGAGCATGGCTAGCAGGCAGCATTCAGCCTCTCAGGAAAATGCAGTCACTACTCCTCAAACATCAGCCTCTGCAAAAGAGGTTTTTCTGCTTCCTTGGTTGAAAACAGCATGGATTTTTCTCCTTTTTTCTCCAGTGAAAATATCTTTCTTAAGTACTGGAGTTCCTTGATTTGAAAACAGGTGATGGAATAGAGGCCTGAGATGAGTCTTCTGGCTCTCCAAGTCTTGGCAGCTCCTGCAGGGTAAAAACCCAACAAAACCAGACCCCCCCAGCTCTTCCAATCCCATCCTTAATTTAGCATTCAAATATTTTCCTACCAATCCAAGTGCTGAGTTCAAATGTACCCCTCTGCCCCCAAACCAGCTGGGAATTTAAAAGTGAATAGAAAATACAATGGTTTAGTAAGGAAAAGCCTTGTGGTGCAAATCAGTATGTTTTAAAAAGATTATTTCCTCATCTGAGTGAGACAAATTTTTCACAGACAAACCTGGGGAGTGGCGTGACAGGGAAAATACCTGACTGCAGCCCATAGTTTGACCCGTGTGGCTTGTGCTGGGGCACTGAGGTTGAAGTTGCTGCTTGGAACAGAAGTGTGCAGTCATTTGGTGTGTATGTTCTGTTCACATGGTGTTTAATTTTGGGTGACCCCAGATCAGTTGTTGCATGGCTCCTGTTACACCGTATGGAAGATTTACTTTGCAAGGATTCCTGTTCCTTTTAGCTGTTCCCTTTCAAAAACATTTAAGATTATACCTGCAAATACTTGAAACCTGCGTGCTGATCCAACAGCAACAAAAAAAAGTTGCACAAAATATATGGTACATGATCTGGACTGTCAGTTATCTGTCACTTGTTCAGAGTTTTTCTCTTGGAGGTGGGAGGAGGTTATTTTCCAGTAGTTTGGCTGCACGTTTTCCCCTGCATGGATCATGTGCTCATGTATAGTAATGTGACCCGTAACTCTCAGACTTTGGGTCCCCAGGTAGATGAATGCCATGGATTGATGAGCAGGGACGTTTCAGTAACATCTTCCCAAGTTAAACTTGACAGGTTAGAGTAGTTCTGTGCATGTCTTGTCACATAACACCCAGAGAGCATCAGGAAGGTCAAGTAATATCTGAAAATGAACTAATCCCAGTGAAAGTCTCTACAAGCCTTATGTCAATTTTTTTGAGAGCTTTTTTTTTTTTTAGCCTCTTACTTTCTATGTTCTTTTTCATGGTGGTAGTTCTGTGTGGCTAGAATTTGTTTGTGGCACTGTTGATAGGAGCAAAGACAAAAAGATTTATTCTTCTTCCCATTTGATTGTAGCCTTGTTAATGAGTAGGTGCCTATGCCAACAGTATCCTAGAAGAAATGTGGATTGTGATTTTAAGAGCTCCAGGAGAAAACCATAGGAATGAGTGAGATGCTGGCTGCTTCTGTTGCAACCTGCTCTCCCTCTGTTTCTGCATGGGCCCACCCCCTACTGAAAGGGGATATTGGAGTGTGATGGCTGAGATTTGCCAGAAATCAAAGCAATAAATAGAATGCCCCAAGCACAGCTGCCAGGGTGCTGCTGACTCAGTGGAGGAGGAGAGGGTGGAAAGCACCAGTGGCAAGTTGAATCTTTGTGTGCAAATCCAGGATTGTCCCACCCCAGGGGCAGAATCCAGCACTTGACTTTGTTTGAGGGAGTCAACAGCTCCTCCCAGTTTAGTATCATTGGCAAATTTAGTCTCCCTTCCTCTCCTGAGTCCAGGTCATTTATGAAGATGTTGAAGAGCACACGGCTGAGGATGGAGCCCTGCTAGTGACAGGTCACCAGTCTGATGTCCCCCTGTCATTGGAAACCTGTGTGCCCAACCCATGAGCCAGTTCTCACCCATCCCATGATGTGTTTGACCAGCTGTGGGGTGGACTTTTTACCCAGAAGTATCCTGGTAGAGACAGTGTCAAAAGCTTTACTGTAATCCTGAAAGATTTAATCAAACAATCTTCCCTTGATCACCTGTGCAGGTTACCCAGTGTACCTCGTCATAAGAGGAAATTCAGTTTTTAAGGACTTTCCTCTCATGAATCTGGGCTGACTCTGACCAGTGACTGAGATGTCCTTGGGGTGTCTTTGAGCATAAACACAAATGCTGCTTTCAGCTTCTCTTAAAGCTTAATGTGTTCAAGGTGAGCTGGGATGGTGAAGCTTTTTAATCCATCAGGTATACTGACTGACAGTGTATAAAGCAGGGCCACTTGATTGTTTAGTACAGAAATTAAATCTTGAAAGCTTTGTAAAACATCACAGGCAGCATTTCTGCACTAATACAATGAAATTTCCAGGTAAAATTTGTGGAATTACCTATCACTTTAACCCAGTGCGCATATGCAACAGAACAAGCAAAGTAAATTTTAAAGATTTTTAAAGTAGTTTTTAAGTAGTTAATAAAACAATGACAGAATAACACATGCATTTTTTTGAGTATTTCTGTATATTTTATCTAAAAACAGTAAAAGTATTTCTAATAAATAGAAGTCATAAAATAGTTACAGTGTGCTATAAAAATGCAATTTATTTTATGCTTGGTAATGCAGGATAGAGTAGAGTAACACTAAATAAAACCTGATGCAGTGAATCTGGCAGAGTACTAACTGTACATTTAGATGACTGTGCTATTAACCTCTTTCATATACCCTCTCTAGTTTGTGGGCTATCTTTTATTACAGCAATAAGTGATAAGGACTACTATTAGCAGTATGAGATTAATACTGGCCCCCCAATTCAATTTTCTCATCCAAACTGTTATGACAATGACCTATATAGTCTTTAAGATGAAATTAATTTTTGTTCAGAGGGCCAGCATATGGCTTATGATTCCCTCAAGTCCTACTTAAGCCTGAGCTTGATGTTTTATTTAGAATATCTTGTATAATAATGAAGCACTGACTAGATTATTGTATTGCCCAGACTGAAGGACTTTTTCCAAGAAAAGAACAATACTTCAGGAAACAACGTGCTGTATGTTTGTATAGTTTGTAGTCACGAGCCAGATGCTGCTGCAGCTGAAACTGCCTATTGCATAATCTCCAACTGTGCTGCTTGAGATGTGCATCAAGATTTACCCTTGGATTATATGATCTTATGTTATGTAATAAAACATTCTTGTAGTCTATATAAATTTTTGTGCGATGTGGCACAGAAGGCATGTTTTTCCATCTCATTTTCATTAATGATTTTTTTTTCCTTTTAAACTTGAATTGTCCTTCTTGATAATGGTACTTTTGCTGTGAGTGTCTTACCAGTTTTGTGAAAATATTTTGTAAAAGGGCCTTAATTTTCTCCAAGGTGAAGCTTCAGCTAAAGCTTACATCTTACTAAAACCCACACAATTAATCAAAAAAAATTTTTGAATGTACCAAACCACAGAAATCCTTTAGAGTTTGTATCCTATATATGCACCAAGAATCATTCCTCCATCAATGGCTCTCCCCACTTTGGTTCTCTAATAACTGACATAAAATAAGTTGAGGCTGAAGAATAAATGGGTACTAATGGTAATGGAGCCCTAAAATGTGAACATAATGTGAATAATTTTATAAATCCATTGAAAACCATGTGGTGGTCTCCTATAAATTAATGCATGTGTGTCCTTCATGTGAATGTGAACTGTGAAAGTTTTTAATTACTTTGTGATTCTTTTTTTTTCCCCTATTATATACTAGTCCCTTTATTTTAATGCCTCTCTATCTTGGTTAGGTCAAACTTAAATGTCTAATGAATTTCACCCACTTTTTTCTTTAAGGGCATTTAAAGATTGTGTGTGATTCTGATTATTGTGTTATGATAGCTATAAGGACTCAGCCTTTGTATCTCTTCATGTTCAATTCCTTGTCCAGTGGAGCCAATGGAATTTATTTTTCTCTGCATTCTGTAAAAGAATTGCTGCAGAGATTAAAATCCAAAGTGCAGCCATGATTCACATTAATCCTTTTAAAGGATGTCAGAAGAATGTGTTCTACTGTAAAATTCCTCATCGCTTTTTCCAAGTGTATTGAGCCTTGAAAACTGAGATAAACTGAAAAATAAAGTCTGTACTTTTGAAGGCAAGGAGACTGAATAACAGCACAGATCAGAATCCAAATTCCAAAG
The DNA here is from genome assembly GCA_013401095.1 of Passerina amoena. Lineage (NCBI taxonomy): Eukaryota > Metazoa > Chordata > Aves > Passeriformes > Cardinalidae > Passerina > Passerina amoena. Next base: position 108,955 of record WBNP01002032.1, read on the forward strand.
GCATAACTTAGTCTTAGAAATCTGTTTTAGGAGGATGTGGCACAGACTAATCCTAAATTCTGTCATAGGTCACATGAGACTGTTCTGACATTTAGAATGGTCCTCAGCCTGGCAGGCTCTCAGGGTGACATTTAGATGGAACTTTTTAGAAATATATCACCTACTTGGGGAAGTGCTGTGGAGTGGAGCAGATTTATAGAGCGAAGAGACTATTATGCAGAACTGTAGATCACTGTCGTCCACCACTAAAGCCAGATTTTTTGCTAATGTTCACCAAGTGTCCTTTGCCTTTCTCCTCTCCTTGCTGAAGTAACAATTCAATTTGATAGCATTCTTTTAAAATATTTTTGCTGGGAGCACTAAACCTCTGTCGTTTGTCTCATTGCCTGCTCTATCCACCAGATGTGTTTTCTTCCTTTTTCTGCCATTTTGCTTTCAGCTGCCTGTTTGCTCCAAATTTGGTGATGTCAACATTTTGCACATTTAATAAAGTAGCTGTGTTCTGGATAGGCCATCCATCATATTACTGTGTACTGTATATATACAATGGCAAACCCATAAATTAATGAAACAAGTGATTTCTAGAATGTAGTTTTATTGTGTGAAAGTACAGTGCTACTCTGAGACAAATGTACTGCTATGAGTTGGAAAAAAACATTTCAGAAAGAAAGGGGGAAGGGGAGGCATAAAATGACTGCAGTTACCTGTTGTCAAAAATTGTGAAATTACTATTAAAGCACACTTTTGGTGTTCTTTAAATTATATGGTATTTTCTGCAATGTTGATAATATTTTGTGGAAATTTGTAACCATAGTGTTTCAGGAATGTCTAATATTTTTTGATAAGTCTGCTATCCTTAATCTGCTGGCAACATAATTGAATTCAGATCATCCGAGTCCAGAGGCTCAAATCCCAAAAGCTTTTACTCATGCACCCTCCTTTTCCCAGTGTATCCAATTCATCCAGTTCTGTGGAGCAGAGCTTTGGCTGGCTGCTCATTTGGATTCAGCAATCAGCTTAATCAGCTGTACATGATAGGTACCCTTCATTAGTGTTTTGAATGAGGGTTTCTATTCTATACCAACGAGAAGGGCTGATAAATAGGTGGAAATAAAGAATGAATTATGTGAATGCAATGTGCCAAATAAATTCCAAGACACAGCTGAGTTTGAGTTTCAGGAGGCTGTTTACTGGTAACATTGCAGAAATAAGTAATGGAAATTTTAAGGATTCGATATTGTAACAATGATGGATTATTTTGTGTGGTTTTCAGATTAATTAATTCTTAAAATCCTTTTTACTGTCACATGATCTCATTTTTCTATGTTCTCATTTATATTGCCACTATATTCTACTGCTGTGGAAGTATATTCTAATTAACTTTGTCACAGACTAGTGTAATTGAAGTTACAGCTTGGTAAAGCTGAGGGTCAGTGCACCTTCCTGATGACTGGGGGATTAGGAAGATATTTAAAAACTTACAGTTGATAAAAATGCATGAGAGGAGAGCCAGTTATTAACCTGATTTCAGCTAAAAAGAAACCTGCTATTACTTTTGTGATATTAAGAGTCCTTCTGATTTGTAAAAAGCTCACTGCATCCTTCTTTCTATGCAAATTTCCTAAAATTATGTGAACTCTTGATGTTGCAGAATGTAGGATGCTCAACTGGTCTACCTATGCAGATGGAATTAGGTGGTTTTGTGTTAATGAAGAAAGGGAAGTATCTGACATTTGATCTTTTCATTTAATGATCCACATCCTCATACAAAGATTTACAAATTAAATATGGCAGGCTATCCTTCACATCACTCTGTAGAACTTGTGACAGCAGACAGTATTCACAGTGTGAATCTGTAAGAGATTCACTCTTTGGTTCAGCAGGTAGACAGAAAACTTTAACAATCACCACATCAAGCCAGGCTGAAATAAATGTGTTTGTGTGCAGTGTGAGAGTATCAGCTGTCCTTTCCACATCCCCAAAAAACCTAGTCCTGACATGGTGGTATGTTGCTTCAAATTTCAGAGAAAAACAAGATCCCAAAATGGGTCAGGTTGGAAGGGACCACACAGTGGGTGTTTTAGGGCTGTTCCTGCTCCCATGTTTAGGAGGAGTGTGCTGGATGTCAGGGAGCTCATTTTCCTAATGACTGCACCTGAAGAAGACTTTAAAACCTCAAAAGAGCAGAATAGAATTATTGAAATAATCTTTTTGCATTAGATCTTTTAGGGAGATCAGGAGGGTAAAAGGATGTTGCTGATTTAGTTTATTCCTGGTGGGTACACTGCTGTTGGAGTGAAGTGTGGATGTCAGCTTTTGTGGGATGTTTTTCCCCTCCTTCCTGTTGCAATCAGCTATCTCAGCAGCTGGAAACAAGTATCTTGAAAGATAAACTTGCAAAAGTAAGTCTATAATAACAGTAAATAACTTCATGTAAACTACTAAAAAGATAAGTGTAAATTGAGTAGGCTTTTTTTGCGCCTAACAAAAAAAATGACTAGTTACAGCTCTTAAATGAATGTTTGTCCCTCTCTAGGTTTTGGCAAAAAAGCTGTAAAATAAGACTGATATCTAGATTGATTAGAAGTTGAATTGTTTCTTTTTGATATAGTTTCTTAATTATTAAAACAGGACAGAATAACAATTCCCTTTGCATAAAGAAAGGGAAAGAAGCATGACCATAAAGAGTTCATGGCCAAAATGTTATAGTAAGGAATTTTAGTGTGAAAGAGTAAAAGAAATCAAAGGGTTGAAATAGAATTGGTTTTCTTGGGAGATGACAACTTAAGTAAAAGGAAGTTTTATTTGTTCATTTATACCTGTAAATAAATTTGATGGCCAAACTGACAAGTAAAACAAACTCTGTTTTGGAAGTTGTGTTCCTGCGAATAACTTGTGCTGTATGTTCTGATGCTGTAGCAAAGATGAACAAACAGAAGACTCTGGCCTGACTGGAATTATCATGCAAGATTCCTACAGAACTAAAGAAAAGATTACTGTTCTTGTATTATAATGTGGGTTAGCTCACACAAAGTTTTGATAAAGCTTTATCTTTCACCTTGTTCAACTCTGAAGAGTTCTTTGAAATCCCAACATATTTTTCCACATTTTTCGTGGAGCACAACTTTGTCTTTGCCACGAATGACCACAGGGCGGCAATATTAAAAAATGAAAGCCCCGAGCATGAGCTACCGATCCAGGGGTAAGGTTGAGTGTTGGGTTGTGTAGATTTTAGGGAGAGGGCAAGTATGAGCGGGTGTGTCTGAGGATATGTCCCAACCTTCCAGTTTTTCATCAACTTCCACAGGTTAAGAACTCATGGTTGCAATTTCTGACTTTGCTTAGGCGTGTAGGAAGACAAACTCGGTTTGGAATGAAACATTTGTCAGTCTTTGCTCTCATCCAAAAATTTTTGTGATGAGTGGTGATGTTTAATTCGTGAGTAGAGGAGTTACTGCTCTGTTGAAAGCATTGAGGACAGGGCTGGCTCGTAGTCAGTGTGATGCACAAAAGTATGCTGCAGTGTTACCTGGATAAAAGAATAGGACAAAGAGCCAACCTGCTGCTAGTATTAGTACCATTAATAAATGTAGCAGATAAAATGATTTTTAGGATTCTGAATTGCATATTAAAATGAAAAAACTTTAATATTTTCTTTCTAGTATGACAAATATATAAAATATAATTTTAAATCAATGATTTCTTGTTTACTGCTAGCTCACAATTGGTTTGTGTTTTTTTTCTGAAAACAGTTTTTTTGTCTCTTTAAGCACTTGAGACTTCAAAAAGCTTGATTCTTGAGGTATTTGCAATTAACAGCTGCTTGCAATGTAGAGTATTGCAATGTGCTTATGAATGCATGTGCTACACTCAATTTTAGAAATTAGTTTACAGAGGTGTGATAGTTTTCTATTCTAATATTCTAATTAAGTGAAGCAGGCTGAGGAGGTGAATTTAGCCTTGTTGTTTAACCAATGAATGGACTGTAAGCTGTTTCTCAAAAGGAGTTTTGTCCATGGAGAATTTGGTTTCTGGCTCTTATGGTTTCCTCTCAGCTTGATTACTGGACTTGATTTCTAATAAGTAGGAAGAGATTCTGAATGACTCACTGGAACTTTGAACTCCTCCAGGAGACAATTAGGAGAACATTTAATAGTAAAAGATTTAGTACTCAGGCTGAATAATGGTAAGACCTATTAAATCATCTGCTTTCATTTATTAAAGCATTTCAGTAAAACTGACATACAATCTACCTTTGCTCATAAAAAACTGAGAAAGGGGAAAAATACCAGCTGCATGTCAGAATTGATAACTTATTGTTAAGCACATCTGAAGCAGGTAAGTGTGTGCTTGCATGTGAAAACAGCTACACAAAAAAGTAGCCAGCCCCCTTAAGCAGTTCCACCAGCTGTCATCTAATGTAATACATAACAATAGAAATTCCTTCCAAACTTTTAAGTAAATAGTGTGGCTTTTATTCTACATACTTTCCATGGGTTTTGGGGAGGTTTTTTCTGTTTTTGTTTGTTTTTTTTTTTTTTTGACTTGTATAACAATAGGTGCTAAGTGATTAGATTTTCCATAGGCATTTCCATTGGTTTTATCTGGCAGAAGAAAATTAAGGAACAGTAATACTGAAAAACTATTTGCCAAATTAGTAATTTGAAGCCTGTTAAACTAGAAAGTCACACAATAAGTTTGTAAATAAATCTCTCTAGGGTAAATATACCGTACCCTATACTATCAAATTTTCATATATTTGAATTTCATACTAAATGGCATCCAGACAGGGTTGGTCCAGATTGCTAGAAGGAAGAGTAGTGTGTGACGACATTTATGTTTAATATTTTGTAGCTCCATGTAAAGATTTAAACTTCTGCCTTGTGCTAGGAGAAGGTGCAGACTTTCCCTTTTAAGGTGGTGACATCCACTGCAGATGTTGCAATTTATCACTTGGCTTTAACACAAATGTGACATGAACTCATTAAACTTCTGCCACGAGGTTTTATTGCTTTAATAATTTGTTGCAATATTTATAGGATAATGTGATGAATTGAATTGAATTTATCATAGTGCCCAAAAAATAATGTGGCAGAACAATAAATCAATCACATTTTAGAAAGTGTTAAAATTGTATTGTCTTAGCATTCTAGATCCAAGCATAATAAGATCTCCTCTGAAAAGAGAAACTTATTATTATGAAATATTTCATAGTAGACTGATTGGTTTGGGTCTTGATCAAAAATCTCTCAAGCTGCTATGGGTAGCTGCTGATGTAACTTTTTAAAGAGTATTCAAGCAATGGCTTTTCTGCTTGTGGAATAGACTGAACTCAGGAGCAGAGAATGAAGGCTCACTCGAGGCTCTTAGCTGAACTGGGTCCTGTCTGATGCTGATTTTCTTCTAATTTGCTTGATAGTAGTGACACTGTTCCTAGAAGTGAAAGAGCAGCAAGGAGAGTACAGGAACAGAGAGCAGAGCAATTTGTAACAACCACTGCTTTTTGTCTCAACTGCCTCTTGAAGGGACCAGCTGCTAATTCAGGATATCTGTGAAGCCCCAAGGAGAGCTGGGCTGTGTGAAATACAGGCATTCCTCTGTACCTGAAATTACACACCAATAGCTGTTGCAAGATAATAACATAGCAAAAGAAGGGGAAATAAAAAAGCTTAAAATAATGACAAGAGCAGTCACTAGATGTTTGATCCTCCAGGTTATGATTTTTTAAAATTGTTTTAATGTGTTTTGTATTTGTCCAGCCTCCTTCACTCCATACATGATTCATTCCAGAGTGATGCTGTGCTTAATTCTATTATTGCTTTTATGAACTTTTATAAACCAAATAATCCAAATCAGGGAGCAGGACACCAGTATGGTGAGAATTATCTACATGCAGAAATACTCCAGCCACCTCTGATGCAGATCCTTGAGCTGCATTGTCAGCTAAGTATGTGGTGAGAAGAGGAAAGGACTCAGACAGATGAGAGTACAAAGAAATAATTAAACAATAATATCTATTTGACCCAGGCCATCAGAAGCCTTATTAAATTATGGTTTCTCAGACACAGAAGTAGAATTTTAAGGAACATAAGAATTATATTAAGATTGATCTTTTGAGTACGTACAGGATGTCATCTGAGCATAATACACAGTGTTCTCTTTTTATGACAAAAAAATACAGAGAGAGACTCCAGTTTTGGCTTTTATTAAGGGGAGACACTTGAGTGGCCAGAGCAATAATTGTGATTTCTGTGGTTTAAAAAGCCTGGGTTTAAAAATCAAGTATGTTTTTTGCTTTCATAATTCAATATAATATCCTCCTATTGGTGTATGTCTTTGACATCTCAGATGAGTTAAACTTCGTGGCATTGTCAAAATGTAACTTTGCTCTCTTGGGTATGGAACTGAAGGAGAAGCATGTTGTTGCTGTTCACTTCTACTTGAAAGTATCTCTGCTTCTGGAATGTGTGCTGCTTTTTTTCCTTCACCCTGTTCTGTATGTGGGTGCAGGTGTGTGACTTCCATAAAGTGCAGCTTTTTTTTTTCTATTTGAACAGACATTGTGGGAAATTAATCTCAGCCTGGGAGCATGGTCTGGGCAGAGCAGAGATGACGTCTAACTGTCCCTTTCTGGAAACTATTGAGGTCCATTAAGTGGAGTAAAAGTAATAGGGATTTTCCAGAAAAAAAAGATTTTTCATCTAACATCATCTTAAAGAGATGATTGTCTAGCTTTGTCCATCTTGAAGGTATCTTATTTTCCCTTCCCCCTCATCCCCTGCCTTTCTTTTTTCCTAGAATTATTCTGTCATCTTGGTAGGTACTTGGCAGTTTCCATGAAAGTTTGGGCGAAAGGCTGATGGTATCTTCCAACCTTACCTTTTCTGTGATTTTTTTTTTTTAATTGCTGCAAACACTTTGTGAATGAATGTGTGTGTCTGTTTCTGCTGACTGCTTTTAATTTTCCAGGATGTTTAATTTGCCTTCAAACCATCCCCACCTCCAACAAACTCACAAATTATCTCAGACAACCAAAAGCTCTCCTCCACTATATCACATGTCAGGCTTGGATTTTTTTGTGGAAAATCAAGTGATTAAAAGGGCATAGCTATTTTAAATCTGCTTTTGAATGAGTACAAGGACTTCAGGAGTGTGAGTTCACATACTTGCTTTTAGCTGCTGCTTTATCTAGGCTGCTGTGTCCAGGTGCTGACACAGAGCCCCAGCTTTTGAAGTGAGATTTTTTTTTTCCACCAATGCTCTCCATCTTTTCCTCACTGATGGTTTGGAAGCAGGGAAAAAGAGTTGGCATGACTTTTGAATAGGGAGAGGGACTTCCAATGGATTTGACAGAGAATCAGCAGAGAAAACAAGCTTTCAACTCTAGTTCACATTTGAATGATGTTGATGATCTTTCCTTACTATTTTAGTGTTGTGTTTTGAAATAGTTTTGGGGTTTTTTTTTTGTAAAATTAGAGAAATAGGACAGAAAAATATTTCTGGTAATATAATATAAATATAATAAAATAATAATAAATAAATAATAAATAAAATAAATAAATAATAATAAATAAAATAATATACTTTCATAGCAATATCTGCCACAAGGACTGCTCAATTTTGTTTAGAAATAGAAGCAGAGCTAAAAGTTTGCTTGGACTTAGCAAAGTCATATAAACTTCCAATTACTGTGTGACTATTGCTTTTCTCCATTTTTAAAATGTTACATATCTGGCCTTTAAAGGTAAGTTTGCTCACTGTTAATGTGTTTTATTTACCTGAAGTGGGCATAGTTTTGGTTTCCTCTTGCTCCCTCTTGAAGAGCGAATGGATAATAACTTGGTAACTCCCTTCTGATGCAGTTGGCAGTTGTCATTTCCACACATTTTTCCTAATGTAGGGATAAATGAGATGTGGTAGCACTAATTTATTAGAAATACAGGAAGTCTCAGTTATAAAATTTAACATAAAGACTATACATTTTCTCCCTCACCAAAGACTTCACTGAGACAGACATTCAATGCTGTAGGAGATAAACATGTATTAGGTGTGGCTTTATATTTTGAACATTTTAGTGCCACTGGAAATTATGACACATAAATTAATAATAATAATAATAATATGGCTTAAAATGTCTTGGGTTGTTGTGAAAGATTTTTCTAGGTATGGTGAAATTACAAGTTTGGATAGAGAAATATAAAACTCATTAGTGAAATCTTACAATTTGATTGCTAAATTTGCAGAGGATGGAAGCAGTGGTTCCCAAATGATTCTGTTCTCCCAAGGGAGCCAGAAAGGCAAATAACTGTGTCAGCTTCCATTGCAAGCACTAAACCTGGAATTTATAGGTGCATACTTTAGTAATTATCTGCTTATACCTTGATGTTTTAGTGCTGTAATCAGAATTGTAAAAACTAAGTTTCTCTTGCATTAAATATAAGATCTATTTGAAAGGCCATTGGAAATGCTTGAATACTTCAAAAAGAGTAAGTTGTACAGATATTTGTAATGTAAGCAGTACTGATTTGAGGTTTTTTTTATTTTCATAGTGGCCATTTTAGAGACAAATGATTCTGTAAGACCTTGAAAGAAAAAGGTCACTTAATGCAGAATGTACATCTGTACAATTTATATGCCAATTAATATCCTGATTCATGGCAGGCAACGGAGTTAAAAATCACTGTGGTTCATGCCAAAATCCATAATATAGCATT
>WBNP01002032.1:117678-189557 GCA_013401095.1 Passerina amoena
CCTTTTGCTCTGCATAATAGAATTTTATTTGGAGAACATATTTGACTAGATGAAGACATCAGTGTGTCTTGGATGAGAGTCTGGCAGTAATCCCATATATTTGCCATCATTATATTGTACAGTTGTCATCGTGTCTAGCATTGGAAAAAAACCCTCCTTCCTTTGGAAGGCTTCCTTTGCCTTCCTGTGGCTCCCTTGGGGGAATTTTAATGGTTTTGGAAGGATATAAATGCAGTTAAGTTGAAAAATGTATATACAACTTGGGAGCTATTCAGGTAGTTTCCTTAAGGATTCAGTAATTTCCTAGGGCTTCCTATATTTGGATTTGGGATACCATGGATGTGAAGTATGTAGGGAAGTGGTGCAACTCTTGCAAACCTTAAATTGTAGTTTTACAGCACAGCAGTAATCAAGGATTTTCATTTGATTATGATTCTTCCCTTATCAGACTTTACTTACATTTTCATGTAGCCTTAAAGTAAGTGCATACGTAATACGAAACATAGGAAGAAAGAATAACCATTTTAAAAAGCAGTTTACATGATATTAAAAGTAGCCATTTGAATTCCCCCTAGATGTTGGTTTAAATAGGAGTTATCCCCCTAAATTATCAAAGGACTTCTGAAAGTCTAATCCAAACTGCATAAGCTAACAGTATTTTATAAATCTTACAATTTTTTTTTTTTTTAAGTTCTTAGATCAGTAGCCTAATGCACTTACCCCTGGGAATCATAGAGTATCAGTTTAAATGATTAAGTAATGGAAAAAGAGCTTAATCTCTTACAGCTTGTCTACAAGTAAAGAAGATCAAAGACAGAGCAATCAGGTTTGCCAGCTTTGCTGCTCTTTGGAGACTGGGGAAATTAGTCCCTCGTAAACTTAGATTTGTAGTCCTGTCCTGAACAAATATGTTCATAAATATATGGGGAGTTAAAGAAGAGGACAATTTGTCGTATCTCTAGAGAAAACTATTACCTTCTTTAAGAACTAATATATCAGTTTACACAAGGTCTGTCAGCTTGGTGAGATCAGCTCCAGGATGGGATCAGCTGGAATTTCTCCTCAGGAGTTGTTTTACTGAGTGTTGGTACCTGCTGGAAGCATGGCATGCAGACCCTCTGTCTCCAAAGCCCTGCAGCTTTATATCTGGAATATCCCTCCTAGCTGGACAGTGGTACCCAAGGAAACAGATACTCTTGTAATTCATGGCACTGATGAAAATGGATCTTCTCCCAGGATTTCTTGTTTCCTCACCTTTTAGTGTAGTTGATCTGACACCTGGAGCAGATTTCCCTGGGTATGTGGGAAATCAGGTTGCTCTGGCACTGGGTGGGATCCTTACTTGGGGGAACCACTTGGCCATTTTTATATATTTTACACTTTTCCTTCTGCATGTTTTGCAACTCTTTTTGCATCCAAATTGCCTCTTTCTACTGCATTTTAATGCTCATTAGATAAACTGTGCTTGGATTTCTTTGTTACCCCAGAAAAATAATTCTTCCATGCACAAGTAAAACAAATTAACTGTAACCAGCCCATCAGTAATTCATATTTGAAGTGAGTGGAAACAAAGCTCCACACAAGTGAAGGCAAATTTAAGCAAAGCAAGCCTGGAAAGCTTGAGGAGTAAGTGTTGGGCATGGTTCTTGGAAATTCTGCAGATCTTCAGAGGGTATAATTTCCACAGGGATATATGTGAAACCAAGGGTAGTTGTGTTTTAAATACAACTTCATTCATATTGATTATGTTGTCCTCCCCTGTGAAGCTGAGTTACAAAGCCTTGAAATGTTTCTGCTCGGAAAAGAGGGGTCAGTGTCTTCAAGAAAATAAGAGCTATGTGTGGAGGAAAGAAACTGGATCTAAATGCTTGATCAAAAAAATTAAAGCTTAAGCAAAAAAGGGGATACAAACTTTTTTATTAAATTAAAAACTTTGTGAAGAGAAGGTTTGTATATTATTAGAAATGCCTGAAATATGTTTTTCATTCTGAGTCTTGCACCTGTGAAATTTCATTTGATGGATAGATTATTCTGGGCAAGGGGCCAAAACAAAGTAGCCAAGGGACAATAATTAGATAAGGGAATGAGAATGTATTGTAGCCAAAAGGATTTGGGTGCAGTTTTTTAAATCCTTTGAATGAATAGCAATCTCTTTAAACTTCTCTTATTAAATATGGTATTTATAAGCAATTTTTAAAGTACTTCTTGAGTTTTAACAACTCAATAAAATAATGTAAAACTAATATTTGTGAGATAGCTGATAATTTGCAGTACTGTCTGCTGCTATAAGCTTTTATTTCATTGGTTTCCAACTTAGTAATTTAGTTAAAATTTCAAAACCATTACTTGAAACTTGTGTATTCTACTTTGATTTGATTTAAATTATTGAGAGAAGGCAACCAAAGGAAGAAGGAGCCCAAAAAACATGATTGTATAAAAACTTGAAAATGCCTTGAAGTTAGAAGGAAGAAAGCATGAATTGATTGAAAAATCTAATAAACGCTTTTGGTTGTTTGCTGCTGGTCTTGGGACATTAGTGAGGTGTATTTCCCAGAATGGGGTTTTCATTACAGACTGAGTAGGATTAGGAAACCAGATTTCCTGGTATCTTTGAGTTCAGACTGGGTTGGTTGTTTTTTGTTTTTTTGGTTTTTTTTTTGTAATACCTAGAATTCACTTAAAAAGTACCATGAGGAGTACTGTAGAGAGGCCTGTATCCATTTCTCTGCCATAGAATACTAGACATTGACTTAGTTAAGCTACCAATTTATTAAGTTTGATGGTATAAATGGAAAGTATTTCCAAAGCTTCTTCTAATGAAAACATTCTGAAAATTTTATTTTTCTATGTAGGATAGGTTTGTTCCTGTTGACAAAATCCAGTTCAGTTAAAATGAAGAGAGCATAAAATGTCAAATTTAATCTGATTCTGAAGTATGGAATCACATTTAAGTTAATATAGGAATATTGTTTTCATAAATCAATTGGTTTAATAATATGCATTGAGTTATAGGCAGAAAACTAAAAATATCCTAGAAAAAAGTAATGGGTAAATTAACCCATAAATCCATTCTTCATGTTCCAAGACACCCATCATTACACAGTTCAATATCATCTGATTTAGAGGTGAATTAATACCTGGCTATTGTTTTGGAGGTTCAGGAACTGAATTGAAAAAATAAGGAAAATATTGAGTTTAATCCTGCCTGAAGCAAAGTTCTCTGAAGAGCCTTTTTATTTTTCAGGGGAAAAAATAATCTTTTAGCCTATACAAATGAATGTTTTAATGACTTTAAAAAGGAACTGTTGTTGGCAACAGCCATCCAACAGCCATCTAAATCATCCAAGGCATAAATGATGCAGGGTTATATTTCTAGTTTTTTAATATAATGGAGAATTTATTAGTGTTTTATTTCACATATCAGAAGAACTTTAACTTTTTTAGTGGGATAAAGTCCTTCTAATGCTGTCTTTCACATGAGCTGTTCATCTTCATGCTAAGTGTGCAAATATTACATGGAAAATACCAGTTTTTATAAGCAAAGATTGTTTCTGTCTGAGCTCTAGCTCCTGTTGCAGCGCATTTTGATAACTATATCAAATAATTGCTATTTATGTGAAACAAAACAGGATTTACAAATAACCACACATAGTGGGATTCTGGGCCCTGAGCAGGGCCAGGAGATGCATTTTGATCCCTGTGGTTCTCTTCCAGCTCAGGATATTCTATGGTTCTTTATAATGTTGTATTTGAGGGTACTTGGACTGACTGGGAGGCTTCCATCCTAAAAATACCCCAAAGCCAACTGGGCACTGCCCTGGGAGATCAGGTCCAGTCTCAAAGCCAGTTTTCACACTTCATAGACTGGCAGGTTTTGTTTTTTTTTTCTTCTGCCTCTTTCCCCTCAGCCTTGCTCAAGAGTTGATTTTAACAAGGCTGGCAACATTCTGTATTACAGTAGAACATGTAGAAGGCATGCTGCAAAGAACTGTAAAGGCATTTCACAGTATATACATTCTTTTTATAGGTGAATACTCCACTTAAATGTTCAGTTGAACAAAATTTAGGTAGTAATTAAAAGAGTTTAACCCACATAAAAAATTTTTATGTAGGTTATGCAATTAATTTTATTACAGAAATTGCATTTAACTTAAGAACTGATGACCTTATCTTAATGCAGTAATGTATTTTTCATTAAAATGAAACATCCTGTTAGCCGGGCAATAACCAGCCAGAAAGGAAGAGATGGAAAAGGTCCACAATATACCATGTACAACACCTGTCTGAAAGAAAAAAATAGCCAGTAATGCAGCATTTTTCAATTTATTACTGTGTCATATTGGAAAGTTTAAACTGTAATTAAATGGATGGGAACTACTAATACACTGTCATTTTACAGCTTGGATGGCTTCTACTGCTGAGCTGTCCTACCTCCTTCAGTAAATTACAGCTGTTTCTTGGTCTTTATGCAGGCTTTCACACATGGGATGTATTAATCATTGAGGAAGATTATTGCATGCATTTCCAGACACAGGAACAGCCAATATTTCTTCTGTCAAATGCACCTTCCACCTGTTTGCTGCAATGCTCTGTGCATTTTTAGGGGTTTCTTGTCTTTGTTGTATGCTGATAGCAACATAGATCTTGCAGATGAAGTTTTCTAGATGACTTAAGATGATAACTCTGAGAGAGTGAATATATTATTTATCATTGCTTTTGCTGTCATGAGATTGTTTTCTCAGTACAGCATATTATTAAAAGTGTTTGGTATTAGCAGCAAACGATATTTTAGCAATGTTATACTACAAGGAAGAGGGGATTTTTATATCTAACAGGTGAATAATCATGGATTGCCTATAGAATTTTACTTGCAGGTAGTGAACAAACCCACCCCCTAGGGGGGTGCTGGTGGGGTTTGGACTACTTTTCCTCTCTTCAGATTGTTAAACTTCTTTTGATAGCAGGTAAAAGTATTTAATTTCATCTTTTTTTTTAACCATGCTTTTAGATGCCCATATTTTGGAAACAGGTCACTTGGGTTGAGCATGTTGTTTAAAAAACCCCATCTTCCTAAGGTTTTTTTTTTGTGTTGTCAATATTTGTTTTGGATCAGCTAGAGATTCTTACTAATATCAACACATTGATGAATCTGATTCTGCAGCCTTTGTCAGCAATCAGAAATCAAGAATGAAGACGAAAACCCACCAAGCAAACAGGAAAATATTAAGAGTAGAGGTTCAAATAATGAAACAACTTTCTCTGGTTTTGAGTAAAAAACCAATTTATTGCTTTGGGAGGAAGAAATTCTCAGTTGGCTGATATTAGGCATTAGGTCTGTTTTATGGTTGGCTTCAGTAGGGGAAGTTCCCAAGGCAAGTGATGTGTACAGCAAGAATAGTCTTCTTTCTTTATTAGATGGCTTGGTAGGTTTTATGGCTTATGTTTAGCTGCTAATAGTGTTCATTCTTCCTTGAAGCTGTGAGAGAGAGATCTTCTGTAAATCTTTTTGTTCTTGAGCTGGATCAGATGCAGTAATTGTAGAAAACTGAAACGAAAAATAGTGATTTTGTTCAGCAGGGAAAATATCTTTTGCTTGCTCATATTGGCTTTTCAAAGGTGTAAATGATCAGTGGGCTAATTGTAGTAGTTACAGTCCTTGAATAGAAAAGTTAATTGACTTAAGATGGGATTTCTTGAATTTCAATGGATTTCACCTTCTTTTTAGTTGGGATATTTTGGTTTGGTTTTGGGTTGGTTTGGCAGGGTGAGGGCTTATGTTTGTCCTGGTTTTATTCATTTGGGGTTTTTCTGTTGTTTTTTTTGGTTGTTGTTTTCCTCTGTGGTGGGAGTGTGTGCATATCTGTTTATTTTCCTTCAGTTGGTGACTATTGTCAGAACAGTAAAAAGAGTAAACTGAGATAGATAACCATTTAATGAGTGATTCTTGAGGCAGGAATGTGCCTCGGGAGATTATATAATCTAACCCCCTACTCAGGGCTATTTCTCATGGGTTTAGAGTATCTCCAGGGCTGGAGGCTCCACAACTTCTCTAGGAACCTCTACCAGTGTTTGACCACTTTTGTAGGAGGAAGGTGTTTTCTTGTGTTTAGGTGAAATTGCTTCTATTTCAGTTAATTTCTATCTCCTCTTTTCCTGTCACTGGGCACCCCTGACAAGAGCCTGGCTGCCTCTTCCTTGCTTCCCCCATCTGGTATTAGCACACATGGATCAGATCCTTTGTGTTTCCCATTGGTACAGTTCCTGTCAGCAGATTTCTCCAGCCTGTTGAGATCCTCCTGGATGGCAGCACGAGCCTCTGGTGAACCAGCCACTTCCCCAGTTTTGTGTTATCTGCAGAAATGTCATGCTTTGTGTGTAAAGATGAAACTTTTGTCACTATGCAGAAATCATGAATAGAAACAACCCTGAGGCTGAGACAGCTGATTGCTGCTGAGCTCTTGGTTTTTAGAATAGCTGGATGCCAGCTATAATACTTTTTTTTCTTAATTTTTACTGCAAAATGTCTAGTGAAAAAAAATATAGTACTATGGTCGTTCCCTAAGGTTTTTGGTGATTATTTGATGATGTCTTATGAATGATGGTCATAAAATTCAGCTTATTGTGTTTGTTGTAGCTGATGGTCCATTGCCCACATTAGCATTCCTAAATCAGATTTTTTTTCACTTTAGTATTTGTTATTGTTAGTAGTAGTGTATATAGGTTTTATTTCAATATTAATTTTAAAGGTAATTACAGCATAATTGAATAGCAAGTAGGTTATACTTCCAGTTTCTGCAGGGAATTAAGATTCTGCAGTAGTTGAAATCCTACCATTGCTAAGAAATTAATGGATTACCTTCAAGGAGCTTGCTTTTTCTTGGGTGGGAAGGTGGGCTGGAACAGACAAACTTACAACTCTTGTTCATGTTTGCACTATCCAGTAAATGTAAGCAGGCTTCAGTAAAATGGGCACACAGTAAACAAGATAGCTCTTAGCACCTAATTGAGGCCTTCCTGCGCCTGAAGGGAGGAAAAGATTCTTTGCTGGGATGGTGGTGAGGATGCTGGAATAGATTTCCCAGAGAATCTGTGCTTGCTCCATCCCTGGAGGTGTTCCAGGCCAGGTTGGATGGGGCTCTGAGCAACCTGGTCTAGTGGAAGATGTCCCTGTCCATGGCAATGGGCTTGTAATCGTATGATATTTAGGGTCCCTTCCAAACCTGGCCCTTCTGTAACCTTAAAATTGGTGTTTTAAATGTTATTATTTCTACCTCATTGTGAGGGAGTAAATGAAATGGCAATTGTAAACAATTTTATTATGTCCAGTCTTCTCTTTAAAATTATTGCTGGGGTTCCAAAGCCTTTACTGCTTGCTCCTCTGCCTGCACATGACGTGTTTGTGACAGTGGTGTTCCTGAAAGCACAGAAAGAGAATTTGAGAGGGTATGCAAAGTTTCTTACTGATAAACATTTCAGACAGGACTGCAATCTTAAGCAGATCCTAAAGTTATCTTATTTTCTCTTATGGCTGTGCTGCTGAAGGTGCTTCAGCTATAAAAACCTGCCAAGCAAGGAGGAGTCTGTTCAGATATCTGTGCTGAGACCTTGTGGAAGCACTTTACTGGCTCACCTGGCAGCTGGAAAAGGAGAGCAAATGGGTAAAAGCCTCAGTGGTACAGGAGGTTTTATTTATGAGGCAGTGAGGAGGGTTTGCATGGCTCTGGGGTGTGGCATTTATATTTTCTGAAAAAATCTCTTTGCTCAAGAGGTTTCTCTTGGGAAGCTGAGAAGCCTCAGAGGAAAAAGAAAACAGTTCTTATCTCATTTACTTTTCTTGTGTTGTGTTCACATGTGGAATGTGTTTGGAGATTGTTTACCCAAGGTGATTGTTTGAATTGGATTCTGGTGTGAGTTGTTTTGACTCTCTGGTTAGCTGGGGCCAAGCTGTGTCGAGATCTTAGAAAGAGTCATGAGATTTCATTATTATCTTTTTAGCATGGAGTAAATATCCTTTCTGTATTCTTTAGTATATTATAGTATTCTTTAATATAATACAGTATTATAAAGTAAAAATTAGCCTTCTGAGAACGTGGAGACAGATGCATCATTCCTCCCTGCCACGAGGGTCCCTACAAATCCAATTCTGGGGTGTTGCAGAGGGATGTGTTATTTTAGGGGTGGCCCCAGAGGCTCTTTACCAGCTTCCTGGGCTGTGACTTGGTGTTTGACTTCCTCTGCACCCAAAATGGGAGAGGTGCCTTAGCAAGGGGTGCATGATAACTGGGGTGGATTTTTATTGGCAGGGAATCTGCAAAGGTGTCCAGCCTGCTGCTCCTGGTGCCAGGAGGAGGGAGGAGCTGAGGGAATCCAAATTTCTCCTCTTGGGCGCAGGAGAGCTTTTAGTGTCTCTCAGAGATCTGGTAAATTGGTATGTGAATACTTTAAGGCCCCTGCAGGACAAAGACAAGGAAGTTGGTTAGAGGTCTGATCTCTTTATCCTGGGAGGAGTTAAAAACATTCTCACCAGGGCTCTCAGGGCACATGTGATTGCTCACAAGAATTGGGAGTTGTCTGAAACACCTTTGTAGCTGTCCCTAACTAAGCACACACTTCCATTTTTTGCCTTGGAGCAAAGACCAACGACTGTCAGAAGGGGTTTAACCTGGCATGTGTGACTTGGCATTAAAGTGGAATGAAGCACTCGTGCTGTAAAGGGCAGATGAGATACAGATGAGGAAACATTTTCTTCAGTATTTCTTGCAGTCCCTCTGCACATCACCCATTGCAAACACAGCTGGCATGAGCACCTGCAAATCTGCCACTTCTGCTCACCTGCCTGGCATGGTGAGAGGAATTTCAAGGGCAGAGGTCAGCAGGTTAAATGTGGGCAGGAAACTCATCCCTCTGGAAAACAGCCAGGCTAAGGCAGGTTACTCTGCACTTGAAATTTTACACTGAGCTTAGAAGCACAGCCACTCTCAGCAGTCAGAGCCTGGCAGCAGAGAACACACCTGGTTTAGTGAGGCCAGATGTTGTTTTTGGGGGTCCTGGTCCAGCCAGACTAACAGACTAGTGGGGTGACAGGTTTTCACATGACTCCTATAGGAGATGCAAATAGTATCTTACTCACTTTGTGAAAACACAAATGCAAAAACTAAACTGTGGGGAAGAGAATAAAAGGTATGTACTGCTTGTTAATTAAAACTGATGATATTAACAGAATATTAATGAGTGTTCCATAAAAGAAGGGTTCATCTGAAATGTTAATATGAAGCAAGACTTGATCGAAGTTACTAAATATAAACAGTGTATTTGATTAATCACTTTTTATTGTGGTGTATTTTTGGATTGTATTTAGCAACTACCTCTGAGAGAGTAATTGTGATGGGAATCAGAGAGTAGTAATTGGAAGGCAGGTGATACAACAGAGATTATGCAGGAATGGCTGCTCATGTTTTTGCTTTGCTATGGAGAGACAGGAATTTGGATTTAAGCTGTTGCAGTAGGTCCAGGCAATGCTGGCTGTGAGACTGTAACTATAGAGGGAGCCTGTACTCCATCTAGGGAAACGTGCCCTGGTGTGCACTGAACTGAGAAGAAATATGGGTGCTTCTTCTGGCATGACAACCTGAACCCCCCTGGGTGACATCCAAACTTGTGTAATTGCAAGACCTAGATGACATTAATCACTCAACCACAAATTGAGTTTCAAGCTAAAAAAGTATTTGTCTGTCTTTCAGCAAATACACTGTTCTTGAATACATAATCATTTCAAATGTTTGCTGGGCTTGGGGAGAAAAGGTGAGCTCAATGTAGAAAGAATATACTGAAAATAAAAGTCTGCCTGACCAGTTCAGCATCTTTACTTTTAATGAATAACCCATTTTTTATGGTTCTAAAAAAAAGTTTCATTTTTTTAAAACACCACAAATCTATTAATGCTATTCATGTTTATATGCTTAAAAATCCCACAATATATCTTTCTATATGAAAAGAGGCTGATTTTTAATATTTTTGCTGGAATTTAAATGTTAAAGTTCATTGCAATAATACCCAAAAAGCCATATGCAGTGTGAAAGGAGAATTTTATCTGTTTGCTGTTCAGATTGCATATAAAGATGTTTCTTTTAAAAAGTGAGCAGCAGCCTTCTTGTACAACTGCCTGCCTTAGTCTGTGGTGATATAACTGGAGGTAATTAGGAGGTGTGTATGAGGAACAGCATGTAAAATCCTTAAATAGATGCTCATCTTGGAGGATTCAGAGCTCTGTTAGATATATTCAGGAGAGGTGCTTTGATTTCTAAGATTTTTTTGATAACATTTTGGTGTAGGGGTAAGGAACAGCTAAACCATTCTGAGAGTGGGGCAAGCATGCCCGTCTCCCCTGCCAAGAGAGCATCCTCTTCCAGAGGAGGTGACTTTTTTTATCCTACAGATTGTGTCAATATCCATTATATATTTTCAACTCTGCAGTTAAATACAGGAAGATGAAGCTTCCATTACTGTCAAAATTGTTGAGAACAATTTGGAGAGAGAAACTTCAGGCTTTTAGGTTTTAAGCAAACTCCTAAGGATAGAATTTCCTGAATAAAGACACTAATTATTTTAATAATCTCTCTATGATGGGATTTTTGGATACAAATTTTTGATATTCCTATTTCCTTTAAAGATGCTAGGATTCATTGGTAACAAATTAATAAAGCATGGAGATAAATTTCATTGATGCCTGTAGAGTAGCATTCTGCAGGGTTCTGTCAGCTTCACTCTGAAACTGTTCAAACTGAAGTATTGTGAGTAACCATGAGATTATATCTTTCCAATTGGCAGCTTTGATTAAATTTCTTAATTTTCACTTTTCCTTCAAGTGGTATATTTCATTAAGTATCTCAAGGAGATTTTTAGACTAGTTTTGGATGGGTATTGGCATAATTTGATTATAGGAACTTATCAGAGTCCTAATTTTATTATTTTTCAGCCATCTGTCATGATGGTCTTTTCTTTTTTTTAAACTTCCTGAGATAGTTGTTATGAGAAGAACACCAGCCTGCTTCTTCAGCAGAACATGTTTCAAACCATATTTTTACATCATACAGGCTGCATATATTGCAGTCCCATTCCAGATTCCCACACCCTTCTCTCTTCATTGAAAAATTATTTTCCAACTGGAATTACATCATTTCGTATAAGTCTTAGGGAAGGAACAGTTTGGTGAACGTGGGCTCTGTTGGCTTTGCAATGTAATTTTGGTCTCTTGTGAAACTTCATGCAACATTTTAGGATTTTGCAAAACTTGAGTGAAAATTTTTCTCTAGGGTTAAAAGAAAGTTTACGCCCCAGGGATTTGGAGGATAGAGCTGTTGGCAGATAGAGCTGAAGAGGAAGCCCTTTAGTGTTAGACAGAAAGTGTGGAAACAAATGAAATGTTGTAGTCCCTTGATAAAACATTGTTAGCCCCTTGCTTAGCCCCTAATTAAAACCTTATCTGGTAGGTGTAGAGTTTGTAGAAAGGTGTAGAGAAAGCTGCATTGCCATCTGTGGGAGAGGTGTTTTGAGTAGACATTTCAAGACAGTAGAGGACGTACTCTGAAGCACGTTAATTTCAATGTATTGTTTCTGCTGAAAAGAGGAGTGGGATTGAAATCAGCGTTGCCTGTTCAACACAAAAATTAAATTATAGGTGGTGTTGCATGCTGATTCAGGTCCATGTTAAAATAATTTGTGGGAGGAACTGACTCTTTCAATGTTCTTTTCAAAAGACATCCTAACTTCTTGACACTGTTATAGCTCAAATGGTAATTAAAGGAAGTCTTGAAGCAGGGAAGAGAGAAAACGTGCAGTGCATTTTTATTCTCTTGCTGGTACACATGTAAATCTCATTTACACCTCTGCAAGTTACTGAGTAAAATCTTCCACTAGTAAGGCATAGTGTGTGTGATCTTGCAAGTTCTTTTCAGACCAAAGGATTTATCTAATAAAAATCACTTTGTGCCTAGAGAAAATCAAACAGAATTAATTACATGTCAGTTATGTAGGGCTGCATCATCTTCTATGCAAGTTCTTAACGGGATTTTTACTGTAGAGGAACAAGTTTTAACTGCTTATTTTTCCCATCAAAAATCTAATATTCATAATGGATTAAATGCTCATCAGTTAGAAGGATCACTTAGGCTAGTTGATGTCTTCTTACTGTCATTCACTTTGTGGACTGGCATTCTGAGCATGAAAAGAGAAGAAAGAAATCTTCTGTTGAAGGTTATTTTTCACAGTTCAATCTACAGTGGGGGTAAGGAGAATGACAAATTAAGATATAAAATGTCCCTGGAAGGTGAAATTACTAAAATATCCATGCATTAGTCAACCCTTCTGTGAGATTTTTTAACAGTCTAAGGAGTAGAAAGGTCTTTCTAGAGAGAGCAGTGAAATTGATGTTTTATGTGTGCCACTTTACTGGCTCTTTGTTTAGCTGGAATAAATCTGTATGAAATGGCATCATTTAAAGGACTACATAATCTGTGGGAGTTGATGATGAATTTTTAATTTGAGAAAGACTGGCTTTTTACAAAATAAGCCTCATGATCTAAGATGTAATGACTACAAATTGCTGTTTTAAATGCCAAGGCGGTGGCTTCATTATTTTTTGCACATTAAATAATGATTTTAATAAAAGTCTAGAGTTCATGTTCTCTTCTGAAAGCTATTACCTCTCAGCTACTGGCATATACCTCTTTGTCTAGAGGGCAAAGTGAGCAACATCTCATATTTTTTTTAGGCTCTGTATGAAAGCATTAATTTCCTTCTGATGCTTTGATGGAACTCCAGTGCTGTGGGGCAAGTTAATGCAAAATGATCACGTTTTCACTCATAATCAATATAGCTGCGTGACAGTGGGCATCTATTTTTCATTTCAGTAAAGCTGAATGATGTGTGTGGATTTTGTACAAAAGTCTCCTTTTGAAAAGCAGGGATGGAAAAAGCATTTTTAGCAGGTGGCTGAGTCACTTTTTTGGATCTGCAGTTGCCTCCCAGCAAAGAAAGCTCTTGATAATTTTTCACCACAAACATTTTCCCTTATCATTTACCTGTTGCATTTGAATAAATCAGATACTGCCATTTTACTTAAGGAAAGCAAACAACTAGCTATTGATCTCTCAAGGTTTTGGTGGAGTTATTTTTTTACATTTGAGTATCTCTGTGGTCTTGGGCTCCTTACATCAGAGTGCTGGAAGCTGCTGAAGATCCTTGTTCCTTATTGAGAGAAAAATGATGGAAGGAAAGAAGTGTTGATCTCAAGATGGAAGTTGAAATTAAAGCATCTACTTTTGTGATTCTAAAGTTTTTAAGTGCCCAGACATGGAAATCTGAGTATTTGCATATCATTATAAAAAGTTTGTGGAGGACTGTCTCCTGTGGGAGGGATTCCACGTTGGAGCAGGGGAATAGTATGAGAAGGAGGAGCAGCAGAGAGGTGATGAGCTGACCACAGCCTGTCTGTCCTCCTGTGCCTCTGGGGAGGAGAAGGCAGAGAAAATTCTGAGTGAAATTGAGCTAAGGAAGGAGGGCTGGGGCCAAAAGGGTAGGAGAATTTAAACTTTGGTTTTATTTCCTATTACCCTACACTGGCAATAAATTTGCATAATTTTTTTCCAAGTTGACTTTGTCTTGCATGTGATGGTGACTGGAGTAGGAGCCTTTTTTTATGTTTTTTTCTCCCCTTTCCAGCTGAGGAGGGGAGTGACAGACTGACTTTGGTAGGCCACTGCATCCACCACAAAAGTTTAGTATAAAGTTTGAAAAATACAAACTTATAAACTATCGAAATTTTCTGTGCCTCAGCCCCAGTTACTAATCATAATGTGTAGTAGATTTTTGTTGTTATCTAGTGGTCAAGATTTAAGATAGGTTAATATAGTATATTTTACCTTTCAAGAAAACAAATAGAGGAACTTTTAAAAGTCTTTCTTATGGTCTGTTGAAGTCACTTTTTTAGCTTAATAAATTGTCAAAATATTTTGGTAGAAGACAATTTTTTGTTTCATTTTTTTCATAAAGAGTTATAAATGGAAAATATTGACCTCAGAAGTCAAATAACAGCAGGTGTCAGAAATCATGTAATTATAAACCCCCGATGAGAACATGGTGCAATGCATTACAGAAGATTAGCTTTACTTTAAAAACTCTATTTCTGGCAAGAAAATAACGGTGCAAATATTCTCAGAATTCTTAATTCTTCTCAGTGCTGGTGTATAAGAAAATTCTAAATTACAGTGTTATGTAAATTTTGAGGCAGGTAGATGGGAAAAACCCTGTTCAGAGGG
The DNA here is from genome assembly GCA_013401095.1 of Passerina amoena. Taxonomy (NCBI): domain Eukaryota; kingdom Metazoa; phylum Chordata; class Aves; order Passeriformes; family Cardinalidae; genus Passerina; species Passerina amoena. The sequence goes on from WBNP01002032.1 coordinate 131,994, forward strand.
AGAAAAATTCTGACATTCTGAGAAAAACTAGCCAACTCTATCTCAGGTGATAAAGCAGGTATCAACAGCCCCTCTTTGATTCATGGTATGTAATTGTGAGCTTTAATTTCCCTTGTAACTGAGCTGCAGAGCTGCAGCTTTGTCTCTGAGGCTGCTCCTGCCCCCCCACCTGGACTTCTGAGCAGGATTGATGGATTGTCCTGAGCATGCTGCAGCTGACCAATCTCAAAACAAAGCATGTGATGTTCCTGCCTTGTAAATGTAACATTTCAGAGTTGCATACATTGGTGTGGCCAGGAAGGGACCAGAGAAACCGAGACAGTTCTGGCAGGCACAGAGATGTGCATGGCTTTACTGAGGGACTGGGAGGTGCTCTCACATGAACAAGTGGTGTTTGTAAGCTCAGCCTTCTTCCACCTGTCCACACAGCGTGACCCTCCTGTTATCAGCACTCTGTGACAGCCAACTGCCTCCTCTTTTGGCCTCTCTTTCTGCCAGAATAATGGCCTCCTTTCGAGGCCAAAGAGATCTTAAAAATTTTGTTCTTGTCAGATTATTGATGGTTTTCTAGCCTATGTTATAACAGGCTCTTCATTTGTTTGCTTCATTTAACTAGTAAAAGAATAACGTAACAAGCTTTCAGCCTCATCAGGTAGGACAGATTGGGCACTCTCAGATTTCAAAATAAACAGATTTTAAAAATCTAGACATCAGGATGTGGAAGTATTTATCTTTTTTTATTCTGCACCTTTTGGAGGTCTAGCACTCTTAGAAAATGCAGGTGACTGTTGATTTGTCATTCTTAAGACATAAATTTTCATCAGATACCATCTGCAAGTTTGGCTAAACCTTTCAATCCGTGTGAGACACAATTATCTTGCTACCTACAATTTGAAAGAGATGAGATCACTCAGTTGTTACAGGTTGACTTCCATGTTCTCATTTACTGTAATATTTTTTGTAGTTTCTTAAATTAAGTAGCCAAAAAAGACTGTACCAGCCAGAAGGGAAGGAACTGAAAGTTTACACACTGGATTATCTGGTAATTTGCCTTTTTTTGTTGGTTTCTTCAAATAACAGACAAACTCTCCAGTCTGGTGATCTCTAGGATCCAACTTGTAACTAAGAAAGTTCTTTTCTGTTTTTTTGGGGGCTTTTTTTTTCCCTCTAGAATTCATAAATTTGGTGCATTGAGAGAGCTGCTCTAACCAAGAAAAGACTGAATATCATGGGACCGAATCTAGGTCAGTGAGAGGCTGATACCAGGGTATGTTTTGAGCAATCATGTAGAGAATCATCAGAGTTTCAGATGCTTTGGGCATGCAAAAGCAGAGTTATCCATGAGGAACCAGTGGGAGCAGCCCTGGCTCTGTGAGCTGGGGGCTGCCTTTGGTCCGCACCATTGGTGAAAGGCACATCTTTCTTCTTGGATGGCTTTACCTCTGTTCCACAGAGATTTTTGCCTTCAAACAGCCAGCATGAGAGTGAAAACAGAGCTATCTGTCTAGGGCAAGGTCAGTTGTGATCCTTTGGTCAGTTGTGATCCTGCTCCTCCATCACAAGGGAGCAGAGGCATTAAATATTGCCAGCATTTGGTTGGTGCTCCTACTGTCACAGAGCTGCAGGGGTACTTCTGCTCCAGCTGGACTGTGCTGCCAATCTTTCTACACAGGTGGAAAAATAAAAGCACAATGAAGTCTGCTGGCCCAGTTTTGTGGAATGATTGTATTTCTTGTTCACGTTTTGGCACACAGGTCACAAAATAAACACGGGCAGGAGACTCTTCTCCTTTTTAATGCCTTTATTAAAAGTGATCATCTCTGTGGGGGAGAATCAACAGGTCCATGCTCACACCACTGCTGCTGCTCCCAGCAGTGACTTGGAGAAGGAAGAAGGGTGCAGCTTTGTCCAATAGTCTGTAGGCAGAGCTGGGGACTCCATCCTCACAAGAGCATTGGGAACATCTCTTGTTCACTTGTTCAGTTTGATTCCCAGGGTCCTGCCTCTAGCCGAGGTCCTCCTTGGCTAGGGCAAGGGGCAAAAAAGGGTCTCAGCATCTCTGCAGGCTCTGGACTGTATTCCTCACATCCAGACATCTCTTTGATCTCTTAATTCTGTGTTGGCTCGTTGTTTTTGGGTCTTTTGGCAAGTTTGGTGGGGTGGCTTTTCTGAGGCATGCTGGCTCCAAGGTCATTTGCATGCCCTCCGATGTCCCCTCCTTTCACTGTCCACCTGGCAGCAGGCAGGGTGGTGCTGACAAAGGGAGGAATTCTTAACCCTCAAGGACAGTGGTTACAATAACAGATAGAACTCCACCCTGGCAGCAACTGGTCCAACCTGTTCACTCTGCAACTTAATTACAGGCAACTAAAATAATGGGTAACCTTTTTTACCCATAACAGGTCAGGATTTGAAGCAGCTTTTTGGGATTTATTTGAGCTTTCAGAGAGATTCCTCCCTTGTCCTGTGTTCTGGTGTCCTCACACTGCTCCTTATTTCCAGTAGCAGAGTTCTGTTTGCCCCTATTGCCCCCCAGTCCAGTTCCTTTGGACAGGTAACACCCTCATACCTGGCACTCGTATCCTACCTTTATCCTTGACTTGTGGATGTTCCCTTGGAGCAGTAAATCTCACTTCAGAAGTTTTATCCACCACTACCCACAAATCACTCTGTGTTCTGCACTGTGTTATTACTGAATCTATAAATAAGGGAATAAATCATTGGTTTCTGACTGGCAAAGAATATGCCACCACATAGGAAAATACATCAATTTTTAATTCATTTCTGAAGGTGACCCAGAAGCAAAAGATCACCATGCAAGTAAAATAGAAATACACATATAATACAGTTCCCTGATGAAGAATTATGTTTTAAGAGCACCTGTAAGATTTATGATTTCATATTTATAATTTGCATATGCTCCATATTTGTTTGGGATTTAATATGCTGTAAGTTCATAGCCATGTAAATAAATTCAGTGGGAACTGCTGCCATCTCCTGGTCGATAGTTAAATTAAATACCAGGCTCGAAAATTCAAGCTGGTATTACAGGAAGATTTTCAAGGTCTTCATTGCTAAAGCTGAGCTTAAAATCCCCAAACACTTCAAATTGCAATATAGAAACCTGGGAGTTTCACAGGGTGTCGTTTTTGAGGATATTAAATTGAGTTTAAAGTGAAAGAATATCAGAGTTTAGTTGTTTTTTTTTTTAATAGTACAAACTTTAGTATAAGTATTAGGGCAGGTACCTTCTCTCTAAATATATGCATTTCAAGATTTTGAAACTGAATTTTTTATTTGTAAAAAAAAAAAAAGTAACTTGTAATTGCAAATAAGAAGGCTGTCTGATGCCTTTTAGGACCTTTCCCAAGTGAGTTTACCATCTCTAGTAATTTTTTTTCCTTCTTCCCCAACCAATGAACCTAATCCCTTTTATCTTTCTATAAATAATTGTGCTTAAAGAAATGTCAGAATGGTAAAATCTTGCAAATTGGAATATGAGCTTCCTTGTTAATCTGTTCATGTTCCTATTTTGTAAGTAAGTGACTTTTGGCTTCATAGTGAATTCTACCACTCTGAATGGATGTAATAAAAAGCTATTTCTTAACTGTGTGCTTTCAAGCATGCCTAAAAGATGTCAAAACTCAGGAAATTTGTATGAAACAGGTAATTTTGTAGTTTTTTTCTCAAAGTCTGTAGTGGTACAACATTATGCAAACCAAAGACATGCTCCCTCTTTCTCCTTGTCTTCTTAGTAGATTTATCTCATTTTGAATACAGAATGTGAAGACCCCCAATAAAATAATGAAGTCACAGTTCTAACACTAATTTTTTTTTGCACATAGCCTCTTTTAAGCTGTCCTCTAGGATGGTGGATGTGTGCAGGGTCTCAGTACTAGCACTGCTATCAACCTTTAATTTCTTGTCCCTGTGAGCTTTAACAAGTTCATTTTTTACACTTATTGTTACAGAGGTATTTAGTGTCTTCCTTTGCAGCATAGTTAGGTGGACTAATTTTTAATGTTAAGTGATTTTATTGGCTCATGCATGAAATGAGAGGAGAAAACTTTGAAATAGTCTTTATAGTATCGTTTTCAAATTCAGGAGTCAAGAGTTATGTTCTGTTGGCAAGTTTATGTAAAAAATTGAGATCTGTCTAGTCAGTGTGAAACACCTGAAAGACTTTGTGCACAGAGAAAAGTAACCAGAGGAGCTGCAAATCCCTTGTGATGCTGAGTTGTTTTCTAGATGTTAATGCCAATGCACACAAGGTAACCAATCTTTATGGTTCTGTCTCATACAAAAGCTGAACTGGGCAGATAGCCACTAATTTCACTGTTTTATCTTTGTACATTTAGATATGTGACTGGAAAAATAGCTGATAATATAGATAATAGGGAGAAAAGAAAAAGCAAAACTATCCAAAGAAGGGAGCAGAAAAAGGAAAGATGGTGAAGATCTATTCCATGTGAACCTGATTAAATGGAGAACTGGTCTTAATATCATTGAGGGTTTCTGTGCTCTAGATTCAATGTAATTCTATTGTTGCCACAGACAGAAGACCACATCGTTGTTTTAAAACTCAGATGAGTTTGAGTAGTAGAAGCAAAATAAAAAGGTTAAAAGTGTAGTCCTTAGAACAAATAAGAACAGATTGGCTTTGTGTTGTTTTGACCTTAACGTCACTGAAAAGCTATGAATTATTTCTGTGGTGACAGGAGAGGATTTGAGGAATAACTAAAAGAAGACTATAATAGGAACCTTCCACAAATGCAGATCTTTCTCCAGACAAGTTAAGACAAATCAGTATGCTGCTCAATAAATGCATAATTTATGAAGATATTGATATAAGCAGCTTAAGGAAAAACATGAAGAATTAGTATTGTCTTAGAGCTTAGATGATCAGCAGCAGTGCCAACCTGACCATCTCAGCTTACTCATGTGGGTTTTCTGTCTCTGGATGCAGCATTAATTGGATTTGATGATCTTTAAGGTCTTTTCTAACCTCAGTGAGTCTGTGATTCTGCAACCTTTTCTGTGGAGAGGTGTTTTGATCACCTAAAGACAGGAAAGATTTAATGGTGTTTTTGTGAGGATCAAGATGATGCCAACAAGGTGAACTGTGGGGAAAAAAGTTAGGAAATTGATTTAGTCTAAGTTCTGTAGCATCATTTAGTTGTGAATCAGGATTTATTCTTTCATCTTTTGGTAATGCTGCTGTACTGCCAAACACAGCTTTTGTTCCATTATTTCTTTTTTTTCTGCAGAGGTTGGTTGTATTTCCTTGCTTGTGAGGTAGTTCATTGTTGCACATAATGTGCTTTGTGAAGGTCTGGACATCCTTTCCATGCCCATTTAGGAGGTTCTGTGTGCCAGAATTGCCTGTTGTGCAAGGTGTGGGTGTTACTCCCCCAGGAGAGGTGCTGTGGCAGGGACAGTGGGGCATCCTGCCCAGACCAGCACATAAATAAATAAAATATTTATTTATGAAATAAATCATTTGACTGCAATAAAGTCAGGCTCAGAAGCAGTAGATCTGCGTCAATGTGAGGCTGTACTGGAACAGGTGGCCTCAGGTCTGTGCCCTGGTGTGGTGCTGCTGTTCCATGCTGCTCCAAAGTGGATGAGCCACTTCTGCACTGAAGCTTTGGGGTCTTTTTTGTGACCCAAAGATATTTTAGCACCATAAAGCAAGGAGGGAATTGCTGACCCCAGCTGATTGGTTATATATAGAGGAACACAGCACTTGTAGTTGATGCAGTGATGCTGCAAAGTTAAGTGTCTTTACTTGTGTACGTAACTTTTAAATTTAATGTTGTGGTAACAAAACTTTTTATTATTTCCTTTAGATAAAGATTTTAATTACACACAACTAAACAGGAGTTCTTGGCTCTACTGGATATCTTAAAGAATCTTTTCTGACACAAAACCTGCTTTTCTCCAAAGAACATTGCACTGGAATGTGCAACAGGTGAAGGAAATAATTATTTAATCAAACATACAGCTAAAACTTCTGGTGCCCAAACCCCCCAAACAATCTGTGTTTGAGGAGCTAATTGTATTTACATTCTGCAAACAGATCAGATTTGTTAGAAATGAAATTATCAAAAAGCTTAAGAGGTAAAGTGGGTAAATTGTTTCATTCCACTGGAGGGAAATACTGTAAACTTCAAGGAATTTCAGATATTCGTGACAAGTCTGACTTTAGCCCCTGGTTTTTAATGCTGTTTTCAGTAACACTTGAAGACATCTTGTATGATTGGAGTCTTGCATTTGCACGCCCTGTGGTGGTATGCATAATTGACTAATGATGTCTGTAATTTGCCTGTGTGATTAATTCATTTGAAGCTATAAATATTCTATATTCAATTATGCAGAAAGTCAGCAAGTTTTTATCTGATTTATTGGAATGAAAAATAATTTCTGTGTTTCTTTTTTGTTCACTAAACAAACCAGGAGATAGAGGAAATCAAATGGCAAGTTTAATGACCAAAAAAGTATAGCAACACTAAGTACTGTTTCCTGTAATATGAATAGAAGGAGGAAGTTTGCTCTCTGCTGATGTTTTTTTAAAAAAAACTTACTCAATTAATATTTTTATAAAATTATTCCATGAGCTTATGTTTAAGTCTTTGGTGAACCCAGCAGAGAGAAGGTGTTGTGGGATTTGTATTGGGCATTTTCATGAGTTCTTTATGCAACTTTTTCTTTTCTCTTACATGAAATATAATGTTTTCTCTTTCTCAGAATGCAAAAGGAAAAAAAAAAACCTGAAAAGCTCAGAATTTTTGAAACAAAGTTTTCCATTGTTTAAATAATGGACTAATGCATTTTATTCTTGTCTGTTTTATTTTGAGCTTACCAATGCAGCTTCGCGGCACGTAGAGGCAAAAATTTAATCGGAAGACTTTATCTTTATTTTACATATCTTCAGTGATTATGGGACACACTGCCCAATCTAGAAGAACCTATAAACATTCTGGAAAACTTGGGGGGGTGGAGGAGGGAAAAAGAAAATAATGATTTATATATTTCTTTGTTCTTTAAAAAAACAAACAGCGGAGAAGACAAATCCTGTTGTGACAGCTTTGAAGAGATGCAGAGGTTACCAAACACAAACCAATCTCAGGAAGGGAGATGTGGCCTGATTAAATCTTAAATATTTTTCTGTCGTGCCTCACTGTGTGTTCAATCACACAGTGTATCATCCTTGCAGTGCATGAAGAGAGGGCCATTGGTACTTGTGCTGACTTTTTTCTAGGAAGTTTTAGACTGTTGTTGCTAAAGTAAGTTGGGTGAGAATTTTTAGTAGTTTGTGCCACTAGCATTGTTTCCATGCATAAGTATATGCAGAGCAGGGTCAAGATCAATCTCTCATGGTTCAGTTCCTCTTAAAAAACTCCTTGAAACATCCATGGTGTTAGAGTGAGTTATCAATAGGAGTGAGATCTTGCACTCAGTGCTATAGCCTGATCTTTGTTAGCTGGAACTGTATTCTAATACTTGGTATCTAGTGCTTTGAGTCTTCTGAGGGACAAAAAGATGTGAAAGCAGCACTGAAGTTGAGAACACTGGTATTTAGAGAAGCAGTTCCCAGGTACTACGTGTGTCTATGATGAGAGAGCATCACCTTGCCCACAGCCTTGGAAAGGTTGCAGTGACCAAACCCCAAAGAAGCTGGGGCTGACTTCCAACAGAACGCACTGTGTGAGTGCTGAGGACTTCAGAACAACACCTGGAGGGCTGAGAAACAGTCTTTGGATGAGGCTGGCAACAAAATCAGGAGTAAGCTGGTGAGCTGCTTCTTGTATCTGATGCAGAGAAGTCAAGAGCACCAATATAGGTGTGGATTCTCTTCCATTTGTTTGTAGGTTCCACATTTCAAACAAAACAAAATGGTCTCATCTTTGGACTAACTGAGCCATTCTGGGGAAAGGCAGTAAGAAGGAGAGTTAATGTGTTTCTGGAGTTATTGCAAAGCTGTGTGGGAATTACATGTATTATGGCTGGAAATTGAAGGATAATTCAGCTGTGGGAGTTTTCTGCCCATGTACTTAAGAGGCTATCTTTGAACATGCAATTTATAGAAGGATTAGCTAATCTTTGAAAATACAAACTGGAAAAATTGCAGTCTGAAGTATATCAAAGCCCATGATGTTTGCCATAAAGCTTTCAGGTTAAGCCCATGTCCTATGGAACATGTTAAATGAATGGCACTATTAGGAGCTGCAAAAGTATGACATTAGAAATATTACAGCACTAATTGGCACTGCTTTTACAGACCTTAATATTGCTACTTTAAGTTCTCATTGTTCGCTTGCATTACAAATCTCTTGATGAATAGCTTTTTGTACGGGATTGTCAGAGTCAGCTTTGACAATTCATTTAATTTAATGGGCTGGTAATTCAGATAGGTTAACTCCACAATGAAAGGGTCATCCTGAGAGTGTCTGCAACAGAAAACAAAGTAATCCCTTTCATCTTGAGCAAAACGAGTCAGAAGATTGTTCACATCTATGGATGCTTAATCAGGAAGAATATGCAAACTGTGTAGGGTCCAGATCATCTATGTTGTCCATTAAATATAGGAATAACCTATTTAAGATAGACATAGCCATAGTTACACAGGAAACTAAAAAAGTAAACGAAAAGTAAATTCAAGTATGTAGTCTTAAATAATTAGAAATGCTATTTGAAATCTTGTTTAATAGACCAGATACTTCATTAGCTGCCATAAAATTCATGCTGTGTTCCTGACTATATAACCCAATAAAAGATCATGAAACTAAATCAGTAATCTGTCATTCGTTGAATGACGATTCTATATAGTGTGATCCCATCATAAACCAAAGCAAGGAAAATGCTCTGAATGTCAAATCAACCTGGAAGTCAAATGGAAAATCTAATTACACTTTTTTAAATGGTGACAGCATAACAGCTTTAACTACAGTCATATCACTCTCCTTCCTGAAGTGTGACTTTTAGCAGATATAGACCATAAAAGTGGACAGGATATAGCAGTGGACTGGGAAACGCCCAAGAAGATGTTGTTTCTGTGGGTTGTGATCCTTTTGAGGTGACAACTGGAAAGCACTCTATGCTTTCCCTGTGCTTTCAAGGGAAGGTATCTCCTCTTGTCCTGCTCATCCTCCTCCTGACTGCAGAAATGGGTTCAGCCCCTGTAATATTATCTGAACTGCAGGTTTGGTTTATTGTGCTCATTAAATCTGCAGGGATGGATCACAGGCTATCCTCAGATAACCCTAATTACCAGGGACACTTGTACTGTTGCTTCTTTTTTTTTTTTTTTTTCCTCTTTTTAGCACGTTTGTATTTTCCTGTCTCCGTCCTTCCCCCAGTTAACCTATCCATAAGTACTTTTCACCTGCTGGTGCCTATTTTAGTAAATCCATACCCAAATTTGGTGTTTCAGACACAGTTACCCAGGTAACCTTGGCCCTATGGTATCATTGGAATGGTGACCTGGCTGTGGAGGACAACTTCAAATGCTCTCCAGAGCTCTCACTTTGATTGTCTGTGCAGTTCTTCTTGTATAAGAACCCAATAACCATCTACAAAAGTCACAAACCATCCTGCTGCTGTCTGAGAGGGTGAGGACCAAATATCTGAAGGGCAAGTTCTACTCAGGGCAAGAAGATGGAAAAGTACAAAATATCAGTATTCCCCATCACAGATTCTGTTCTTTAAAGGTGACAAGCCTGGCAGCCGTGGAATCTGACAGGGACCTTCAAGCAGCTGCCTATTTTTATTTCATCTGCAGTGCCAGGAGCTGCAGTGGAAGGTTTATGCTAGACTTCAATTTCCAGAGATGTCTTTGACTTCAGGAGATGAGTTTCATCTGTCAAAACCTAGACACTGAGGTTCTTGAGAAATTCTCTGTAGGAAATGAATGCCCCAGTAAATTGTTTCAGTCCAAGAGCTGCAGTGGACCTGACCACGCTGGCAGGAGATCATCTCAGAGTAAAGCCATGTGATGATGCTGTGCTGCTCCATACTGTATCCCTGCCACTGTTGGCTTCTTCCCTGGAGTATTTTCCTCTTTGGTACTCATTTTGGTGTAGCTTATTGCTTTAGAAAGGTCTCCTGAGTCCTATTTTGGGGTGTTGAATGCTCATAACTGATACTCCAAAGGGAAAATGAAATTAGACCTAATAAAGAAATACTTAAAAGAAAATCTCATGCATGTGAAGGTTTTAAACCTAAATGCATGGTATAGTGAATAATTATGAATTTCACAGTGAAACTGGAGTTTGTTATAAGGTAACCACAAGACTGGGCTCACGTGTTCTGCATCTTGGAAGCAATGCACTAAATGCTTCTGGTGCCTTTTCAATGTGTTGCCTTTGCTGTCTTTAAGGTGTGTCTGCTAAGGATTGAGTATCTTGCTTCCTACCCTTCAGGCACAGATAACAGATATGTAGGGTAGAATTTAGATTTTTGCTGATGATCTTCAACTTTTAAACTGTTTTCAAGGGATCTTTTATGAGGCCTGAAAAGGGACATTGGTTCCCAGAGCTGCTGTGAGTTTAGAGTTCAGGAGGACTGCAGAATCAGGTCATGACTAAAAATTATCATACATCATTAAGAACAGGTTGTGGTGGTAATGTGTCTTTCTGGAGAGTTGAGTGAATTCATATTGTTTCTGTTAACTTCTTTATTTCAGAATGGAAAACTTGGAAGATGTTCTATTTTTGAAGTGATTGTCCTTTCTGTTGTGTTTGGACCTTATATATGTACATTAACATATGCAAATGTGCAGCTTTAAGCATATGTCTGCTAGAAATGTGGTGAAAATTAGCAGAAAAGTGTTCAGGAATATGCCAATATGTGGCCAATGCATAGGAAACAATTTTCTAAGACTGAGCAGATTCGAAAATGCTACTTTTTTTTTTAAATGTAGGAAAATTTCATCAGGTCCTTGCAAAGGTGTTATGGTAATTTTTGCTAACCCTCTTATGCATTTGTGCTAAGATAATTTTACTAAATAATTCAGAAAACGTTTTTATATCAGAAAAAATTAAAAGAAATTTCTTCCTGTACATTTGTTATTTAAGACTAAAACAACATCCACCCTCTAACCCACTTACTGGTAGGATGTGGGGGGAGGAAATACAGATACTTTAAATAAATATTAGATAAGAATTAGAAAGACTGTCAGACATACTAGAAGGGAATTTCAGTATCTGGAAAAAAATTGTCTATGCTAAAAATTAGAAACTCTGAGGACACAATTTTTGCTGTGTTGCAAAAATCATGTTGTCCACCATGACAAATTACCAGTTAGAACATCTGTATGAAACAAAGAGAAATGTGAGTCCAGATGTCATAAGGATTTCTCTGCAAAAGGTCTGATCATTAGAACCAAACACTGATGCTTTATCTTCACTAAAGGTTTTTCTTTAATTATTGTTTAGAGTGCAAAAAGATAAGTGAGTTCTTGATTCTGCTAGGGAATCTGTGAAAACTAATTCCATTTATTTATGGAATAATAAATAATTGTTGATATGGCATAGTGCAGTGCTATATGTATGAATAGGTGTAGTTTTTTTGAAACTCTCAAGTGGTACAAATTCAGGAAATTGGGGCTTTTTCCCCTATTTCTTATAGCTCTTACAAAATACTACACGAAATTAAAGAAGCAACATAAAAAATGAGGAAATGTATGCAGAAGACAGACATTTTTCTTTAATTTGAAGAAAAGGTCCCAACAGAGTTATGGACCAGGAGAGAAATGTAGCAGTTTAAGTAGCCTTAAGGGTGTAAGTCCTTATAATGTTTCATGTATTAAAGTCAGAGAATTGAGAATTAATTCAAACTAAATGTGGCAAAGCGTGGAAATATTAGAATCTAACTTTACCCTTTACTAATGCTTTATGGTAATTGATGTCTCTGATCTTAGATGAGATGGATTTTAGAAAAATACAGCCCACTTTTTAAAAAAAATCCCTCATGGTCTGTCTTTTTACTACATGTATTTTCCTACTGAAATGGCCTTTAGGCATTACAGAAGTGCAAATAATTAATAACTAGCATTACTAAAATATGAGGCAAAGAAGTGTCTGTCATAGAGTTAATTTTTTGCAAACTATAATTACAAGATTTTAACACTGATTGTAATTACTTGAACATATGGCGAGAAATAGGTAATGAAAGTGTTTTTTAATTGTGGTATAATGAGTTTCTGGATGTTCAATACCATTTCCTCTGGGATAGCAAAAATTTAAGAAATGAGAAGAAAGAGAGAAAAGGAAAAAAAAGCTGTCTGGCTTCGAGTTAGTTATATTTTTGAAATGAAGGAAAATGGAATTTAAGAGTAGTTTGTAGTTTTTTTAAAAGTATCTTTAGCTAAGGTTGTTATTGTATAGGTTGGGTATGTATGTTTGGAGAATTTGGAAATCTGTTTTTCTTCACATTTTGCAAGGAAAGTTACAAAGAGTAGCAGATTGCCTTCTATTCAAAATATACATAAATACAAAGAGACTTTCTTTTGTGTTTGGCTATGCAGATGAATTCTGCCGCAGTTATAACTCTGATGGACCCTTCATACTTGACTCTTTTCCAGTTTTTACACAATTTCTGCACTGCCCAAGCCCATAACTATCCCAGTGATTATTCTCCAAAACCTTGTTACCCTCTGCTGTGCTCAGCAAGGACCTGCCGACTGTGGTAAATCAGAAATAATTACCTGTGGTGTTACTGAAGGGCTTTGGATGGTATGGGTTTGTGGTTGGTATACTTAAATGTCCAACATATAGGACAGAATGAGATCTTATGCCTCAGCATAGCTTTAAAATTTTCTTTTACTTTATTTGGAGTAAATGACGGGTTTTAGGATTTTTTAGCCAAAATATGAGGGGACATACAGGATTGATAGCTTGATGTGTGTTTCTTCCCAAACTCTGAAAATGTTGTAGTGGCACATATCTCAGCTCTGTGATAGAATTCATCTTTATTTTGCCTTTTCTGTCTGAAATATGCAGAGAAACAGTGACTGTTGTAGCCTAGGAGGCTCCTCAGTTCTTTCCTGAATCTGTGTTGGCTCCTGGACCCAGGCATTGCCTGGACCCTGCAGTGCAGTGGCCAAAATCATTTAGTTCTAGGCACATTTTTTTTACAATACTCTACCAGCACATTTCCTCATTTTCTGTGACTGCTTTCCTTTGCTAGAGATGGAAAGCCTTTTTTTTTAACTGACTTAACTAGGAATAATATTTCTTTAACAGCAGAAAAGTAAATGGCTTTTTCTTTTAGTGTATGTCCATAACAAGCTCTTTACATTTCAAAATGGTTGTCAACATATCACTGCCATGCTTGTCACAGCCTCTCTGAAGCTGTTAGAGTCAGAGAGTGATTTTTCTGCCAGAGGAGCCTGGCAGTGATTACAAGCCTAGTGATACTTCTGCTGTGCAGAAAATTATTATTGATGGTGATAGGGATAAGCCTGATGAGGGAAAAGATGTTGGGCTGAGTAATGTTAGGGGGAGGTGGGGAGGGTTGGGTTTTAGCCTGGAGCTGCCCCAAGAAAGTAATGCCATTTTGTAGCACACCTGCTACTAGATTGCACACTCTTAATCTTCCCCTGGTTTTTCCCCCACTATCTTAAATTATTTTTCCAACAGTCTATTAAAATTTCTGGAGTGTGTTGGTGGTATCAAAAGAGAAATACCAAGCTTGTTTAAGAGCAGGGAGTTTCTCAAAGACCATAAGTGGCAGTCTTAATACAATGGGAGGGGAAGTATTCAAGATTAAATCTTCTTAATGGTTTTGTCCCAGTAGCCCACTGACAACTTGTCTGTGTACTCATTTTAGTAAAATGCTTGGTTTTAATTCCATTTGGAACTCTTGGTTTCTCCTCTATGATTATCTGTAGTGCAACCATTTTCTCAAGTGGTAGTTTTATATTGATCACCATTTTCAGCGAAGGAAGCTCTAAGATTTTCACTCATGGGAGTTATGGCTGTATCTAGCAGGAAATCAAAGCCAACAATTGTTGGGAGACCCGTGTGTGTTGATTCAAAGCACCTACTTGAAAGTAGCTATTGGTGTGCTTTTAATTGTTGGCAATAAAATTCACCCAGTGCATCAGCTCCTGAATTGACTGCTGAGTGCTGTAGGAGCTTGCAGTGTTTGGGTGAGACATCAGTGCTTTTCACTCCTGTGTACCATCAAAGCCCTGATTATGCTGCAGATAAAAACACCAGATTCAGTTTTCCCTGACCTCTCTGAATCATACTCACCTGGAATGAATTAAATAAAATATGGAGGGAACTTAACTGGATGCTCTTTAGTTGTATATATCTGGGATATCTCTGCCTTTAAATATCAGGCCTTAAAGATGGATAAAATGTGGAAAAGCATTTTTAAATCTTAAGGGGAGGAGCAAGAAAGAAAAAAAAAAAGATAAGTCTTCATTAGCAAAAAAAAATATGGTCTAATTATAGCTTGAGAAGTGGCATTTGATTTGTTCACTTTATTAACTGTCAGGATGATCCATGGCATGCTTTTGGTCCAAGCCCCATGCCTGCAGGTGTTCAAGATGAAGCTGGAGGTAGCTCTTGTGGAAGGTGTCCCTGTCCTTGGCACAGTGGGGTTGGCACTAGATGAGCTTTAAGGTCCTCTCCAAACCAAAGTATTGGATGCTTTCCCAGAGGTGCCTGAGCATTCCTGGGGGATGGCACAGCCTGGGGCCAGCCTGGCTGCTGCTCCTGTGCCTTGTGCAGGGGACACAAGAGATGCTGCAGAGCATGGATGCATGTTCCTGTGGGTGTGGCCCAAGTGCATTTTGCTTTGAGCCTTTGGGGATTTCTGTTTGGGATGCCATGTGGTAACCCTGACTGTCTGCCAACAGAAGTCATGGTAGGAGTCAAAAGCAGCACAACCTTTTTTAGATTTTCAAAATAATCTTTCCTGCAGTGCAGTAATGTTTTTAGTACTGGAGGTGAAGGAAGCTTGCTCTGTGTGGACACATTAGAAACCCAATATATCTGAATTTATTGGTAACCTCTCTGTAGGGAGTTGTGTTCAACACAATGTCCCTGGAGTCTGGGAGGTGACATCTATGTTTTTAACTGATTTCTTTTAGGTGTGTGTTCCTCCCTGCCTAGCAAAAGTTCAACCAGTTCTGGAAGCAAAGGGCATTTACAGAATGAGGAAATAAAAAAATCCATTATACATTCATAGTAACCTCTTGGACCATCTACTTACACTTACCTACATACTATTTAAAAATGTATTGAGCTGTGCCATGAACATCAGATTAGGACATCATAGTCTGATGCAAGGTGTCTTGCTGAAGTTTTTGCACCTATAATTTATCTTTTTTCTTTTTCCCCCCATTTTTGTTTTTGTTTTAAAAGAAAACAAGAGAATGTAACAGGAAATGTGAAACAAAAGCATATCTGAGGAACAGCAATGTTGGGGTGCATTATGTCATATGTGCCGTGCCATGGGCTTCTCCCATCCCCTCCTCACTATCTGTGCTTGCTTAGGATGTGACCATCACCCCACAAATGGCACAAGCCAAGAATAAGCACTGACCTTTAATGCAGCCTCTGCTCCTTTCACTCTGTCCTCTTTGACCCTGAATAAGCCATTTCAGTTCACTGAGTGAGCAGAAAGCAAACCTGAATTCAGAGTTTTGTGTCAGGAGCTTGGCTTAGCAGACTCAAAGAGCTGCTGACAGATAAGTGCTGGGGACAGAAAGGATCACAGTAGTGGCTGGGAGCCTGCCTGTGGCTGCCAGGGAATCACAGCCTGGAAAAAGGCAGTCATGCCTTCCTCTCCCTGCCTATTAGCAGATCTGGGTTTTCACACTGTGTGGTGGAACTTTTTTAGTTACTTGTGGTACATTTCTCAGTCTCATTTCTATGAGAACAGCAGGAAAAACCCATCTCTCCATCTTCAGATGAGAATCTGGGACTAGTCAGTCTCAAACTTGCGAGATGAGAATAATACCATTTTAGTTAATAGACCAATATGCATTTACTGGACTGCTTTCTTGAACGCATAGTTGGAGGGCAGGAGACTGGGATTTTTAAAAATAAGTTTATTCTGTATCTCTCAGAGTGATAAAGCAATGTGACTGATGTGAAATAAATAAAGGTCTACTTAGAATTGCATCCTTTAGAGAGAGATAAATCTCTCGCAGCCCCATGATCTTCTTTCAATTCTCTAGTAAATATTTTCAGTTTCAAAATGAGCTTCAGGGGGATCTCTTGCAGCTTCAGTGTCTTGGCTGCTTCAAGGATCCAAGCAACTAGATACAATGTCTTATTAAAAACTGATCTACAAGTTTGTTCTTCCAGGAAGAGAGAGAGAATATTTTTAAAGAGACAAAAATCAGATTTTTATGAAAATTGTGGTTTACTCTCTTTTGATTTTTTCCATGCCATTACTGCATTTGTGAATAGTTAAGGAGAATAAATAAGCAGCCACTTAACTCACAGTCATTGCTCTGCTGTTGATACCATTTGTGTGTGTAGGGGACAGGGCAGGTACCACTGGTTGGTCAGGAGCAAAGTTATTGAAAAACCCACCTGCAAAATTGGAGTGACTGAATCTGTTTGTTGTTTAACAGTCACTAAGTATATGCTACAGTGCTTCTTTACTATAACATACATATCTGACAAGATATCTTGTAAGTAAATCTTCTTTCGAGTTTTCTTTTTGTGATATATATTTTAGAGGAAGCTCAACTGTGTGTTTCATGCAGCAGCTGACCTTGCTCCAGTTTAATAAAATCTATTTGAGCAGGAAAAGTGACAGAGGTCTTTAAAATTTAAGTATCGATGGGAAAACTTAGATTTTAGTTTGCATTAAAAGCCCAGAAAGTTCTAATATATTTACAGATTTTTTTTACAGATGTTTCTTTTTATCAGGTATGGACTGTT
Source organism: Passerina amoena (assembly GCA_013401095.1). Taxonomy (NCBI): domain Eukaryota; kingdom Metazoa; phylum Chordata; class Aves; order Passeriformes; family Cardinalidae; genus Passerina; species Passerina amoena. The sequence goes on from WBNP01002032.1 coordinate 148,904, forward strand.
GTACTAGCATATAATTTATCATAGTTATAGTATTGCATTGTATAATATAATAGAGGAAGCCTAGTGGGGTTTTGAGGATAACAAATGAAACTCAGATTTGATTAGCTGTGATTTCATTAGGCTTTATCTGGTGCTAAGGAAATATCCATGCAAATGCTAACTTACACTAAAGAGTTACTAGCCTTAAAATCCCTCCATCTTGCCTTCTTGTTGACATGACCAGTTACAAAAAGAAGTGTTTAGCTGGAGGATGTTCACAGAAACAGAAAGTTCTTGATTGCTGTTTCATGAGGAAGGTCTGCGCGTGGAAGACGTGTGAAAGCTTGTCTTCTTTGCCCTTGCAAGCTGTCAGAGTAGAGACAGCCACACCAGCAGCACTGACAGGGACAGCTCAGCACCCCCCAACCTCTTGGGGATGTGGATCTGCACCTCTTCTGCTGCAGTGCAGATTTTTGGAGTTTGAGACACCCATGAGTGGGAGCTGGCAGCAGCTCCAGTTTGGCACCTGTGTGTGGGCAAGGCGAGCAGCGTGCTCCCTTCCCTGGCTTATGCTGTGGGGGCAGCAACCTCTTGCAGAAGGGTGGCAAGAAAAGACAGCTGAAGGAGATAATGTGATAATGTCTTTCACTAGCACAGCTAAATTTGGGAGGTGTTGTTGCTCAGCACCCTCATTGCCAAGTACACTGTGCCTTCCACCACGCCTGTGGAACAGCAGGTCCCTTTTTGGGGGAACAGCAGGCTCCATGGACACAGGGGAGCAGCAGACGTGGGCTAGGGGGGATGTTTGCCATCCTGGGTACCCCAAATTGTTGTTGCATTCCATATCTATCTGTGCTCCAAATTGTGGCTCTCTCCTTAAGAGCCTGTGGCTGGAAAATGGAACTGGGGGTGCAGCGAGTGGAATTCTAGCCCTTGACTGAGTAACTTCACTTACTCTGCTCTTTTTCCCTTTTTCCCCAGGGAGTTAATAACATTTTACAAGTTTGTATCTAACAATTACTTACTTTTTTTTTTTTTGTAAACTGCTATTTTTTGACTTACCACTACTTGTATTTGTATTTTTTTTTTCTTATTGGTGGAAATGGATTGGTTAAACTAAACGGTAGGTAACTCATTTTACTGTCCCCCTTAAATTGTCTTAAACCAAAACCTTAGCTTTCATGATTTAGTACTTCAGACAGAAAGGAATAGACTTTCTGCTGCTCTGTGAAATACTATTTATGGTGTTTTTCTGTCATATGAAGTTGGTTGTAACTTGACTTGAAAATAATTTTGCCACTTTTTATTGCATTTTTCATGTTACAAGTAAATTGTGCAGAAGATGAAGTCTCATTCTCACGGATTTTAGATTTTCTTGTTACAGGGAGCCCAATTGCTTTTTTGCATTTAGGTGTCAGGGTGTTGGGACAAAGACATCCAAAAAGGTGGTATTCTGGGGAAACTGAGTAACTTTGAAATCTAAAAATTAGTACAATTTTTCAGGTCCTTACAAAAAAAAAAAAAAAAATAGCACGTGATTCTGAAATTATATTACAGCATTACTCAAATCTAAGTTGATATTAACTAAGTTGAAATCTTTCTATTGCCCAAAAAAACATGGTATTTCAGTCTTTCTGAATGTAAGATTATATTTCAAGGTAGTTCTTTCAGACCTGACAGACTGAGGCAGTGGTGGATGCTGCTCCAACAGATAAGCGTTGTTTCAGCCTTGGGGAAGAAAAAATGAGTTGTCATTTGAGATATAGGGTCAGACTCCCTTCTGACTCATCCCAGAGTGGCTTGGTGCAAGATTCCTTCCTGTTGCAAGGCTCCTCATGAAAGATAGAAAGCTTTTTGAAGTTGGAAGAATTTGTAAGGACTTCTAGGGGCAAACTCAGTTTTATATTTAGGAATAGTGCAAGGTCATTAAGTTTGCCAAACATTTGGCATTTGGAAACAGTTCAAGTAAATAAAAAGAATTTATCTGAAGTTTTAAAATGTTTTAGCATGATTTGACATATTCTCTTTAGTCCTTTCCCTGCATCTTGAATTACACTTCCAAATGTAGATTTATAAAGTGAATAATTCTTTGAAATACCTTATATTCAGTGGGTTTTGTCTTCAGGAGTTCACAAACCTTTTTGTTTTCTAAGATACATACTTTCATGTCTAAATTTCATTCCTAATTCTCTGCAGATTCAAAATTTAAAATGGAGCCAGGTGAAGAGATCATAATATGTTTTACTGTCTGTCACTTCTTGTGACTCTTGTTTGAAAATCAAATGGGAAATAACTCTTTAGGCAACTGTGTCACAGGAATGGGGCTTGGATTGTTTTGATTCCAACACGTGTGCATCAGGAAGCAATGGAGACTTGATGGTTGTTTACACAGGTGGATCCATATGGATGGTAGGCAACTGTTGTGCTTTTCTGGATTTGAGGCCTCAGGTGAAACATCCTTCTTTTTTGTAACTTTACCTGCTAAAAAACACCAATGCTAGCAACAAAACCCCACCAAAAACCCCTCTCCAAAAATACCTCACAGAAAACAAAAAACCTACCAAAATCAGTTTAAAAAGCCACTAAAACTCAACCCTAAAAAAAACATGAATATCAAACCCCTTAATGACCACTGTTCTCTGGATCACATGTATCTGGAAGTGCCTTAAAAAATTAAGCAAGTGAGTTAAAAATCAAGACCATGCGTAGGAAGAGGGAACAAAAATGGCATGAGTCAAAATTTCAGTGGCGTTGGCAGAGGCAGGTGGAAGCAAGGGCTGAAGAAAAATGGAGGAGCAGCAGGTAATAGTGGGGAATGCTATTATCCAGCCTGAGCTCTGCTCAAGGTGACTTTTAGAGACACGGAGAAAAGTTTTGATTTGCCTTCTGAAACAGACCCCAGGGAAATGGTCTGTTGCAAAGGGTTCAGAGGAATTGCTTCTTGTACCACAGAGATTTGCATAATCTTCTTCCTGGGGTGGGGTTAAGAATGGTTTGATGCAGGGAAAATCATATGTTCAACCTTGGGCACTTTTCTCCCTCCTAGGTCCTCAAGCTATAAAAAGGAAAAGGGTTTCCTAGAAAAGCACAGCACAATTGGTGCAGCCTAGGCACTAGTTTGTTGAGAGAAGTTTTGGGCACACAGGCTGCAAACATTGTTTAGCAAACACTTAAAGAGTAAGAACAATATAAAAATGTAAGACTATTGGGAGAAACCTTGCTGTTAAATGAAGAACATAATTTGATGATTGAAGAGGTAATAAAACTCTTCAAAGAACACTTTATAGCTCTGATTAATATAATTCATTTAATTAAAAAATATAATAGTAAAGGATGGAAAAATAACTTGAAAAAGAAACTAACTTTGAAGAGTTCTCCAAAATGTTAGCAGGAAACATTTTAAAAGAACCTAGAGGTTTATAGCCTGGCAAATGAGTGATACCAGGAGGTCTGTTCAGATCACAGAAAAAGCTGAAAATAACTGGATGCATCCTAGTGCCATGCCTGCTTTCCAGAAAAAGAGAAGACTTTTTCTAAAGTGAGGCCAGAATACCAGCCACAGCTATTTCTGATATAGCTGCTTCTAAATCTTTCTTTCATTGGTTTTGGAGCTTAGTTTTGTTGTAGTTGCTGGGTGTGTGAAGATGGATTTGGAGATCTAGCATATACAATTCATATGGTTGGGAGGAAGACAAACAAACCCCAAATCCAAACAAGCCCAAACACAAAAAACAAAAACACTCCCACCAGCAAAAAAATCCCAAACCACACAAACAACAGCAACAAAAATCCCTGCTTTTGTGTTTTATTCTTCTTTTTTAATTGATTTTTTTTTATTTTAGCAAGACTGAATATTAAAAGGTGTGGTGTAATCTGTAGTAGATGTAAAATGGTCTGGGTTCTAACTAAATTTATTCTTGGCACATGAGCAGTTGCAGCCTGGTACACAAGAAGAGATGAGAAGCTGCTGTGTCATGGCCCTTTATGTGAGTCTGGAAATGAGCATGCTCACTGGGAATGGGATCTGTCTCCCCAACAGGCAGCTGACTATTTGACTATTTGGTTTTTTCCTCAATGCTTGTGGTGTCCCTTTGTATAGCAAGTGAAAATTCAGCAGTGTCTGCAACCCATTTTTCAGGTAATTATACTGAAATCACACCCTGGATAAATTAATTATTATGCATTAGGAAATTGTTCTTGAATGCCTGATATCCAAGTTTAAATGCATTTTGCTTCCATTAAAAAGTGGGTAGGTGAACTGACTTTTAAAGCACTGATAAGAGCGTGCTGAAATGGGCTTTTTTTTCAATACATTAGTTTACACCCAACACTGATAAAGGGAGTCTCATGTTTAGATCTTGTGTTAGAATCAAAATCCAAGATGAGATCAGCTGAAGAGGGTTGAAGAGGGTTTACACTAACCTGCATTTTACCTTCAGGGAGCACAGCATAGTATTTACCCTGCTTTTACTTCACAGAACAGAAGTGTTGCTTAGCTCAGCTCCTGGTGTCACTTGTGTTGGGAGTGGGAAAGACATTTAAGTACCATTTATCTGCAGCTGATGTCCACGTTGAGGTATGCTGACAAATTCCCTGACTGATGCTGATTGTCAGTGTTACTTTTTTCCAAAGACCTCAATGTGGCTGCTCCCATCCATTCCTGTGGAACTTAATGGTGAATCTGAGCCTTTAAGCATATTGGCGTAAAAATCAATGAAAAACCAGAATGTAATATACAGGAAGAGACTAGACTTGAAAAATTCTTGTATCCAAGGTAGAAACTGAAGATCCCTCTTTGTCGCTGTGACTACAGGTGCAGCCAAGGCAGGGCTATAGTGCTTTTGGGTAGTGGTGGTTTAGAAGATGTATTAGCTAAAGACACACTAAAAGTGATTCATTACTTCCTGGTGTCATAGTTGCAGAATTTCTTTTCTGCAGGGAGGAGAAACTGAAAAATGGAGTCCTATTCCCACCTGTGCTTCTTCTTGGTGTAGCTTAGGGGTTGGCACACATCCACATGTGGGGAGGCTCATATTATTCTCACATTTAGTAAGTGCATCATTCAGCTGGGCTCTGAAGCTCTTCTGGTTCAGTCCACTTGAATTGCTAGTCTTTTGACCTGCTAGTCTTCACATGGAAGAATTTTAAAAAGAAAAATTGTTTTGTAATTAATATTTATAGAACTTGGTGCCTTTTATAAGGTGCTTCAATTTTTGACTCCTTGACTGTAAAGCTAGCAACATTTCCAATCCTATCCAAGAGTGTCTTAAGAACTCCATAATCCAGGCTATTGGTGCAGAGTTGTAACTGTTCAGATAAAATAATGGAAGTCCAGGAAAAAAAATGAAGGTGTTCCTTGGGGAGTCCTTTAGATGATGAACAGCACTTTTCCTGTTATGCCTAGGCAAACAGATTTATTCATTCAGCTGGAATTAGCATCATGCATGAACCATGGGACAATGTTTTGGCAAGAAGGAGGCTTGTGAGATTTCCAATAATGAGTTGAGATGCAAGATTGTTTGATCGCTTAATCTTGTTAAACGTAGCACAAAACAGTAAGTGTATTAGAACAGGTATTTAAATGATAACAAATCCTGATGTTGGACCTCCTAGAAAACTGTCTTTTCTCCACTCATATGCTGCTCTTAGAAGGGATTTTTTTCCACTTTGGGGCTTGCTTTTTTTTTTTTTTTTTGTGTTGACTAGTGTGTTTTGATAAGTATTTTTAATTTTTTGGCTTGTAAATGTTTGCATTTATTTATAAATATAAGCAAAGAACACCCCCACAAATCTGTATGAAGTAGAAATCTATATTACATAACTATTCCATATAATATATAAAATCACATAATAATTACAAAATTATGTATTGTATATTTTATATTGTGTATTACAAGAGTATTCATAATATTGTGTACAGATCATAGGTAGCATCATGAATAAAGTGTTAGAAATATTCACATCCATTACAGGAAAAATCTGCACATCTTTTATTGTTTTCAGGGGTAGTTTTGGAGGGGGTTTTGCTAGTGTATAAGTGATTTACAAAGTAATTCTTATGGTATCATGAACTTCATGGAGAACAGGTGACAGGCAAGGCAGTTTCAGTAAATGGGTCTGACTTCTACTTGCTGCTTAAAAATCACTTCTTGATTTCAATAGGAAAATTTCACTGAGGCAGGAATTAAAGTTAGGATCTTCTAACCTGTTTTCATAGAATCAGTGACTGGTCTGGGTTGGAATGGACCTGAAGCTCACCTAGTTCCAAAATCCCTGTGCCATAGGCACCTTCCATTAAAAGAGGTTGCTCAGAGCCCCATCCAACCTGACCTTGAACACTTTGAGAAATGAGTCCACAACTTCTCTGGCCAACCTCTTCCAGTGCCTTGCCACCCACACAGCATGGAATTTCTTCCTTGCAGCTGATTTAAACCTACCTTCCTTCAGCTTAAGGCCCTTCCCCCTTGTCCTATCTCTGTATATATCCTTGCAAGAAGTTCTTCTTGAGTTCTTTAGAACTGACTTACAAAATTCAAGATTTTTATTTAATTTTTTAGACTGAAAAGCTCAAATTCAGGTGTAGGGGCCTGAAATAAAATTAGTGTCACATAACTGAATGTTAGACACACTGAAAAACTAACACAAAAATTTGTGTTTGGGCTAGTATTTGAGGGTTTTGGTAAATAACCTGACATATTGGCTTTGTGTATTTGCTCAATATACACCTGTGGCTGCAAAATACACTTATATTAGTGGATATGACTGCATATTCTTTTGGACAAGGTTCATAAAATACCAAATTGTATCACTATGCATGTCCTGGCTGCTGCATATTCTCTGGGTGCTATTGGTTGTCCTTGTTCATGTCAAGTAGCTCTGTGTACATGTGTCATCCCTGTAATTTTCATCACATTAATGAGATTCATTAGCTGTTCAGGAGGAGGAGACATGTCAGGTGCTGTAAAGGAGAAGTAGATTAGCTTTGAGGTTTTACTGGAAATGTGAAATCGTGTCCTGCAAAATTCCCTGTGAAGATGTGCCTGGAGTGTGTACACAAGGTAAATACAAGTGGTGGGTGACCAAAGGCAGAGCTTCCACAGCTGGGCACACACTTTCCTTTCTGATTCCAAAGGACACTGCTTGGAGCAGTTCCTGTCCATAAGGATAGCCAAATGCCAGGGATTTGATAGCTATGAATGAGTAAAATTCCCAAAATCTCAATAAAGGAAGTGCTCACTTGGCAACTCTGTGTGGTAGCAGGAGGGGAGAAAGAAAGAGAGAAAGAAAGTAGGTTACAGTATTTCATAATGTAATTACAAAAGGTGATTTGAATTTGATTATCTGCAAGAAGTGCTGATAAGGGTGAATCTCTGTGCACTTGGAGATCTGAATGCTGAGGCCAGATCAGGTCTCTGCAGACTTGTGTGGAAAAGCACAGCTATTTCATGACCTCATTCTCTCTCCCATTAGTCTCTTGCCTTGTAAGAGCAGGGGAGACTTGGAAATGCATTTTACAAATGCAGAAATGACCATGTACTTTTCAGGTATAGCTGAACAAAAAAAAAATACTTCTGCTCATTCTTTGTGGGAAGAGATTAAAAAAGAAAAAATCACTTAGGTAATCCATTTAATTAAAGCAGAGTGAAGGTATATACATGTGCTCCATTCAAATTTTGTTCTCATATAAGCAGCATACCATGATCCTGTTTAGCCTCAATAGCAGGAAGAAGGAAAAAAGTCTTGAAAGGTGAAAGAATAAGCTGTTGTATGTAAAAGAAAAATTCCTTAATTTTTCACTGTAAACTGAGTTTACTTCTTTGATATAAACTTTATTGCATTTTGTCTGTAGGAGCAGTTTGTGATGAGTTGTGGCTTTTGAGTAGGCTTTTCCTGCTTTTTTGTTTTTCTTTTCCCTTTTATTTCTAGTGCTATTTCTGAGATGTTGGCAACAGCCCAAAGTTGTATAAAACCAAATCACTTCAAGGTCTTCTGTACAATGAGAGTGCATTGGGTCTTTCACACATGCCCTGAGGAATAGCATTGCCAACATGCTTCACTATTTCAGTCCATGTTTATTTCAGCCTCTTTGGACATTGTTGCCTGATCTCCATTATAAAACAAGTGTCTAGAAAGTTGACTGATAAATTATTTGCTCCCTACTCCATCCCCCTCCTTTTTCTCTATCTGTTCTTAACACCAGTAACTCCAGTTTATCTTAATGATAGAAATAACTGTTTTGGCAGCTACCCTAAACTCATATGTTCATGTGATTTTTATAGGAAAAGGAAGGGAAGACGTTATCTTATTGTATCTGAAAGTTTTTGTGAGACCCAGGGCTTGAGAAGGAAAAATTAAATAAAAAGCAAGGTTTGGGGTTTGTGGGGTTCTTCTTGCTCACAGAGTGTGTACATAAAATAGGTGAGAGGAATTAGTAGAAGGCACTGGAGAAATACATGGAATTGTTTCTGGAGCAGCAGCTTAAATCTGCTCCTTCTAAAAAGCCAGACAGATACCAGCTCAGAAGAGGAACCTGTATAGAAAAATGATTATCCTGTGCTAGACACATGTTTCTGATGAATGTCATACAAAAAAATTTGTAGCTCTTGCAGGGAAAAGCTCTCTACTCATCAAGCTGAGAAATGTGGTGTTTATGGCTGACTTGGAAGGGTTTGTAATTCAAGCCTCAGTTTATTCATAGCTGGCTTTATTATATTGAATACCTGGGGGATACAGTGCAACCTCAGCCATTTGTAGCCACCTAAGATAATGAGCTTAGCTGTTGAGACTCCTCCAATATCATCCTTCCACTGCTCCTTTGGTATTGATCTTATGTATCTTTGATTTTTTAACCATTGCAGTTCTATACTTGCTGCTGTCCCTTTCCTTATTATATTGTAGCATGTCTTCAGGCTGATTTTCTGATTGTCCCCACGAAATCCCTGTCTCCTGAGTCAATTGAACAAGATATTAAAAAAAAAAAATAAAAAACTTCTCCTAGTTGGTGAAGTTGTTGTGTGCAGCAATTACCCTCTTCTTGTGAAATGCTGGTGCTCTGGCCTGCTGTAGGTATTACTACTTTCTTCTTGGTTAGGAACCAGACCAGGAAACTTTTCAAGTTGTAAATATTGCTGCGTTTACCCTATTGTAAAACTCAGTGTTTGCACTAAATTACATTGCATGAGATTACACTTTTAATTAAGCATGTGGTTCCTCAGTACCTTAGAGATCCTTTAACCTGCTGCACTTAAAGCTTGCTCAGCAACACAACCTGTAGGGTTTTTTTATTTTTTTGCTTGCCATTGACAACAAACATAATCTATCCTCATAAGGAAGCAATTTTAAAGGTTTTTTTTCTCCATGAAAAATAGTTTAGAGCTTAAACAATGCAAAAAAACTTGCTACTACATAACAAAGCATGAGCAAACCTATAGGATGGAAAACACAACAGGTGCTAATAACACCACTTGGGGAAGTATCAGTGGATCTCAGTGGAATGCTAAGAGAATGTGTTGTTCAAACAATTCTTTTGTGCAGAGGATACTGGGTAGAATATTGTTGACTAAAATGTGTATCTCCCACAAGTACATTTTACAATGCATAGCAGAAGTTTGTATGAAAATTTAATATTTTTCTTGGCAATAGCTTGGTACTAGTGAAATCAGAAATGTAGGGAGATATGAAAAATGAAGCAGCTGCTTGAGGAACAATTTCTTTTTATTAGACCACATGAAATGCATATCAGTTGCATGAATAGCTTGAGAATCCCTGAAATATCTCTGAGAGAAGAAAAAGCACTCTTGACACAGTTACTAAATAGGAAGTTAATAAAATTGCTAATACATTTAATTTTCATTTGAATGCTGGTTTATGTCAAAGCAAAAATAGGAAGTGACAGATGTTCTTATAATGCCATCCCTATATGACACACACTTTCTGTAATGTTAGATTTAATGAGAAAGAACCAGGCCATCTTGGCATATTGTCCTTGATTTTATTTTTTTTCCCTTTAACCAACTCAATAATAAGATGCACTTTATATATCCTTTTGCCTTTAAACCTGTTGATGCCCTAAACATGTGCAAATCCTAAATAACTTTATGAGAGGAAAGCTTAGATGTGCATTCCATGAAAACATCCCAAGAGTGTAGACTACACCAGTCACTGAAATAGTGTGATTGGTTTAAATGCACTTACTCAGCCAATAAGAGCACTCAGTTTGGGATTTTTTGGTTAGCTTTTTAAGCAAATTTTCAATTTTGGAGGTTTTCTGGTTTGGTGTTTTTTTGGGGTTTATTTTTGTGTTTGTGAGGGGGAAAGTTTTGTAGCTGACACAGACCCCAAGCATGTAGTCTGGTTATGTTTTGATTTCCATTGATCAAGTTTTCTTTACAGAAAGAGGTAAAAAGCAGAAGTAGCAATGAATATATTCAGAAATCAAATGTCTTGTAGTTCCTGACAGGGATCTAAGGCTGGAACCAAGTATAGGAGATGGGGACATAGAATTTGCAATTCTGTGCATAGACAAACTTGAAGGCTATCAAAGAAGGATGTTTATGGGTAACAAAACTTAGGTAAAATGAAATTAGGTGTGGTTGTGCTATTAGAAATTTAGTTTCTCTAAAACTTACAGTATGACTGTTTTTGGAGGAGTATTATGGAGCCTTATTTTAAGATATCTCCTTAATGCATCTCCTACATTATGATGGGTTATTTTTCAGATTCATAGGCTAATGCAACAGGGTAACCCTACACTGAAATGCTCTGTACTTGTGATATTCTGCAGGTAATTAGCTATTGCACTTTAGCTCATTACTTCATAGGTGATAAATTTCTTTGGGGAAAAATGCTTTTAAAGAGTTTGACAAGTTTAATTAATCTATTAAAACTTTGACTCTTGGATGAATTTACAAGAAACATCATCATGTTTCAAGGGCAGCTCAGCTACCACCCTCTAGCACCATGTCAAAATGGCACTAAGGAGCACAGAAAATACTAATTTGACAAAAGAAAAATATATTTTTGTACCTGGGCATCCAGAGTACAGGCACTATGTGTTTTACTGAACATTCTGTCTTGGTACTGCCCATATAGTGGCAACAGCTACTTAGTACTCAAAGCAAAATAAATTCCTGCAGTCAGATGCCATCCCTTTTCCACTGGGAATGGTATTATTGAGTCTCAAAATCAAGGAAAAGAATATTAATGTTGTACTTGGAATGCAAATATGAGTATTCAAAAGGCAAAACAGGACTTTAGACTTCCTTAAGTGTTTGCATTCTGAAGTGTTTTAAAGTAGTGTATATTTTTTTTTCTTTTGCCTCACTTGAGGTACAAAAAGCTTAAAAAAGCAGCCATTTGTCATTCTTGGTTTTCTTTCTAGTTCCATGTGTTCATTTCAGTTTCTAGGCTGCTGTTCAAATCCTGCTCTGAAGGTGGAATTACATTTTTTTTCTGCATTTTTTTTCTTTACTACTATATATGGGGTTTCTAATATTTGACTTAAAGAAATTATTGCTTTTTTAGAACAAGTTTGTAAGTCAAAGTGGAATAATTACTGGTGTTTTGTGTCAGCTATGAGGTGATAACACTGAAAGTCAATGGGCACCACTTTCAATCGCTAAAAGTGTGACCACATCTCAGCATATTTTGTGTTGTGAAATACTAAAAAATCAGGTGGCATTAACACAAATTCCTGATGAGAATAATTAGCAGCTGGACATCAAGGCTTGGCCACAAATCAAATGAAAAAATAGTGATACTTTTTTTCCCTGTTTATTTCAGGGACTTTCCTAACGTTACACAGCAGTATCTAATTAAAGAATTGAGTTCTTGAGACCTGCCTTAAATGAAGTAATCTTTTTATTATTTTCATTTTTGCAATTTCTTTTTGCTGGTAATCATCATTCTCAACAGGAATAGCCATAATCCTTAATAGGAAAGAATGCTTTTTATATGACTTTTATTGCTTCACAGCTTTAATTTATTCCAAGACAATATCATTCCCACTGGAAAATGAGTTAGCAGCTAATAATAATAAAAAAAAAATCTGTAATTGTATAATTAAGGACTTTAATATCACAAGCATAGAGAAGACTGAAGGTTCAGGGGGAGAAAAAGAAACAGCTGGCAAACTTCTGTCCCATAATCAAATTGCCTTACTAACAGTAGGCATGAAAATAACCAAAGCTGCAGAGTGGAATGCATCCATTAATTTCATGTGTATGTTTTATCAAGTAGTTTTGTCTGTTTACAAGTTAAATTGAATAAAAGCTCAGCCAAGAGCCAAGCTACCATCATTTTTTCACTTCTCGGTCCCTGCATGATGGATTTGGTGTGTACAGGTCAAGGGGAAATATGTCTGTCCATTGAAACTTATGCACCAACCTGCATATCAGCCAGAGCCTTGTCAACCCAAATGGATTCATGCATTTGGAGATTTCTGGCTATTGAGTGAAACTGGATACAGAATGAACAGGGAATCACTTGGTGGTTGTGGAGTTCCTGATGGGTGACTGACTCTCACACTGTTTTCTAGCAGGACACAGTGCTGTTGATCCAGCCCTGCAGTGTAGGACACATATGTGTGCATGCAGTGGGGCTTGGCATGCCATTTGCTGATTTATCAGGAAATGTTTCCATTGTCTGTGGTACAGAACTGCCATGGATGCAGGGCAGCAGCAGGAGATCAGTGTCCATCCCATGGACACTGGGTGCTCTTGAAAAAGGGTAGAACAGAAGGGTTCCTGCAAGGATTAATTTTATTTGCAACTCAGGAAAGGCCATTTGCTCCAATTGGAGTAAAAAGTGTTTAACAGCAACCTTAGTACTTGCATGCACCTCAAGGCAAAATATTTTCTTAGAGCCCTGGGTGTTCACTTTTAATATGACTAAAAATATTTATCACTTCTTTCCCAATGTCCTTCTGCATTAGCTGTGTTTTGGAAGAAAGGGTAACCCAGGCAACCCAACACTCAAGCCCTTAGGCAGCCTGCAGGCAGTCAGCCTTCACAGAATGATAGTAATAATAAAAGACCCCTCACAGTGGGAGCAGCAAATTCAACAGCACTTTTGACAGGGGAAAGTCTGTACCTCTGAGGTAAAGCAGGGGGGAAAATAGGCAGCATGACTAAGTGCTATTTCTGTTAGGTTTGTAACAGTGCCTTGGAGATTTAATAAGGAAAGATTTTTAGAAGATTTTGGAAACACGCTAAGCTGTATAAGAGCAGCTGAGATGAAGGGTCCAGGCAAGAGCTGCAGGAAAGGAAAATTCTTTATGCTCTGCAGAAGCCACAAAGGGCTGGGGACAGCAGTCCATTCCCACTGGCTTAAGTTAGTGGTGGGAGAGGCTGACTTGGTTGTGCAGAGCCTATTTGCAGCCCAGAGCTTGTTCTCTCACACTATGGAAAGTTCACAGCCTGCTCCATGTCTGGAACAGGCTGTGAACAGGATAAGTGCTCCTCAGCTGGCTCAGGCAGACAATCCCTCCTCAGCAGGAAGACCCCACTAGTTTGTACATCAAGGCTTTCCTGGACAAATTCATATCCACAGACTGAAAGGTTTCAACACTGTATGATGGATGGAATCTGTTTTATCTATTTCAGTTTCTCTTACTAGTTTAAGAAATGTTTTGACTGAATCAGTGGGGAGGAGTGATTTCCCAGGAGGGAGGAAACTCTTCTTTGCCTTGGGCAATAACTGATCAGGTGCCAGGGAGAGAGGGGCAGTGGAGTGTAGGAGGCCAGGGGAGCAGGAGCCTCATGTGAATGGACCTAAAGTACAGAAAGGTGTGAGGAGCAGCCCCTCAGTCCACAGAGAACATGGCAGATTTGTCCTGACCACAGGTTTGCTAGAACGTGGAAAAAATACATTTGAAAACAAATACCTGTTCTGGTTTGGTGAATTCTCCCTTCTTAAAATGGTAATTATTCTGATTAATAGCCCACTAGCCTCTTGTTTATTGTTTTTATTTTAAAAGCTTTCAGATCTATTCTGGTTAGGTTGGTTCAGTCTGGGAAGGACTCTACAACATAAAGCTTTGGCCAGCTGGGGATCTGGTATAACCAGGGAATAGCACAACATCCAGGGCCTGGAATTGTAGAAATGTGCAGCTGTTCACAGAGTGAGGGTTATGTGTTCCTTTGGACTGGATATGCTTCTTCCAGCCTTCTGTGTAGCATCCATTCTACACAGCTGACTTGAGAATTGTGGTTGGGACCCTGTGATTCTAGGGGTAACCCTAAAAATGCTTTATTTTTGAGAGACACGAGACTGTGCACAACTTGGGGTTGTTGACCTTGAGTTACTGAATGATTTTGTTCAAAAGCTTCATGACTTGTGGTTACACCTTGTGCTTCCTGTGTTGGGAGTGGCTGTTCACTTCTTCCCTTAGGTTTGCTGATGCCAATATATATATGGTAGGTTAGTAGAGGAATAATGTAAGTTATTCTTGGCTGTTGGCATTTTTAAAATTTATTTCTTCTGTTATCAGGTTGTGTTCAGGATTTCTTTTGTTAAGCTAGAGAAGAGAAATGCTTGTTTGGGACAGCAAGATGGATCAATGGGTGCATTAGATACTCAAATAAAGGTAGTGAGTTGTAGCTATCCCATATCCCAAACAGAAAAAATTAAAAAGCTTGATAAATATCAATTTGTTCAGTGAGTGAGGTGGATGGCCTTGTTGGAGAGATGCTGCTTTATATGATCTGGTTTAACCCATATGTTAGAGACAGAGGCCTTATGAAGATGGACCCTATATGGATTATTTGTTATTTGGGTTTCCATATTTTTTGGTTCTGTTCTTCCCTTTCCCTTTAAGGCAAACCTTACATCTAAGGGATAATGTGAATTTTGCTCTTCTTCCTGCTTCTAGAGGGTTAAATTAATTTTACATATCCTTGTCTTCAGACTACTGCTAAGAATGTTCATTGTACAGAGGAGTTGGCATGAGTGGGGATGTCATCATATGCATGTGCAAAGGGAAAACACAACGAGGTCTTCAGACTTAAAACAAAATTTTAAGTTTTTGGTGTTCTTCTTGGCTGTATGTGTATTTGTGTAAAGGTAATTTTTTCTACAAATGTGCTGTAGCACTCATGCCTGCACAGGACTCCAGGACCATTTCTTATGGAAACTTGTAAAACAAAGAGTTCTTCAGACTCTTTAGTGGGTATATCAGTTGTCTGCCCTAATCACAGTCTTTTATTATAACTGAAATTTGCCATGGCTCAAGTGAAGTTAAGCAGTTGCATCAGGCACATTGTGGGTTTTTTTATGGTATGTGTTTTCCACTGCAAGAGAACTTCTTCAGCTAAATGTACAGCAGGTGTAAATGGAGCTGTAATTTAGTAGTCTAACTTAAATCAGATGATTCTTCTTGCAGTGGTTTTTACTAGATAAACCAAATGGCTGACAGTTGTATGAATGTAACATTGTTCAGCAATGACAGATTTTTCTGTTTGCCTTTATGGCTGGCTTATTATTTTTTAAGAAGCTGAAGCTTTGAAGCAACTTCAGATTCCTGATTGATAAAGATCAAATAAAGTACTAAAATAGGTATGAAAGCTGACAGAGAATGTGTGAGTGTCATGAATTTCAACCCACCCCCTCCCTGCTTTAAATTGGTCTACATGATGAACAAATGTAAGTTATTAAAAATCTGTGTGTGTGAATTTGTGTGTGTAAAAAAAAGAAATGAAGTAACAGCAACCTCAGCTACGAATCACAGCAGATCACACACAAAATCTGCATAGAAACAGGAATTTTTTTGCTTAGAAAATATTGCCATTATTCATTCCTCTTCTCTACAAAGCTGCTTAGAATACATGATTTCAAAAACAATTATTTTAATATGCTGTGTGAAGACCTGCAGTCAAGCAAGAAATAAAGAAAATACTGATTTGGGTAGTAAAGCTAGGCTATGTGCTTTTACCTCCACCAGCTTGTTGGTACTTTAGTTCTGAATTTCATATCTGACAATCTTTTTGGCCACATTTTGCAATTTGTTCTAGCCAAGTAAGTCCTTTTGGGTTACTCTTTCCAAAGGGTGAACCTAAGAGAACCATATCAAATGCTCCCAGAAGTGATGATCTACTTGTTCAGCCCAAAGGAATAGCCAAGTTCATGCAATAGACACATATAAATGAAGATAATAGCAGTCAGGGGCTGTATAAAGTACTAACCATAAGACACTGTAACAGGACTGTGAAATGTATTAGTCAGTCAGTGATTTTGCAGAGTTGAAAATTATATGAAGCAAGGATTTTCAAATGTCACTCGTCTAAAGAGTGCATTACTGTAGCAGAAGAGATGATTTAATACTGCTCTTTAATAAATATAATCCGTAATAAAAATACCTTGGATGATTTTTTCTTGTCTCTTAGTTAAACTACTCTTCTACATAAGCACCAGAATTAGGGAAACTGTAATCAGTCTTCTCAAGAGTGTCAGCATTATCCTATGCTTTCCTTATGCATGCTACTGAGTTAAACTGAGTGAACACTTTTAGGAATAGTGCTTTTAGGAAATGAAATTATTATCATAATTTACTAA
Organism: Passerina amoena; assembly: GCA_013401095.1. Lineage (NCBI taxonomy): Eukaryota > Metazoa > Chordata > Aves > Passeriformes > Cardinalidae > Passerina > Passerina amoena. Next base: position 165,431 of record WBNP01002032.1, read on the forward strand.
AGGAAGAAATAAAAGAACCCTGTATATTAAATAACTTGATCCCAGATTTTTGGCCACTGTTTCCAAGCTTATGACAGAAATAAAAATCTGAGATCTTGTTTTCAAAGGGGGGGACCAGAATTCAAAGCAAGTGCTCCAGAGTCTGATGGTGACAAATTTCTTTTTTTTTTCCCCTAGTGGATACTAATTAGCAGGTATATTATATCTTCACAGACTTATATTTTATATCACATATAAAAATGCACTTATGGTATTATTTCAAGGTGCAAATCTGTGAGCATCCCTGTCCTTGCCACTCTGGGTGCGGGGGGATTTGTTTTCACTTTTGATTAGCTACTCACTTTACCTGTGCTGTCACCTAAGTAAGAACCATCATAGCCCAAAAAGGAGGTAGATAAAACTTCTTTCCAGAGCTAATGATGTTTTTTAGGTGAAAGCCTATGGCTGAAACCACCTTACTCTTATTTTGGGTGCTTTCTGCTCTTTTGTCAGACATTGGGAGTGGCAGAACTTACCAAGCGGGTACAGGATTCCTATCTGGCCTCCATGTCTCAAAGAACAGATATTATTTATTAGATTTCTCTATTTGAAATTAATACTGCTTGGAATAATGATACACAGACATGCCATAAACTGTTATACCATAAATTATGTATAATTTGAAATAAATTATTCAGCATTAGCAACTTATTTAAATCTCATACTTAAGAAATCCAATGTATCATTGTAGAAAAATCAAGAAATGATACCTTTCTATAGAATTTATTGTGCATGTGTAGATGTGTTGAGATAACAGCGCTATGATTTTAATCACACTGTTAATGAAGAAATTATTTTAATCACTCCTGCATGAAGAAATCAATTTACACACCAAATCATAGACACAGTGCTGTTGTGTGTGTGCTGGCATTACCCTGTCTTTGTCAAATGCATCAATGCCAAGAGAAGACTAAAAAGAGGCAAATGGTTTTGGGAGGGTGGATACTTGATTATCATGAGAAGTAACAGCTGTAGAAAGAATGGTAGAAACAGGTGCCAAATTAGCTCCTTTTGGGTAGGAAAAGTAGAGGTGAGAGATAATTGCATTATTATTCAGTCTGGAGCTGCTGTTCCTATGTTTTCAGCCCACACCAAGACAAAAGCTAGGTATGTGAGTTTTGTCCAAGAAAATGATCTGAAAAATATGCATGTTGTATACAAGTCCTTTAAAATGAACTGAATTAGACAATAGTTTAAGCATCTAAGTGCATGAAACGTTCTTTTATTGAGGTTGCATTAAATACTTAGCCATGTTATCCTTTCATGACAAATGTGAAAGTTATTCCAACATCTGGATTTTGTGTCTGGAAGTTCAGTGTTCTCCTTCATTTCATCAGACTTGACGGAATCACAGAATGGGTTGGAAGAGACCTTGGGGATCATTTTATTCCAATCCCTGCCATGGGCAGGGACACCTTCCCTAGACCAGGTTGCTCAGAGCTCAGTCCAGCCTGGCCTTGAACATTGTCACAACCTCTGGGCTACCTGTTCACAAGAATGTTGGATCATTCACACAGGGAGACAACCACCTGCTGCAGGAATAACACACCTTTCTGTATCCATCTTTTATTCCTTGTTCTTTTTTAGAATTTTATTTTGTTCTTTAGTCTTTGTGCCACTCCTGTATAACACCTAAAATATTAGTTAGGGTCTGTCATATATCTAACTGGGAATCTTGGGGCCAGTGGGAATATGAAAATAGCAGCAATCCATCTTGTTGTCAATTTAGTTATATGTTTGTGACAGTAGCTAAAATATTGAAACTGTAGAAGATTCCTGACAATCATTGTCTCACCAAAGTCTGTTCCCAGAAAAACAGATTAATATAGGACTGTTCCTAGAGAATAGTTATCAACACTTCAATTTTAAATTTAATGAATTACAAGTGGGATTCAGCTTGGTTCTTTTTAGGATCTGGTGTTACTGAGTAGCTTTGCTAACAGCTTCAGTAGTTGACTGGGATATATGGTGTTAAGTGAACAAATGGAATAACAGCTACAGAGTGGCTGTATGTTCTATAAAAGAGGATTGGGATTTAAAATAATCTTGATCAAAATGATTAAAAGATCTGTAAAAAAATAGAGTAAGTTTCAGCTAATAAGAATGAACAGTGCACTGTATTTGTACTTCCATTATACTTTCTCTCAATCTGACTTCATTTCAGGAGTCCCCTTGTAGCTCCCTGGTCACTTTTTAACCTGGTTGGTGGATCCCTTTCTCCTCAGGAGTATAGATTTAGGGCAAGCATAGTTGGGGTGCTTCATTCTTCTTTAGCATTTTCATTAACTTTACCTTAATTGCTGTTTCTACCCAGGACATTTTGCCAGGGGTGGACTGTGGGACTGCCACATGTGTAAAAATGTCAGATTGTTGTATGGAGGAGCAATATTCGTGTCTCAGGAGAAATAATTTCACTTTTGCTCGGTACTTGTAAGGTAAAACAGCCTTGTGCCAGATGTGGATTCTGCACCTGTGCAAATCAGAGAGCCCAGAGTCCCAGAATGGGCAGGTTGGAAGGGACCAGAGAGGGTGATCTGTGTCCACCCTCCCTGCTCAAGCGGGGTTATCCCAGAGCACATGGCACAGCATTGCATCCAGACCTTTCTGGGGAATCTCCAGTGAGGAAGACTCCACAGCCTCTCTAGAAAATCTGTTCCAGTTCTCTGTGACTGCACAGGAAAAAAGCTCTTCCTCATGTTCAGGTGGAACTTCCTGTGCCTCCATCCTTCCTATTGTCTCTTGGCCCATTTCTGGGCACCCCTGAGGGGAAATTGGTCCATCCTCTGACATTGACAGGGATGAGATCTACTAAGAAATACCAGTTTAAAGAACTGACCATTGGAAGTGCTGTAGCAAACTCTTTCATGTAGAGGGGTGACTGATGTGGAGTTTGTAACCCTTGCTCCTCAGTGGTTACAAGGGGGTGGTAGGAAATAACTTTTTTCTCCTTTTTTTATAGTAAGCAAGGGGTAAGGAGTGTAGTAGGTTTACAATGAGCCCCAAAATATCCATATTAAACATGAGGGACAGTTGGGGATTTTTTACTACCAGTTTGAGGCTGTTGAAGTGCTGCCAATATAGGAGAATTTTAAGAAAAGTGATCGTTGTCTCTGTCAGCAATAGGTTAGGCAGAGTTGCTCACTTATTAAAGCAGAGAGACCAACCAGAATATTCATCAAGTTTTCACCCAGTGCTGTTCTTACCCCTTTATTTATGGGCTGATGTTCTTGTTTAAATTAAATATTTAAAGAATATGTTGGTTGTAGTTATAAGTGGATAAAATCATCATTAATCCTGCATCATGGTCAATGAGATTTTCCACTGGAAATATATATATTTTTTTTTTAAATATGTGTATGTGCTTATATATTTTTTCTTCTGTATTTCCATTCTGAAGGACCACAAGAAGTAGCATAAAGGTGTGGAAACATAATTCCCCCTTTTGTATTCACTTACATAGGAGAAAGTAATTCTCACTAAATGTTGTGCTAAAAAGCTTGAACTAGCTTTATAAAAATTTTAAAACCAAGGTGGTTTTGGTTTGGACTAATCAAATCATCAAAGAAATGAAGCAGTGAAACAATGAACTCCTCAGGAAAGAGGTATTTTTATTTTAGAATGTTGAAATCTATGATTCGGCAGTGCTAAAAGAATTCATTTTAAGAATGCTAAATGGAAAAAGAAAATCCCTGTCTGGTTTTTTTTGCCTTTGATACAAAGATTGAACTTCCTGTCCAACCTACTGATTTTGAAGAGCAGCTAGTCCAACTATGATCCACTTTTTCTGTTGCCAGCAGGAGTGTGTTGAATTAAAAATATCATAATTTTTGTTGGGGGGGTGTTGGCTGCTTTGGCTGTGTTCTGCCAGAAACGACACTGCTTGAACACCTCCTAATGTGACTCCTAATCAAAATGAATGGCTTGTGCATCCTGTATGTGGATACTTTGACAGGATTATGCTGAAAGTATCCCAGTTCTATTTGCAAATAAAACAGCAGCTGATTCCGAATGTACTCCTTTAGCCAGCAGGTCTCCTCCTGAACTCTGTTGGTGTATGGCAAAATCATATTGCCATGCACCAAAATTTATCCAGCTAATTTATCCAGGCAAATAATATCCCTATCCTCAGGTCCAATCCCATGCTTTTGTCAGGGCAGATTAATTTAATTAGTGCTATGTTCTTTTATGGTTTTGGCATGTGTAACCTGTAATATCTTTTGTTTTTGTCATTTAGCCAGCTGCTTTTATTGAGTTGGTTGGTTTCTAATTTTCAGTGCTGTATTATTGTTTGCCATGGATTTTATTTCCTTTTCCCTATTCCCTTTTCTTGAATGGCTACAGTGACATGATGGCATACATCTGGGTTAGGATTATGGAAAATTGGTGCATGGCCAGTAAAGCCAGAGAAGTGCTCAGGAAAAGTGTAAGTTTTGTTAAGGAGAGAATTTCTTTAGATTTTTGTAATTATCTATTTTACATTATAAATGTCAAGTTACTCTAAGCAGAAGGATTGCCAAACAAACATTAACACTATTGACAAAAGAATGTCAGCCTTGTGGCACCAAATCAGCTCCTGATGGACACAGGATCACATGAGAGGTGAACTTGTAGAATGCTCAGATATGGCCTGGTTTGTGATTTTATAGCTGCTTACCTCCTTGGTGAGTGCCAGCAAGAGACCTTATTACATGTCATTTAAATATGGAAATAGAATATATAGTTTACTTTCCTTTGTTTGCTCAGTGACTCCTTCAGAGACATATATTTGGGAAGCATGACTTCCCTTTACAGAAGATACTTAGGCTCTTTCTTAATTATCATATCAATCTGCATTATTTTATTTAGGACATTCCTCATTCTTGGATCTTTCCAAAACCCATTAAAAATTCCTACATGTTTGCCATCAAAGCAATTTAAGTGATAAGTTCCTGATTGAGTTAGCAGCTTGGATATTTTATCCCTGAGTTTTTAAAGACCTTAGGCAAATAATGATTAGTCACTGTACAACCTGTCAGTTTATTCTACAAGAATTTGTACTGATATTTTAATTTCAAAGAGTTCCTCAAGCACTTTCTTTAAGAAAAAGTAAAATTTAGCACACAAGCAGTCTTTTTGATAAATCCAAATATGAGAAAATCCTTAAGCTTTCTTACTGTGTTCTATTTTATCTGCTCCTTCTTCTATTTTTCTTTTAAATATCATCATCTGTTTGCACTCTGTAGCAATGCTGTTTTCCTGAGAAAAATGGTTGCTTTACTAATTTTCATGTCTTCTTCAAATCACTTCCCAATCCCTTTGGGCTAGCCTGGTGTTTACATTTAAGCTGTCAACATTTATAATCCTCTCTATTGCTTGACTTAGGCATAACTTCACCTTCTGCAAAATATCCTTCTTATTTCCAAAAGCTTTCTTACCTGGTGTTTTAGAGAGAGTGTCCTCTTATTGTCCTCATAAACCTTCTTGGACAGGTGAAATGCATTTCCATTGGGCCTCCAGTACATTGTCTATAAATACACTCTGCTTTCTGTCTGAATATTTTCATCTTTTAGATGGCTTTTTATCTCTTGAACACAGCTGAGGTTTTTTGTACTTTTTTTTTTTAATTAAGCACCATTACAGTTTATTTTCTGTCCACCTGCTCCTGTAATCTGTGTATGATTTTGGTATCAATATGAATACACATGCAGTATCAGGCACAGAAATTAATCACAAAAGTATAGTGGAGTTTGCCTCATATACTGCAGTTTCCTCTAATTTCTCAGAACAAAAGTGCATATCAGGTTAGTGCTGAGAAATATCAGTAGGTCCAACACTACTCTAGCTATGAAATTCCTTTTCCTGGATTCCTGACTTGGAATTCAGCAGGAATTCTTGCCATAATTTAAGCGAGTGACCTTACATGCAACAAGAAGAAAAGAAGCAACATCCTAAAATGAAACTGTATTTTTTATCTTCCTTGGATCTTTGGTGTTTTCCTTCACATTTTTTTTTCAGTATGCAAAAGAAGGTTTTGTTCCTCGTACCACTTTCCTCACAAATTTCCTGTGCTCTGTTCTTTAAGATAGGAATCTCTTCTCACCTATGTTAGAGAGTTTTGTGGAGCTTTTTATTTTGTTTTCTTTTGGTATTTAATGCATTTCTGATTCCTTCTGAAAACAGTCATTTTTCTGTCTGAGTTCAAATTACTTTAAATGCTTGTTTGATCTGCTAATGACTTCCATGTGTTCCAGTGTTTCTACCATCACTCTTAGAAGTTTTACGAGTGTTTGGAAAGATCTTGCACAACAGGGAATGATCAAAACTCAAAGTCATGCCATAAGAAATAGCACAGCACAGTAGAAATGTGCCAAATTGCCCAGAAGCAATTTGGATGGCTGGCAAACAGGGTCGCCTGCTGCTTTGTGAACAGCGTGGGCAATTTGCCACTCAACTCTCTCCTATTTGCTTCAATAAATTGTAGGGTACTTAGTACCCTACGATCTGTTATCTCCCTGTCTGTACTCCTCTGCACTGTCAGTGGCTGACAGTGGCTCTGCTTCATGTTGTTTGTGTCTGTCTTTCACTCTCAGCTTGATGGGAAACCTTTAAAAAAAGAGGTGTGTGGCATTTGGGGGGGGCTGGGATCCAAGAGTTTGTACATCATGGGGCATCTGTGCAGTCTGATGTAAAAAATATTGTTAAAAAGGAATAAAAAAAAATGAATCCAGAGCATCTAAGATGTAGTTTAGCAAGAGTAGATGAAAATAAACCAGCAAGTTGTCATGATGCAACTAGGAAGAGTATTCAAGTAATAATTGAACAGCCAAGAGTCTCATAAATGAGGTGCTCTATCATGGGAACAGACTCTGTGCAATTCAAAGATTATTTAACAGTGTTGGTCAGTCATTCTCCTCACGCTAGAATGGCAACCTTTAAATAGAAGAGCAACAGTTTGGGGGTTTTGATTAAAGGAGAAGTTGTTAACATGGTGGGTGAGTAGGAAGAAGAAAGGAAAGAGAAATCCTAAGGCTGTTTTTTGGGGTTTTTTTTATGTTCATGCTTTTCCCATTACTTCCCTTTTCTGTTGGTGTTGTCTGAGTTTAGCATAGATCCTGCACCAAAAACAACTGACACTGCTGCTTACAGAGTTCTGCAAGGGAATGGCATTCCTAGAGGAACAGATTATTGTGGCCAAGGATTTTGAAGTCAGAGCCTTTGTTTTCCTGTGAAGAGTGAAACAAACCTGTCCTTAGATATTTAAATGCACTAATGTACAGTCTAGACAGAATTTTCTATATTGGATTTTTATTAGCTGTTAGTTATTTACAATTTGTTGTCTGTTAGGTGGCTGATATGAAGGTTTATGATTTTTGTTTCTGCAACCTTTTGAAGACATACAGTATATAACAGGAATATTTTGCTATGAATACACTAAAACTAATTTTCCTATACAATTGATTACAAATGTGAAATAAGTTAACATGACTGCATGCTTTACAATACATTGACTTTGTTGGGAATAATTTTGTTGAGATATCCATAGACCCTGAGTGAGAGGGAGAGTTACATTTTCTTTTCTTGATGTACTACCATCCCCACTAAAGGCTGCTGTGTTAGGAGCAAGAAATTGTGTGAGAAACAGCTGCTTGACTAGGAATCAGTAGTGCCATTTAAAGTCAAGTGAGTAACCACAATGCTAAAAGTCCTCAGAATATATACCTATGTTTAAATAATAGTAAAGCACCTAAAAATAGTTTGAAAAAAAAAGAGTAAAAAGTTACATCTGCTTTTTTTTTAGAAAGTTGATACAGGAACATCTGTCCCATAAGGAGAGGCCAAGAGAGCTGGGACTGCTCAGCACTTCTCTGTTCTGGAGCAGAGAAGGCTAAATACACTGATGTCACTATGAAATCTATATAACAAAGGAAAAAAAAATATGTTTCCTCTGCTTTCCCTATTTTTAGTGACACAAAACTTGAGAAGATGCTATTGTCTTTTTGTTAGGTGGGGTTTTTTTTGTATTTGCTGTTAGATAACAGACACAAATCATTAGTAGGAAAGACTGCTGCAGGATAGTTAGAAAAACTTTTCTCTTTCAAATGCTGCTTCTGGTTCCTTTCAGTTTTTCTGTGAGTACGAGGCCATTGTCTCATTTGCAGCCTCCCATCTCATTGCTGGGCTCTCCTAATGAAACTGGAATTTCTGCAGGAGCCCAGGATATGACTAACAAGAGATTGACTGGGCAATAAGATTTCCAATTTCTGCGTTCTGGACACCTCTTCAAGGACTCTCTTGACAACTGTAAAGTCCTTTAAATAAATATTGACATGCCAGTCTGAAAAGTAATGAAGTCTCTTTTCTTCCTGCAATATGGAGCAGTAAAAGAGATGTGTGGATTTTTTTGGTTACTTTAATAGCTGGAATTGAAGCTAAAACAATGGGTAGTTTGGTTATACAAGGATTTTAAAATGCATTACTTTGCTATTATTGGCAACCTGGAATCTAGGTTTGCAATTATCTGGAACTGTAAATTATTTAAAATCAATATGTCGATACCTTGAGTGATATGTGTTTAATATGGGGCTAGACATTTATTTATGATTATAACTCCTTTTTATTGGTCTAGTAAATGTAGCTATTTAGAAGATATTTCCAGATGATCATAATTTTAATAGCAGATAGATATTACTGAAAATTATAGATGGCAGCAGCCCAGCATTCCTTCTATTTCTTAAATCATACATGTGTATGTGCTGCAAAAGACCTGAATGGATTCTACTGCAGAATCCTTTATAGCCTCCCCTGGAATGCAAAATTGGTTTTGTTTTGGTTTTTTTTTCCAAGAAATTGACTGTAAGAACAGCATAGTAAATATATAAATGTGCTTATTTACAAATGTTGGGGTGTCATTCTCAATACAGAATAATACTGAAAAAGTTGGATTATTGTCTTCAAAACATTTGTGAAAATAATTTTCTCTTTACAAGATTGTGCTTTAGACCGTTTTAGGTGTATCATCTGAAATACAGATGTCCAGCTGTTTCAAACAGATTTTTAGCTTAACTGAAAACTTGGGTTTGCCCTGAAAAAATAGAACAGCTGAGAAATTCCAGGCTATTCACTTTTACTGTTCCCTGCTATGTCTTTTTATAGCATTTTGCTACAATTATAGCACTGGACATTCAGCTGAACTGATGCTTGTAGGGGTTGTGCTCTTGCTCTGCAAGGAGAGGAAATCTTGGCTAATAATGTGATAATTTTCTACATTGTTTTAGCAAGAAAAGGAAGCAGAGGGCAGTGCTAGGATTTAGGTGTATTAATGCCACTCAATGTATGTGACAATTTTTTTGTGTTACAGCAATTCCACAATTCTTGATTTTGTAGCTATTCTTTGAATTCCAGTAGAGCAGAGTGCTCTCCTGCAAGTCTGACAGCAGAGAGCTCTGCTTCTGACAGAATGCCTTCTCATTATTGCTTCAGGTGATCACTCCTAGTGAGGCTCCTCAAATCTATTTTTATTTTTCCTCAAGGAAATTAAACTTCAAATAAATGAAACTTCTTATCAAGTTGAATTTCTCTATGTAGTCTGATCTTTCTTGTCCTTGTCCAGAAACTTGTTTGTTTAAAGTGATGGAGAAATACAGACCTGGGAATAATTCACAAATAATCCATAAGAGAAGTTTTCATTGAGTTTATCCAATACATTTGAGGAATATCTTATTTTTGTACTTATCTGTCATGAATCAGAATTCTTTCAGCTTTTTTTGTGGTGAGTTCAGGGCTTCATCTTTAAATTCTGAATGACCTATTTATTGTAGAGAATAAAAGGATGGCCAGGGATGTGTTGCTGGGGAAAGTAGAAATCTTTCTTTTTCCTTTTTTTTAAATAGTAAATTAGGAATTATTGCAATATTCTTCCCAAGGGAATAAGTTTCTTTTTCTGTTTTTTCATTTGTGGATGTGCATATGTTCTTAAGTTGGCAAAGGTATGCTAGGAGGAAGTGGTGGCTTTTCTATTTTTAAATGAAAGTTAATTTTGGAAAGTACTTTGGTAGTTACTTTTTGGTACTTATTTCTTTTTATAGAGACTTTCTGTATATAATCAATATCTCTAAGGCGTTTCTTTCTTTAAAAAAGGAAAATTCCCAAATTCAGTATTTCATCAGTGAATGCATTTTTAATAATGCTGATGTAATTCTGTAAATCTATGTAAGGCCCAGGAAATCAACAGGAATTGCACAGGTGTGAGCACTATATGCTTAAACTTCTAAATATTGCATTACTTGGCTACTACTATTGTAATAGCCAGGAAGGCAAACCTAAAGTTATTTATCTCTCTCTGAAATTTTAAAAGGGAATTTTCCTCAAAAATTGCTTGTGATCATTCATTTTGAATCCCCACTTGTAGTCCAGCCATTTGAGAGTGCAGTTCTGCAGAGGCAGATGAACTTCAGCAGCCAGTATTGACTTCAGGAGGGAACAGCCCTGAGTGCAGCGGAGAGGGCCAGGGCGAGGGGAACTGGGTTGGAAGATCTGGGCCTCAGGAGACACTCAGCACTTCTTTTGATCTTATAGGCACATACCACATCTTTTCTATCCTACTGCATCAAAACTGCCTGATGGCAGCAGTGGGAAGTGTGTTGGCAGCAATAATTTCCCCTAAAGACTGTCAAGGATGAGGAGAAAGTTTGTTTAAAAAAAAATGGTGGGGGAGGGAACAGAAACAGAACTTTAGAGAAGGACCATTAATTCCCACATTCTGGTCAAAACTCAGAATAGGATCAAATGGTCAGCTATGTAGAATGAAGAAAAATAATTACTTTCTGTTCTCATGGTAGATTTGCTCTTTCTTCCTGAGGTTTTGCTGTTGTACTGGTGCAGCTACTTGATATCATGGTAAAGGAGGTGATGGACTCCAGCAGTGGGCACTGACCCACTTGGAGACCACACCACCATTCTAACCCAACAGTAAGTGCATGAACTCTGATTTCAAATAATAAAAAAAAGTAAGAAAGGTATAAAGGGGGCATATTTTGTGTTCAAACCTTTAAATTCTTGAAATTTTGTAGGATTAGACTGTGTGGAAACCTCCTAACACATCACTGAAACGCAGATGGGCAGTTTCACTGCTGGCTTCAAATCAAGCTTCTGCTCTGAACAGTCACCCCAAATCTGCCTTGTAATTCTTTTGACATTTTAAAATGGGACCACATCAATATTCAGTCCATAACTCTCCTAAGTGTATATGGCTTTTTCATTAAACTGAATTTCCCTACTGAGGTACCACCCTGCAGTCCATTTCACTTTAGATTTCCACCAAGCAGAGCGCACAGGATATGGCCTGGGATGGTTTTATGAGCAGCACATTGAGGGCAATTGACACTGGAATTGAGTCCACACCAGGATAACAACAGGCGATAATACTATTTAACAACTGTTAAATGGTGTTAATGGCTGAGTGTAGACCACAAGCCCCACAGATTAGGATGCAGTGAAATTCAGCAGGCATGTAAATTAACAAAAACCAAATGGATCATTTAGAAATGTATATGCCACTGAAAAAACTGCAAATTATTTTAGAATGCTCTAATTACCTAAGGTTTTTTTTGTCAGTGAAAACACTGGTGCAGTAAGGAAGGTCATTTTGCTGGAGGCTTTTTAAATTGGAAAAAAATCAATTTGGTTAAAGTGGTTTTGAAAGTGGTGTTTACATGCATTATGTTCCTATTCTTTTTTTTATGGCCTAGTTTTCTGAGCTGATAACTGTTATTTTGATGTGTTGTGCAGAACTTAACTGGACCTAACTGGATACAGGACCTAGAGGACAATAGCAGGCAGTCAAGTACCCAAATGCTAATTGAATCCTGGACTAGAAGTAGTTTGAAATTTAGACTGTTTTGGAAATGAAATACTCCGTGGGAAGTTTAACAAACTAAAACATTTTTTTTTTAAGTTGACCTAGCTTATTAGAGTGAGTTGCAATTTCATTCTCATTGTAGAATTTAAAATCTATCAGCTTAAATTTTCTCTGTAGAGTCTGTTTCACTGTTCTAAAGACTGCAGTGAATACAATTTTAGCCCAGTGCTCAAGTTTGTCTCGATTTCTACCTATTCTGCCAGCTGCTCCAATTTATTTAGCATTTACCTCAGCATTCAGAAAAGGCAAATCAATACTTTCCCCAAATTTCTTTCTAAATGGAGCTTTTCTGAAGGCACTTCAATTTACTCTGTGGGAGCAGGAAAAGTTGAACTGGCTCTTTGGACTAGAGCTGCATAGATGTGGGGACATGGTCCCAGTCCCTCAGGTGTTGCACAGAGGACAAGATTGTGAGAAATAGCTGCTCACTTTTCATAATTTAGGAAGGTTTATTAAACCTTATCAAAAATAGAACAGAAGACTGAATAAAGAAAAAAGGTTACAGCACTGGGAGCAAAAGATTTTCCCTGCCATGTGCTCAGCCTCCTCACAATGGGGGTTTTTTCTTTTTTTAACCCTTTAATCTCTCCCAAAGTTGTGTCCATCAACCCCTTCTTTGCTGTCCAGTGGTGAAGATCTCTTCCTCCAATCCTGATTGGAGGTCAGATGTCACCATAGCCAACCCTCCCAGATGTCCCAGCTCCAGCTGTCCCTTGATATAACCACATGAGGGGGTACAACATAACTATAAATCTATAAACCTTTTATTAACCTACCTACATTATATTTGTGCATCCATTGTGAGGGTCAATCATTGTATTACTCATTTATCACAAGATGCCAGTGGCTCTGCTGGGACTGGCCAGATGCCTCTTGCCACTGGCCCATCCTGTGTATGGGCTGCTCCTGTCACCCAGTCCTGGCCTCCCTGTGTGCCCAGCACACACTGCTCCAGTCCAAGTAACCAAAATGCTTCTACAGTGGAGGGCTTTGTGTCATAGAAGCAGTGACAGATAGAGAAGAAATAAAATAAAGGTGTTTTTATTATAGTAAATACATCTGCTTGCACATTTTCTTATGATGCTGTCAGGTTTGAAGGCATTAGTTTTGGAAATATTGCAGTGTACTGATATATTAGGCTATTTAAGTTTTTTTTTTTCCTGCACACATAGACATCCACACCCAATTTTGTGCTCCTGCTAAAATCTTTGTGCAATTAGTTTTAGAATTTGGCCACAGGGATTTTGCTGAAATTGCCTATTTCAGGCAGCATTCTCATAGTTAATTATCCATTTAGTGTGGGCCAAATCCTAAAAGATCTTCAATTGCCTTTGAATGGCAAGTCCCTTAAGGAGCAAATGAATGGTGATGGGTTATCAGCCCAGATAGATGAGAAGAGAATAATGGAGGGTGTGAATGATTCATTAAAAATATCACTTTTTATGTTATCTTGACACACACTCAGTAACCTGCTCAGTCTAGGCCTCACTCTCCATCTGTTAATTCCATGTTATTAAGGTTTTGATTTCTTGAGAAAACAGATGGCTATCAACTAAAACAGGTGTTCACATTGCACTTTTTAAAGTTTAAATGCTGAACAGGTATAACTGGAAGTGTGCTTTAGTACAAGGGGAATTAGTGCTTTGAAAGATATGTGAGTGGAGAATAATTTGTAGGGAGGAGGGTCAGGTAATTCACCAGGAGTACACCTACCTACAATCAGCTATGGACCTTTGCCACGAGAGAACACAAGGAGAGATGACAGCAGAAAGATTTAAAGGAACATTGCTTGTTCTGAACCCATGGCCTGTATCTCTTGTTGAGGAAATACACCAAGAAAATGTGAACCAAGTGCAATGCAGTGGAAGAGGAGGATGTAGGAATTTGCTGTTGTTCAGTGATTCTTCCAGAATTTTTGGGTGGCTCAATGCACTGCTGCCTTGTTAGAATACAAAAATATAGAACTAGACTTCCTCTGGATAAAAGGAAATCTAATTCAAGTTTTTTGTTGTTCCGGTTAACAGTTGTAAAAATAACTCAAATTCTGAAAAACAAAAATGTTAGGTAAAATAAGGTGGATTTTGTCTAATGTCATAGAATGGCACAGCATTACCTGTGAAACTTAAGGTCTGCAGTTTCCCTGCCTCATTTTTCATCCAGTTTTGCTTTGAAAATAATACAAAAAAAGTGTGGTTAAATAATGTAGCAAGGTTGAGCTATTCTCACATGTATACCATTTTCCCTACACTTCTTATCAAAGATTCAAGAAGCCCCTACTGTTGTGTGATCTCATGGTGAGCGTCCTATTAGTTTATGATCTACATTTCAGCATATAAACTAGCATTCAGTGAAAAAGTAAATAATTTAAATTAACTTAGAGAATTGAAAGAACAACACAAATTTCTGAAACAAAATCTTTGCTCATTTATTAATTAGCAGACAGAGGCATCTCTATGCAAGTTTATATGTTAAATAGCACCCTGATTTACTCACTTGTGTGGGCTCTGCCACCTTGTGACAATCAGCAAGGGAGAAGGATCAGTGGGTTACAAATTCTCTGCCCCGCTCTTTCTTCTCCTGCTGATGTGCTCTGAATGACTGAGAGGACAGAGAAATTGAAAAAAAAAAACAAAAACCCCTTGACTTTCCTTCCTTTCCTTTTAGAAGCACTTTCAGAGTACAGTGTGACATTGCTTTCTACCTTCTGTGACCATCTGTGTTTCTCCCTTAAGAGCAGAGTGAAGCAGAGTTCTGACAAGGATGTTATTTATCCATAAATACAGGAGGCACAGCAGTACAGTGAGGTGCTGAGGGTTGCTTCTTTCTCATCTAAGTTTCCAGTCTGTAAGGATGGGATGCTGTTGAGCTTATTGAGATGTGTGTCAGCTTGGAATGGAGTTGCAGCTCTGGCTGGTGGTAACCTGAATATGCACACATTTATCCATCTTCTGCATGAAGAACAAACACTGGTTAGCCAAGGTACTAATAAACATGGAACAGGAGAAGTTACTTACAATGCACTTACTTACAATGTGCTTACTCCCATAGAAAATCTTTTACCTTATGTTTGAACATGTGTAGACAAGAGTAAAGAAATGTTATTATTATAATTCGAAGAGCTATTGAACATTTCTAGGGTTGATGTACTATTAACACTTCTCTTCTGGATTTTACCATTATTATGAGACTTTAATCCATTCACTGGCTCATGAAGAGTGTGGCCACATTAGCAGTTGGGTTTGCTGAAAGGTGTAAATTTGCTTTGCACCTGACCTTGGGGCCTTGCAGCCCTCAGCTGAGCAGAGTCTGAGTGCACTCGAGGTGTATTTCCTTCAGGTGGAAAAAGGGTAAAATGAGCACTCTGAATAACAACATTTTGCAGCTGGAGCACACTTAATTTCCAGAACAGACGAAAAGTGGACCTGTCATCAGGTTATGATGGAGGAAAGTGAAGCTCTCTCCTTTCCCCTTTGTACCAAAACAGAGATGTACAGTAGGGGTGCTGACACAGTCATACCATGAACTTGGCTCAGTTCTGAGAGGAGTGTGTAGGAAAGAAAGATTATATGGCATGTTTATATTATATTAAAGCCAAAAAGCTCTTCCCCTCTTAAAAAGCTTCTTCAGTCTGTTGATGAGGCCATACTGAAGTGTATTAGTCAAAAGGGTCCTTAGAAAATTCTCAGTGCAACGGCACAGATTCCATAGTTTGCATATGGATCTCATTACCCTAGATACAGCTTCTGGGGATATTCTTGCTTGTCTTCTTTTGCTTTAAGAAGTGGGATGGATGTGAATTTAATGTTGCAGATATTGCTATGCAGTGAAAGTACAGAGCTGAAGGAAAACAGAGGGTTTGGGAATTATTATGCTCTACTTGTTTTCCAAATGAGTTGTTTTCTTGTGAGCCACAACAATAGTTAGGTACAAGGGGAAGGAAACAGAAAATCTATTACTCCTCTAGTCAACTGAACAATGGAATTAGGTGCACAGGAGCAAATGCCTTTCAGTTGTTGAGTGATGCAGCTGATATTTTCTGTTGAGAACAAGACTTCATCTAAGAGGCCAATGCACTTTTTCATAGGTCAAAGGGAATTTCCCATAGCACATTCAGAGCAAATTCCATTTTTAAAGGACTTACAGAGTCATGCTAAGAAATGCATTTGTTGATATGAACCAAGAATTTTTGTCTCAGTTGACCAGCAATAGGGAGCTGGCTAATTCTGTACATGCTGAGTCAGATTTCCACCTGGGGTAAATCAGGGCTTCCCTACTGACATTTGGTGCTCAAGGAAGGGTTGTGCCCTGATGGAAGGGCCCTCCTCCCTTCTGCTGGTGTTTGCCCTATTAATTGTGGCTTCAAATGAATTGCAGGCATGCTTTTATCTGCCAGAGTGTTGAAGGATGGCAGAGATGGATGGGTTTTTTAATGTTTCTTTAATTTTTTAGTGACAGAGCCAAACATATATTTATGCAGCTTAAGTTTTTGATACCATGCTTTTATTGTCACACTAATGAGCACAACAGGGTGGGTGTTAGGAAGCTACTAACAGATGTTTTAGGGATGATTATTTCTTGAATAAATTATATAATATACAAGAGATAAGATGCTATTTAGCTTTTGTGGTGTCCAACAAGCATCGTGCTTATACTGGCTGCCATTCCATGCAATTCTGGATGCAGAACTACTTAAACCAGAAAAGCATTTCTGATTTCTGCCACCCACTGCTCTTGCAGCCCCCCTCAGTGTATCTGGGGTGAAGAGGAGCAGCCCAAGTAGGATTTGGAGCTGGCTGAGCAGGCAGCTGGATCCCTGTCTCCTTTCTTTGGCACAGCAGGCATGAGCAGGGTGACCTCTGTCTGCTGCCCTTGCTTTCTCTCTTTTCAGGAATTTGTGTTTATTTGCGTTCTTTCTCTCTTTTTTAAATTTTTTTTTTTATTTTCCCTTAATTAGTATCTATGCTTTGCTTCAGTACCTGCTGATAATTGGAGAACAAATGAGCCAGAAATAAGTATTGATTTGCTTTTTAGATGTTATGGGGATTTATTAAGGATAGTGCTGAAACAAATACTGGATAAAAATTTGAAGGAGCAGGGCTAAATCCGGTCCTTGGCATAATGTTGTCATTCTGCATGCAAGCTGAAGTGTTTTGGATGACTCAAAGCTGCAGTTCTGCAACACAGTGACAGGAAAGCCAGGAGAAGGAAAAGATGAAGTTACAAGAGAAGAAATTGAGAGCAACCCTAAAGCCAGTTCAGTGCCCTAAACAGCCTCTGTGCTTCACTCATGCTAATAGAAGTCTGGTGTGAAATTTAACTATATCCAATTTTGCTCTCATCTAAAATATTTTTTGCAGCTCATCACAGTGATTATCCTTTGATGTTAGTGAGCAGTGTATGTGTAAGAAGTATGTACAAGAATTCTCTGCTCTAAAAATTAGAGATGGTCAGTAATTAACATAATTTGTTTGACAGCTTCACAGTATGCCTGTCTTAAAATATATTGATGATTTTTATTTTCTTTTTATGTTTAATATTCATTCTGTTCCACTTAGTTTACATGCTAAATCTACAGAAAGGAAGGTGCCTTTACATTAGACATCATCTATTGGGGTAAATCCCTTGCACTAGCAATCGAAAATTGACATTGTGGGGGAAGGGGCCACTTATCTTCCCCCTTTTCCTCAGAAACAGTGAGGTGGCTGACACAGAAAATTGTATCTAGGAATGTTGAACCAGGGCAATTTAAACACAAAAATGCTCTTGTTAATTTATTTGAGTACTTCAGTGAAATAAACTATCATACTCTTCTTTAACATTTGCAGTATAAGGACTAAACTTGTTGGAATAATGCCATATATATAGTGAAATGTATTGTTTCTACAGTGAAGTTGTCTTATGAGTCCTTGACTAATGTTTTGCACTTTTTTCTTTTTTTTTTTTTTAATAATAAAATAAAACAGGGATTTCGTTCAGATTTAAAGATAATGAATTGCCTTAAATAAATTGCCTTCATGCTAGGGGAAGTAGTGGGTTGGGGCTCCAACTATAAAAATGTAATATAGGTCAATTAATATGAGATTTTTTTTTCCCCTACTGGACTTATGATTCATTCTTAAAGTAGAATTTGGGAAGAAAAGAGTATCAATTTTATTTCTTATGTTCTTTCACTTAGTAAAACAAGCCAGTTCAGTTTTTTTTTATCTCCTCTATCTTTAGGAAGCTAAATAATTGTTTACATTTTGTCTTCACTGTATTTAATTAACTTGATAAAACATACTCTGATAACTGCACAATAAAATAATTAGAAGTATTTATTATATTATTTTGTGTTATTATATTATTTTGTGCTTTAATACCCTTCTAGATTATGCTAAATAGAAGGACATGGAAAACATAACCAAGGTTTAGAGAATGAGTCAAAGACTAAGGATAATAGCAAAATTATAACAGTATTTTTTTTCAGAGTTGTATCATTGTCTGCATATATTGAAACATTTATCAGGGTAAAATATATGTCAATTTAAAAAATTAAAAAGAACCTAAATAGAATTTTTTGTCTGTAGCTTATGCAAAGTTTAAGGATTAATCATTATAAAGTTAATTTGTATTTCTAAATGATCATAGTACCCTTGGGAAAGCTAGACAAATTCAAAGATGATCTAAATGCTCTGTGTTTGAATCTGGAAGTGGTTCTGAAATGCAGTGCTGAACAGGTGAGTCACATTTTTAGAAAAGCAGTTGAAAGTTATCCCTTATAAATATTGAAGTTATGAGCAGTTGTAAAAAGTGAAGGAACCTCCAACTTTTTTAAGTAGAGGAAACAGCAGATCTTGGGCCCTCCAAGATCGATATTGTTATGCACACACAGAAATACACAGATTGCTTGTGAGTGACTCCTCTGTCTCAAGAGCTGGAAGTAGATAGGTTGGGTTAATATAAAGTTTTGCGAAGGTGTGAACAGCTATTTAATTTCAGACACACTGGCTAGTGCCCTGAAAGCCACTGGGGATGTTCTGGGTTTAAATGTAAGCCATGAAGTAACTACACAGATATGGAAAGGCCTAACATTGCAAGGTACATAATGTGATAAATCATCTCCAAATGCAAGTGATTCTCTTCTCTTTAAACAATTTGCTTGAGTCCTGGTGAAATTATACATTCATATTTTTTTAGTGTAAAAAGTTGGGGTCAAATTTTGTTTGCGTCTATCAAGGTGTGATGCAGGATGCCCAAAGTATTTCTATTCTTTAGTGGAAAATACTAAAAAATGAGTGATGAGCCAAATCAGGCAGTTGACGGCTACTCTTCTTTTTCAAGCACTCTGTCTTTAGATCTGTCAATAAAAATAAAATTGCCTTGGTAACTCATGGTGTGGAAGAAAGGCAAATGTTATGATGACATAGCTGCTAAAGCAAGATTTGAGACTTTTTCAGAAAGTACAGCTCTGGGAAATGCCTGCAATGCAGTTAGAAAAGGTGTTTTATGCCAAACTCCATGATCTGTTAAAATGTTCTGACCCCAATGGTAGATCAAAAAAGATGCTCTCTCTATCAAAAATACAGTGAACTGAATATTCAGCTTTCCTCCATTCTAAGTTTGCAGATGTAAAATTAAGTCCCTTTGATAGCAAAGCTGGTTTTTTGGGGAAGAACATCACAAGCTGTAGACCCTGTGTTTTGGCTGGGACCCAGGGCATTCGTTCGTGCCAGAATGGAGCTGAATTAGCATTGTCTCATCCTAACCCTGTACTGCAGCCCTGGAAATCTCTCCATAAAACTTTTGTGTCCTGCTAAATTAATTTGCCCTGCTAATCATTTTCCAGGATGCTATGGCAGAGTGATTGCAAGAGGTATTGATTTGAAATCATGATGTTTTGTGAGGGAAAGAAGCAAAAGAACTACAAAGCAGGAAAGACAGTAAAACTATGCCACTAATAAGCAGCTAGGAGCTTTTAGTAGAAGTAGTAAAAACTTAATAAATTCAGATTGTGATGTGTTTAAAATCACCCAAAGAAACCCCAGCTTGTGTTATTTAGACAAGTGGTCCCTTGGTTTTAACATAATTAGTTAATAAAACAACAACACTAGTGAGACGTTTGTCTAAACAAAACAAAATCAGTCACAAGTCTCTCTAATTTCCTGAGAGAATAAAACATCTAGCTTTGTCCTCTGGGTAACTAAATACATATTTTTTGAAGATAAAACAAATATTCCCTGTCTAAACTTATAATACTTGGCAAGATAAGTGACAAAGACATGACAGTACAAGAGCTGATGCCTATCCATCATAATTCCTCCTTAGCCAGCTGGCAACACATGCAAGAAATGATGATAATTTATGTATCTTTTTCATTCTTCAGATGTGATGGTGAATATAAACCAAGCTTGTGCACTGAAATCTTTCATGTTGAAACACTTAATATACATGTTAGAGCACACTTACTGACAACTTTTTGTGAGCAGCTGTGTAATTCTGGGATGTCACATAACTTTAATGACTGGATAACGAGGTTCCATTTTCAGTGAGATTTTAAATCCTAGAAATTGCTCCCTAGGGGGGCATAAGAAAAAAGTAGCATGTGTTTTCTGAAGAACAGTGCTGAGCAAATAAGAAACCTACAACGATCAAGAAATATTCAAAGTCCCAACTAATTTATAAGTCTTAAGAAAAATAAACACACACCTCCCTCCCTCCCTCCCATCCAAGTGACAAAAAAAACCCCCAAATAAACACCCAAAACCCCAAGTCTGAAACTCTTTAGTAACTCAGGGACAGTTATATTGCAAATTACCTATATTTCCAAAATAATGACTGTACTTTTAGAGTAAACAAATACTTCCGTTTTAATTTTTCTTCACCTTGATTCAAAAAGAAAGCATTAGTTACCTGTAGTAAAATAAAGATTAGAATTATAGCTACTTATTCCAACTAAAATGTGTTAGGAATTTAATTATATTATTGAGCTGCTGAGCATCTTCTTTCTTCTTTTTCTTTCCTCATGAAAAAAGCAAGGAAAGCAAAACCCAAGAACTGATGTGGAAGGAACTCTGATTCACTGCCCTGGCTTAATGAAACTTTTACACTAGACCAATTAGAAAGAAGTAACTGATTTTTATTTTATGCTTAACTTTATGGTTTAACAATCTGCAATCAAATTTCCACCTTAATTAGCCCAGAGTATGAATGTCAGGAGAATCATAAATATTTACCAAAAAAAAAGCCGTTTGTGACATGGTCAAAATGAGTGTAGCAATGGCATGGATGAATTACCATTAGAATGGTAGTAATGAAATAATTTCACTTCTGTATCACACAACAGAACTCATTTGACTCATTTATATTGTTTTATAAACATGTGTGCATTAAATGAACTTCATAAAAACTATACTTGTGGTGGGCTAACTGGAAATTAGAGATAAGTTCTAAAAATCATGATAAAATTCTATGGGATTTTATTTTCAAACACAGGTGACAGTAGAAACTCTTGAAAGTTGGTTCCTTGCAGGTGGATCTGAGGTCTCAGCACTGTATCAGCTTTATTTGCTAACTCTGTCCTTTGAATCATATTTTTGGGCTACTCTTCTACTTAGTCTCAATAATAAATCCTGTGGTACATATATGTGTTTGTTAGCATAGCAATAATACAAAAGCTAAGAAAGCTGAGGAGTTTGCCTTTTAAGAGCACTTAAATAATTGTTAAAATACTGAATGATTGGGCAAAAGTCTCTCAGGAGTTGCACCAACAGAGTGAAATATCTTTATCTTACTAACATGGCCACTTTGTGTTTCTTCTTCTGCAAGAGGCAGAGGAAAGTGTTGGCACTTAGCAGAACAACTTTTGTGCAGCAGTTTCCCACTCAGCCTTTCTGGCAGCCCTTTTTCCAGACTCTTTCCTTCTGCTGGAAGTGGTGTTTTACAGTATTTTACAGCTGTCCCAAAGGCCCCTTGGGACTCCTGGCAGTGAGGTGACCTAAATTTCCAATATGCATAGGACACACAGTTTGATCCACAATGAGCTCAAACAATGTGTTTAATGCCCATGTTCATCCTCTTAAGTGATACAAAGAGTAGGGAGGCAAAAATCATGCAAAGCCTCTCAAAAATTAACAAAATTTTAGCGTATTTTGTGAGGGAAAATGTAGATGAGTGGCCTAATGAAATATGGTAAAAATGCATGCTTCACAAAAGAGATTGACAGACATTTATAAAATACTGTACATGGACAAATGGATGTTATTTTTCAATTTAAAGGTCTGGTCATGATTTCCTTTGAAAATAACAAGCTATATATAAAACTATATCTCAGGAACCAAAATGTAATAAATATGAATCCTTAAAAAGTCCTCAGTCCTTTAACTGCTGCTATAGTCACATGTTTTGCTACTGCTATATTGTCTCAAATGGCATTTACCCTGTTAACAATTGTGTAGCCTTATTAATAAATACAGTTAGTTAATGAATTGATTTTATTGCTAAGACGCTCAAAGCAACCTACAAATAACATCATGAATGTTTAATCAGCCATGGATCTCACTCAGCAGATCCAAACATCAGTCAGTCATATCAGATCAATTTTCATAGTTTCTTTGCACGCTATCAGTTAGTTGTTGAATTAAAGATATTTTGCCATTTCAAGAAAGCACAGAGACTTTGTGTAGGAGGAAGAGTTCCCAGCTCTGCTCTTTGACACCCCTGACTTCCACATCTGTCTGTTCTTGTTTTAGTTGCTTTCAATCTACTTTTCCCCCTCTGAAGAGAAAGGACCTGAGAGCTCAGTTTCATATATTTCCAGATTTCTCTGGCACAGTGTTGCCAGTCCAGCTACCCCTGTAGTATGGGGCCCATTAGAGGCTCGGCTTCAGAATTATTCCTGGTAGTTCAACTGTTCTGCTCAGGGCAAAGCAAATGACTGCTGCCATTCCCTCCATCAGCCTGCTACATGTTTTTTATCTTGAAGTCCAGAATACATGCATTATACTCTGCAAGAGATGAGCTTTTTCACAGAATGTGTTATCTGCTCCAGCCTGGTAGCAGTGTTAATGACTCTGCTGATCCTTTGAATTTGGAGGACTGGAAAGCCAGGATCCCCTCAGATCCAGCCATTACAACACAGGCCTCCTGTGCTCTCAAGGACCCATTTTATGTCTCAATTACACCTGTTTTGAATGGAAAAAGTGTTTCATACCACCTCCTGCAATTACACAGTAGCAAGGTAATAGGAAAAAACCTCAGTATGTCACCCCATTTATGAATAAGAGATCACAGATAGCCAAGGTTCAATCCATTTGAATGAAACACTCTTGCCCTTCTCTAAACAAAGCATAATGCCATGAATTTTTTAACAGAACAACAGAAAACAAAATTCTGTACATGACAATGGAAACATCTTTAAAATATTCAAAAGGAGAGGTGCTTCCTGAGATGCATCCTTAAGTTCCCAGAGATTTTTAGCTTACATAATCTTTGGTAAATGAGATGTTAAGCAAGAGAAAAAGACACAGAGTCAAACTCGCTGAATGTGAAGCTTTTTCATAAAAAAATACAACAGGAGGACTACTTAGGAACTTATCATTGCACCATAATTTTATGACTGAACACCAGAGATATGGTGATAAGTACCACTACCCTTACCTGATACATGGGCAATTCTATTTTAAGCTGTTATTTTGAAGAAAGCAGAAATAGAATTTTATTAATTCCCCATATATATTTATATAATATATATAATTTTTTGAGTATCAAACCACAGTGTTACACGGCCTTGATGACATTTTTGTGAATCCTTCCAGAGCCCAGGTGTCTATTGAGTTAATTCATCCTAGAAATTCATGAATACCGTTGATATTTTTTTCTTCTGCTTCTGTTCACCTGAATCACTTAGAAAACTGAGCTGAAATGCACTTTTTCAGGAAATGAAATAGTTTCAAAGGGATGGTGAGGAATTGGCAGAAGCTGTTTTCTCATGATGAGAATATTGTTTGACTTCTAGTTTAACAGAATTCTATGGGCCCAGAAATGCAGCCTGGAACTTTAAATGAAGTTACTTTACCATTGGATACACCACCACTTAAGTGCTATAATCCAAAAAAAGTCACAATTCTTGAACATTAAATGAAACCAGTGAAATTTAAAGGGTGGTATGCAATATTTTGACAGAAGCAGTTTTTCTGACAAGAGCTCAGTAGTGCT
>WBNP01002032.1:189957-247013 GCA_013401095.1 Passerina amoena
GGGTTTTTTTAGTGAAATGGAAATGATTGAGTTCCATTTACAATTTTTAATGAAGACTTTAAAAATACTTTAGGGAAACAGATATCCCTTCCTTCACATTATTATTGTATTAATATAAAAAATATGTATCCACGTACTTTTCTTTACCAGTTGACAGTTCTGATAAAGCCATTAAAATTTATTCAAAATTTTTAAAAAAATCTGCTATTGATCCTCTTTAATAATATCCAGATTGAGCATGAAATCAGTTAAAGTATTTTGTATTGATGCAAATATAAAAATGGAATAGATTATTTTAGTATTTACTATTTATTTATTTAGTTTATTTCAGTAATATTGAACTAGCCTTTAAAACCAAAGCAGGAAAATATTTTGTCATTCATAAGTTAAATTGGCCTTTTAGAAGTTTTTATTACTCTTTAGTTAGACTGTCTTTAAAATGTAATATTTCATCAAAATATGTTTTGTAATTGTACAATACACATAATTTTGATTTTTGGGTCCTTAATTTCTTTTTGGTGTTGGTGTTGTTTTTCACCCTGAATGTGGCTTTTGCATTTTTGTTTTTATCTTTTCAGACCAAAAGTGCTTCAAAATAAGTAGAAGGGACACTGGGGTCCATATAAGAAAGTAGCACTATTTTTCAAGTTATTTCAGCATAATGACAGGGCAAACATTTTCACAAATCTCTTTTTGCTGTAGTTCTAAGCAATATTTTGAGGTGTATTTCTGAGTGTTTTGCAGAACTCTACTTTTCTTGCAAATACAAGGCTGCAATTTGTCTGACCTTTCTTCTGTTTTCCATCTGCATACATTAAATGAATGGCTCTCCATTTTGCAGCTGAGGGAAGCACAACTTTGGATGAAAAATGTTGCCATTAAAAAAGAGGGAACAAATTGCATAAATTATAAATGACCTGTAGAAACTGAAATGTGCTACCACATTACCCTGATTATACATGCATGGGGTTTTTGTCATTAATCCAACAAAATAGCATGGTAACCTATGGAACTCATGCAGATACAGATCTTTTGGTAAAGAAACAGCTCCAAATGGATTTAAATTTATAACATTGCATTACGCTTTACAGGGAGGAAAAAGAAAGGACTGACTCAATTCCTGGGTTTATACTGTTAATTTTACACATCTGCACAGTTGTGGTTTGCTGTTGCTTTCTAAAAGTTTGCTTTTAACTGAAATATTAAAAAAGGATGCTTCTGTTGATCTCTGAGCTTGCACTTGAGACTGCACTAGATTGTAAGGATTGCCATAGGAAAAGAAATCTGCTTATTGCAGCCTCGCTGTGTCAAAGAATTTGGCTAATCTGAAGCTTAGGAGGTTTTCAATGCCTGCTTGCATGCTGAGGCATTTCAAAATTTCAGATTGCTGAATATTTATGCAACAATAAATCTTATGACTAAATTAATCCATAGCTATTATTAATGTTATTACTATTATAGTTTCATTTTTGAGTATTTTTGGGATTATTGAAAGGACACAGATAATACTATGCCAGGCCTCAGACTCATTTGCCATACTGTCCTGCTTCTAGTGTTGTTCTATAGGTAGGTTAAAAAAAAAATCCAGAATTTTCCCAAAATGTTTATCAATCTACAGCTCAGGAAGTTAAAGACCTGGATTCTTTTTCCTTGAACATCTTCAGACACCTTTTAAAGATGTGTGAAATGCAATAATGCTGGTTAGTTAGTCAGGGTATAGCTGAGCTCTCCAGTGTGTGAAAAACTCCACCTTCCACCTCTGGCTTTCAACTTTTTTTTTTTTTTTGTAGTTTCATATAATGCCCATGATTCCTGTGCTAAAGGATTCTGTCCTCCTCCTTGCCATTCATGACTTAAGTTGCCTGCTATCAACTCCAAATCTCATGATCTGTTTCCCAGGTTTAAGATTCACAGGGATATTTGTTATCCTTCTTCTGTTTGCCTTTTTTATATCTTTTCAGTAGGTGCATCCTCTTGAGATGCAGAAAAAAAGCAAGGCTCCCTGCCTCCAAGCTGTGGCTGTGTACTTGTGCAAGCTGCCCCAGAAGCAGCTCCTCTCTTGTCCTCTGTGCTTTGCTTAGAAATCCCAACACCAGAAATTGCTTTCTTTCATGAAAGGCTGATGGAAAACATGCCCAAACTCGGGCTCCTCCATGCTGAATATATTTCCCTGCTGCCTGACTAACCTGGAGCATTCATCTGCAGTGATTGTCCTCTGCCATGTGAATGCTGACTCATCTGGAAACGTGGGAACTTTCTTTTATGTTTTGTGGATAGCCCTTGACTGTACTGACACTGATTATAATTAAGTAGCCATAACTAACTTTGTAATCTCACTTTTGCTCTGTTTTTCGGGTCATTTCTGATGATTTTTGACAGCAGTTCAGGGGGCTTGTATGTACAGTTCAGGGAATGTTAATGAGGAGCATTTTCAAAGAAAAGGCTCTTTTTTTTCTGGGTTTTTTTTTCACATTATATTTTAACAGATGAAGCATCTCACATTCTGGAAGTGATAGGCACTTGGGTTTTTTTATTTCTCAAAAATAAATTACTCCCTCACGATTCTTTTAACCAGTAGTGTTCTTAACACACTTCTGACATATTTTTTTTGGCAGTGTCTCTCTGAACACTTGAAAGTTGGACAAAAAAAAAAAAAACAAGCCTTTAAGTTTTTTAAATAGTGCTACCAGGACTATCAAACTAGGATATTTTTCACACCACCCCCAAGCTCTTTATGTCAGACCGGGGTTCAAGAGTGACCTGAGATGACATTTGTTCACTCATGTTCTTGAAGTGTTGAGTGTCTCACCGTGCTGCAGGGTGCTGTCAGCTCCTGCTGCTGGAGCCACCAGTCCAAGGGGCTGCTGGACCTTCCCCAGTTTTAGGGATTTCTCAGCTGTTTTCAAGCTCCAGGGGAAACAGCTCTGTTTCTCATTAACAGAGCAGTAGCTGTGCTGCTCAAGTGTAACTGGAAGATAGCAGGATTTTTCACAGTAGTTAGCAGGACAAAATTATTGTGTTTATACTCTTAGAAAGGGCTTATGGTTTAAGTCTTTGATTTGTGTTACAACTTCACCTGCTTGTGTTTCCACTACAACTGCAGTAGAACCAATGCTTCATCCTCCTCTGACTTGTCAGTAAATTGGCAAACAGTGACCTCAGGGTGGGGGATGTAATGCTAACCTCATGTCTTTAACATGCCTACATAACAAAAATACTTACTTGTTGGGGGTTTTTTTGGTTGGTTTTTTTTTTGTTTGTTTTTCCCCGGTCTCTTTTTTTGTTTAGAAGAAAATTCAGAAATCTGGGAAAGGGAAGAGGCAAATTACAGAGCATGAAATCTGAGTTACTAATGAAAACGGAAGGATGTGAAATGTATTCCTGGGTTCATGAGCAGTTTTAATCTGTTCACAAAAAGTGAAATCAGCTTTGTCCAAGTGAACATGCTTAATTTTTATTTTTTTTATACATGTGCAAGTGAGTTGTAATCCTCCCCCCACCCATTCCTGCATATGAAAAAGAACCTTTGGGAAAAAAAACAAAAACAAACAAAACCACCCAAACTTGTGGCTACTAAATAGTGCCTGCTTTTAATGCTATTAATCTTGGATGCATTGAGTCCACACATCTCTTGGGAAATATGGAAGGAGAGCTAAAATCCTAAGTTCATCACATAAAAGAAATCCTGAAATAACTTCTGTCATTTTAAACTTAATGCTATGTCATTTTTCATAAACTTGATTAAGGATAAGCATTTATAAAATAACATAACATTTAAACTTCTAACAGTTTCAAAGGTAATTGTGGATTTTAATGGTTTTTCTTAATTAAAGGGATGGTTAGTTGTGCCTGTTTGCCGTAAATTAATTAAACTTTTAGTCATTAAGCAAAAAGTTAATTCGTTGTTGAAGGATATTGGAAATGTATAAAATCTGGTGCTTGAGATGGCTCTGACACTCTAATCTGTCACTGATATTCTGGAATGACATATTTGAAACTGTTCTTGAGAGTATAGGATATTATAGAAGGGGCCTGCTGACTAACTAGGGTGCTTGAAGCGTTTTGGTTTGAGTCATCATCTCTGACATGAAAAACTCATGACTGGATTTAGAAAAATAAATTATTTTCCACTTGATATGCTAGTATAAAACTTTTTATAAAGTAAAAACTAATGAAAATCACGTTCTCATGTTGTCATCACTGATTTGGGATGCTGAGATCCTTTTTAATATCAGTTAGAAACACCAGAGCATTACCACTACAGGAAGGCCAGGTTTTACTACACAAATGAGTAACTTGATTTTATTTCCCTGCTGGACGTTGCTTCAGATTTTGTTTTGACATGTAATTGCTCTGTTTCTCTTAGTGTGATTTTGTATAAAATACCTTTGTCCAGACTTCCAAAAACGGGATGTGGGGTGACTCTAAGAGGAATTCTTTGCCCAGTGTCCTTTTCTTTTCAGAGAGAGGGGCAAGTAAATCTCACATACTTTGCATATTAATAAAAAGTAGAGCAGATCATAATCAATCTTCTTCTTGTATTAAAATTCCTATGGTGTGGTAAAAAAACCCTAGAATTAT
Source organism: Passerina amoena (assembly GCA_013401095.1). NCBI lineage: Eukaryota > Metazoa > Chordata > Aves > Passeriformes > Cardinalidae > Passerina > Passerina amoena. The sequence goes on from WBNP01002032.1 coordinate 194,539, forward strand.
TAGCGGTTTGGGGGTTTTTTTTGTTTTTTTTTTTGTTTGGTGGTAGTTTGTTGGGGTTTTTTGTTTGGTTGGTTTGTTTTTTTAGTTTTTTGGGTTTTTTTTTTTATGTTAGACAATTTGTTTTAGCAAACTGATGCAAATCTACTTGCTGCATAGAGTTAAAATTCCTTTTTAAAAATTTCCTGGAAGTATAAACTCTCTACACTTACATTTGCCTGACATAATGAGAAAAGGTGTTCTGTCCTTAGCTGCAGGAAAGCAGAGTGTGACAATGTGGCAGTACTAACCCTGTCCCTGATATCACTGTTGTAATTCCTGCAAAAGCTCATGTGACAGAGCACACGAGAATGTGAGAATGTGCTCATGCCCAGTTATCTTTGGTAATGTAATTTTTTTGGTATCTGCTATAGATCGTGGTCGTGTAACACTTCACATTGGCTTTGATCAGGATATGAAAATCGTTATCAGAACTCCATAATCCAATTTATTGCTGTATTTTCCTAAAAGTGGCTGCGTTTCTTGAAATATCCGTTTAAGAAGTGAAAGGTTCAAAACAAAAATGGAAATTTCTGTAGACATTGCTTTCTGTATTTTCTGCATTTAAGAGAAATGCTTCAGGATGCTTATTAAAAAGGAAGTGCTATCATAAAAACAGCTTTCCAAATAGACCAGATTCTAAATTTCCTGCTAATCTGTTTTCTGTGGCAGCAAATCCTCATAAGGTTGGATGATGACACGATCAGCTCCAGTTTTAACCTCTGCATTTTTGCTAATACCGTGATTCTACAAGATGGGGCTGCTTTCTGCTCAGTGTCAGATAGCTATATGAGTTTAAGATAATGATTAAATATCTCCCAGGGAAAAAAATGGTTGCCTGAATACCCATCTCGTAAAATTTAATGGTTTTTCCTTTTACGATATTACATTATTGGCTGTAGTAGATTAGGACAGCTTTGATGGAAGAATCACACATAATTAAATTTTCATGTGTGATTCAAAGTGAAAAAAGATTAGAAGGCTATTTAAGAGGTGCTGGAACTGTCACACCATATCAGTAAAGTCTGCAAGATGGAGCACAAAAGTACTGATTTAGTGCAACGTGTCACATTATTATAGTGATAACCACAAGGAATATTCCATGGACGGGTGGGTGCCTATGCATATGAATACTTGTAAAGATATTCTAGAATCCCTATTTCATCTTAGAATGGGTAGGGGAAATGGATCCAGAAGATGCATTCAAAAGCTGTAATTTAATAATCTGTTTATTCTACTAGCACACTAAGGAACCTTTGCTTTATCTTTCTTTTCTCCAGGCTTATTAATACTTCTGTGTCATGGACATTTATGAAATATTCATATACTTTGGGAAATTTTACATTTTGGAGAGTTCTGACCTATTTGTCACTTCAGAGATGAGAGGCAGGAGTGCAGGAGTTTGTGCAACTCTTTAAGTGCAGGGTCACCCTCATCTGTTAGTTCCAGACTAGAACTGCCTGGCTGTGGTCCAGCTCACAAGAGCAAAGGTAGGCCTATACCATGACCATACTTTTCAAGTACATTCATTTTGTATTTCCCTTGCAGAGATAAGCTGATATTTATAGACGGAACATCGGTATGAACACACCTAAATATCTCTTTCTTTTTTTCCCCTTGGAAATCCAGTTTAAAAAAATCCCTGAAAATAGTTACCAACTGTTTTCTTTCAGTGAAAAATAGCATTGGGTCCGAGTGATAGGAAGGCAGATAATTTAAATATGCTTTAGTTATAACCCATGTATGTTGGAATGACCTGCAGCCAAGAGGCACTAGTGAGATTTGGCTGCCCCTCTCGTGTTTGAGATCAGAGAAACACCCTCTAACAGCTGTGAAGCAGCAAATGAAATACTGACCATGTTATTGTGCCATTTAATCCAAAATGATGCTGAATACTTTTGAAAGAATGGACAAGAGATGTGGCAAAATCCAATTGTGTCACTCCTTGTAATCTTAGGAAATAAGACAAATCACAACATAATGAGAATATAAAAGGTTAATGTAGTTTTTGAAAACTAATGAACAAGAACATATTGTGCCATAAGACACTTGTCCCACAGCCTGGCAGGGTTTGTGGATTTTTTTATCTGTGTAGCTGGAGCCAATATATATGTCCAGCATTAAATAATTTATGAGACTTTTATTATATTTTGCTTTCTTAGAATGAGTTAAACTTCATTTCAGAAACACATATAAAGTTATTAAAAAAAAATCCAAACCAACTTCCCAGTTGGTTTGGACCCAGGTGTTTCTCCAGTATGTACAATATGTGGGTCCAAGGTCATGCTTGGGAATTTCATTTCCTTGGTCCCAAATTGAAGTGGAAAGAGTAATCTTGTTGTAGTACTCAGGTCCAGTGAAAACCAGCAGGAATTTCTGTGTGTGACTTTAAGGGAGTGGAAACTGGACTTCGGAAAGAATCTGAGTCAGAGGAGCATAAATGAGAGAGGGAATCACTCATCCATGTACTTCCCTGCTTAAAGGAAGGCTTTGCATTTTGCATGAAACAAAGCATTTGCCTGTGTTTCACTTCTTGAAATGCAGAGTGAACAATTCTGCTAGAATAGCCAATGCTATTTCTTCTTATTATTTCCAGGTATTCCTTCCTTCCTTCCGCCACTTCTGCCACTTCCTTCCCTCCCACCTCTTCCACCACATTTATGCTAGAAAAATTGCAAAAGGCAATTCTGACTCAGTAACTCTAGTAGCAGGAGTAAAACTAAAATATGAAAAAGTTAAAAACGTTGAAGTTGTTGATTTGGGATTTATGGGATTTGATGAAGTTTGTTTGTACTTGTGCTTTAGAAATAAACAAAAGCCTATTTTGATTCTGACCCTGAAGTAACTCCCAAAAAGGGAAAAGCAGAGGAGCTTTGTGATATTGATAAAAACTTGCAGGTTCATTTAAATTATTTGGAAGTGCTTTTGATGCAGGGTTTCCTACTAATAAATACCACTAGATGTTGATGTTCCTGTAGGTCTGGGTTCAATTACTTTATTCCAGCTTCCTCCTTCCCATTCTTTACCCCAAATGGTAGAGAGGTTATTTTTTTATGAGACCCCTGTATATGAAGTCACCTCCATGAACACACACAGTCACTCTTGTCACCACAGGAACCTTAGGAGCATAAAATTTCCTCTTGTTGCTTCTTACCTGGGAGCAGAGACTGACCCCACCTCGCTTCAACCTCCTGTTGGGAGCCCCTGAGCATCCTTTTCTTTCTCCTTGCTAGGAATGGGTCTCCTCTCTGATCCACTCCTGACATTTTCCCTGTGTCTCTTTGTCACACTTAGAAAAATTCAGAGCAATAGAGAGAGCTACTAATTCTCTTTTATTGGTTCATAATCTGGAACTTTAATTTAAAAGGCCGTGTTTTTATCATTTAGGTTGCCTTTGCTATTTTAAAATATAGCCTGTGTATTTGTGTGTCAATAATTAGGACAAAAAGTGCCCATGTGTATATTTTCAGTCATACCTGTAATAAACTGAGAAAGTAAGCAAAGCTTGGAAGCAAACTAGAAGTTGATCCAAATCTGATTCCTGATTTATTTTTCTTGAACCAAAACAAACAAGCCAAATATTTTGCCAGTTTAAAACCTAGAAAAGGAGTGTTCATTCTTCTGTTTCGTCTCTTTTCCTTCAAGATGAATGGCTTCAATTCCTGCTTTTTTCCCAACAAATGAAAAGCTTTTACAGTTTTTTGAGGTTTTTTTAATAGGACTGGCACATTTTTTCTCACTAATCTCTCCCTCTGGTTTCAAAGTAAGGGACAGTATGTGGAGTCTGGGCTCACCTCTTCTCTTGCTTAGCACAGAGAGCATCTTTTGAGTTTTTATGGACCTGTGACCCTAGTGAAAGCAGGAATCACAGCTTTCTGCCACCAGAAAAATGCCTTGTAGGGCAGTTGTAGTTTTCCTTCTCTCTCTTAGCAGTATTGTTTAATTAAAACCTTTGTTTGAATGTTTGTTATAAATGTAGACCTTTTCTTTTCTTTGATCTGCTGCTCATCAAGGAGTGTGCTGGATGGATGTCCTCTCTCCATTACAGCTGCTGTAAACTCTCAATGGTAACAGCAAAAATTCACAACTCAGTGCTAAAAACTCCTGCAACTGAATGTAACATTGCAGTCTCCTACTATCTTTGCAGTTAATTAACATCTCTGGATGCATTAACTTGTGGTGCACCCAGCACCACCACTGGTTCTCATGACTTTGGGGTATTGATGTCATGTCATTCCAACTTTAGATTTGGTCTAACACTTGTTCTTTTGGTGTGTGTTGTGGTTTTGTTTTAATATTGAGACATTTTCTTAATTTACAGCAATTTGAGCCTTTAACACAAGAATAGGGTGACCCTGATGCAGCAAGAGTTTCTCCTGTGTTGTCCCCACAACTGCAGTTACACAGGAGAAAAATGTGAGGCATTTTTACTGCTTTTTGAAATGTCATGGTACTATGGCAACTTGTCTGTGAATTTGGTCAATTCCCCAATATCCATCAAATTGTAGGCAAGTTTCTGAATCACTTCGTGGAATTTTTGTGATATGATAAGAAATCTTTAACCTCATTCGTTCACATTTATTGTGAAATTATATTTAGCTTAGTCCTGTTTGGATCATAAAGAGTATGCCCATGTTGAACAGCTCCATTGCTGTTGCTTCAAATCCAAAAATAAATTTAAAAAATCATATTCTTTATCTATTCCAGAGCACTTCAGGTCACTTCTTACATGGATTCATTCAATGCATTATTGTTGCTATTTCTGTTGCTGCTGTATTGGCTCCCAGACTGGTTTTTGGGTCCCTGCAGGCACAAAAAAATTCTCCAGACTCTAATGTGTTTGAAAGAAAGAGCATCTCACCAGTGAGAAGAGCATGTGGCAGCCAGCTGAGAGGTCTCTAGTCCCTGAGTAGAGAAAAATAAGGGTAATTTTCTGAGACCACAGCTAGCCTGCTTGGTGGAGGAGAGAAGCAGAGAGAAAACAAGGCAGCAGGCCAAGAGCAGCAGGTTGAAAGCTGGCTGGAGAGGGGTGATTGATGAGGGGAAAGCTGCCAAAGGCTGATGGCACACAGCTCCTGGTGGGGCTGCAATGAGCAGCACGTGGAGGGCAGAGATGTGTGCTCAGCCCTGTCACTGGCAGGGCAGGACTGGGACACTGCTGGGGCAATGGGGACTCCACAGAGGGGTAGCAAAGCGTCACAGCTTCCTCAGGAGGGATGTGTGGAATTCCAAGGACGTAGCAAGGGCAGGGATCACGGAGTGCTGCCAGCATCAGCTGTGCTCCCTCCTAAATTTAAGAGGAGCAGTGCATTAGCAGGCAGCTGAGAAGCGGCAGCAGAGATGTCACAGCAGACATTACTCCCAATCTCCTGCAGCCTGGGCCAGCTCCTCTCACTCAAACAGCTGAAGTCTTGGCTCTCAGAAATTGAGCGCTGATCTTTTCCCCAAAAAATTAATTTTGAAATTGAGGATGCAATATGTATGCTGCTGACCTGAACATATGTTACAACCTGATAGTAACAGAATCGTCACTCAGCATCACTTCACAAATAAGTGTGCTGCTTAATCTTTTTTTTGCTAAATCATGGCTTCTTTAGGACCACCTTATCACTCTGAGGCATTGCCTCTTCCTCTGTTGCCATTAATTGTCCTGAACTATTACATTCCCAGAAAAAAATCAGCTATAGATTCGTGTAGGTGAGATGCTGAAGCTGAACGTAGAGGAAATTGGAATGGCCACCTGTATTGCCACCTTTCCTGAGTAAAGTTTAAGTAAATTTGACATGCCTCTCTCTGAGAGTCCTGCATGCTATGGAATTCCACTAGGACAGTAGAAGAATAAAATATCAATCATAATTGTTTCTCCTATGGATTGGAGTGAAAGAAATAGGGAGATTACTAATGTAATTTCAACAGCAGATGCTCATCAGACACCTGGATATCAATCACTCACATAAGAGTGTAAGAAAGATATAATTTGAGTAATTTAAACTACAGGAGTGGAGTAGTTTAAACCATCTCATTCTGGTTTTGTGACTTTTTCTATGGTATGTTAGTGACACTTTTAAAAGCTATATCATAGCTGAACTTCCAAATTGGTTTCTGATGTAAAGGCTTTAAATTTTAAGGTAAAATAACATTGCTGCAGGATGGAATCGTAGTCAGCAAAATCTGCACAGCCAGACACACAGGCACAGACTTTCATTAGCAGGACAGGAAAATTCCCTTTGTGTCATGGGGATAGGCCACCAGCCAGAGGCAGAAGGCCTTTAGAGCTGCTGCCTCAACACATCTATTGGGAAGATGGCTAAAACCTAATCTGAAGCTCATCTCATTTATTTGGCCCCTTTCCCCTGTGCAAGAGCACCAAATGTCTCGCACAGAACTGCCTGGCAGCGGGGTTTAAGTCATGTAGGTCTAATGGATCTATCCTGGTTGCTTTTTTTCATCAGAGCTCCACTGCAAATATATTGGGGAGCTAATAAAACTTGTCACGGTGCCTGTCTAAGTTGCAGTCACGGCAGTCATGGCAGCACATTTTAGAGCTGTCCAAAATAAACTTTAAATTAGCTAGCTCAGGTAGAAGTAGTAATCTGTGGCAAGACAGCTCTCAGGACAGAAAAATGTTCCTAGTTCTCAGGCAGAAGCAAATGTATTTTTCTAATACAGTGATTATTATCTTGCTGAATATAGATTTACACCTAAAAAAGGTGGGACTGAGTTGCTGTTTGCTCCCCATGAACTTGCATGCAGCTTTGTACTCTGGCCAAGTATTTTCCTGGATGATTCATAATTTATGATGTGGGACACCATTCCAAGTTAAATTAAGTTGTATTATTGCAGCTTCAATTTAAAAATATGTTAATTTACAAGTGTGGATTTTTATGAGGGAAAAATCCTGGATTTTAGCTGATCTGTTAGTGACTTAAATCTCTCAAACCACTAAGCCCTGCATAATCTTAAGAGCAGTAGCTCTGCATTCAATTTGCTACTTCACAAGTCAGCATCTTCTCTGAGTATTTGAGGAGGAATTATTTTAATGTCAGCTAACATGGAATTGCTGCATGTGTAATCCCCAATCAGTAAAACTCACACATTTGCACACACGTGCCCAGCACCCATTTAGTAGGACAGAGCACAATTGCTGTGAAGTTCACAAGATTTTTCAGCAATATTATAACAGGTTGCCATCATCTTTGAATCATCCTATTCTCCCAATATCTATTAGATTGCCTAGCACTCACCTTGTGATGCTCTATTAGTCAAAACATCTCCTTGCCCATATATTCAAATGAACTGTAGAGGTTATTAACTTGCCCTTGGCAAAAAGATTTAGCTTTCTAGGGCAAATGCTTTTATAAATTCTGTGTGTGACAGTTTTATTACATATTGTAAATAGAATACCCTGCCAGATTTTTATGACAGCCATCACTAAGTCATTCAGAGCTTATTACTTTTCATCCCTTCACATACCTTGAATATCTTTAATTTTTTTTCTTTTTTTTAATCTTTAACAGGCCTTGCTTTGGTCAAGGCACTCTTTTTACTTTGATAGCAAATTTTATTTAATAACATAACTGTTCAAAACATTTTGCATTAAGCCAAATATTTTATCTTGCAGAAAATCAAGGCTGTGTTTTAATTTGGCTCAGATACAAATTAATTTGCACATTCTGCATTTATAATAATAGACTCATTTAAGCTTGTACAGTCTCTGCTAACAGTTAATATAATAGTTTCTGTGCTGAGCTGCATACCTATCCTGGCCCTCACTATTTCTAACTAAATAAATATTCTATTTTTATTGACTTCATTTTACATATTTACATCACTTTACATTTTCACAAGACAATGTTTGTGTTGTGAAAAGGAGAAGCACATAATCCATGCTGGTGTGAAGACCTACTCAGACATATCCTCTGTCAACTCATTTCTGTGATCCTAAGGATGCTGTCAGAGAAGGAAAAAGCCTTGTTGAAGAGGTTTTGTTTAGACATGTGGTTTATTAGTGATGGAAATGTCACCCATGATGGGCTTGGTGAACACTGGTGATAAGAACAGCACCAAAGTTCCTGCTTCAGTTTTGCTTTCTGCTGAGAAGACAAACAAAACAGAAGGAGGAGCGAGACTGGCTGTGGTAAAGATACAGTAAAAGTGATGAGTAATGATTGTCAAAAACAATGTAAGGAGCACAGAAGACTAGGTTCCTAAAATTAATAATCCTGTTGGAATGTTGCCTCCAGTGGTCATTTAAAGGATAGCAATGAGATGTTCTGGGGAAGGACATCTCCTTGCCAGGGGTGGCACTGAGCCTCCCCTCCAGCCTTGGGACAGTCCTGTCCTCCTGTGCCTTGGCAAACCAAGCCTTGTGTGTCCCATGTCACATGAGGGCAGGTGGGGCATTACCAGTGAGAGATGTGTGCACTATTGTATTTTAAATGTATTAGTGCCTTCCATGGGGCACAGGGTAATTTACAATTATAATCACTTCCCCTTAGTTGTTGCACTACAGTCTATTGGCAAATTGCACTTCCAAAGGCCTAGAAACATTTTTTTTAATCATCCTTGAAGCACAAGGGTTTTAGTTTCTTGATGGTTGATTGCTGTTTTACACCAACTCCTCAATTGTTTTTCCTTGTCTCCTATCACCCTTGAAACCAGGGTGCTGATGGTATTACCCAGCAATCCTCACCTTCTTATGCTGGAAAAAATAAAAATACCCAGGAAGACACTGAAAAATCACAGAGTCATTGGTTAGTCAAAAATGAAAATGCTGATGGAGCTTCCACTCCCTGAAGTTGGCAGGAAGGTGGTGTGGTGGGCTGTGAAAGCAGGAAGGATCTGAGTCCCTTCTGGTTTTCTGCTGCTGCCTGACAAGGGCGTGTCTTCTTCCAACTGCAGGTGATGAAGCAGAAGAAAAATTCCTTTTAATAGAGAGCATTGAATTGCCTATAATGAGCCCTTATTTGAAAATTCACTGTATCTTGTTCCTTTTTCTTAATGTTTCTGCAAGTGCATGAACTCAGATTCTTATAAAGGAAAGAATCAGGTGATTTGCAGCTTTAAAGTTGTATATTTTGCTGTCTAGGCAACTTACAGTAGTTAGGTCACATTATGATAATTAGCCTATTTATAAGTTAGCTAACGGAGTTCTTTGTTTTAAGCACAATAAATTCTAAAATTAGTGAATAAAGCTAGAAGCCCGTTTTCAGATCCATTTAGATGAAAGGTGCTATATAATTTTAAAGCTATTATAAATGATTGAAAGATGTTTTCACAACTGCTGCTAGATTGCATGGGAATGCGGAATAGCATTTCAAAAGATTTCAAAATTAATGTGGCTGTGGGTGTGCTCTGGAGAACTGCTGAACCTTCACTACAGCTTCCTTTTTTCCTGCTGCTGACTATGGCAGAGTTTCAGTAATCAGGTACTCATTTTCACGCTAACTTTCTTCATGCTCAGTCCTGAGTCTCACAGCCCCTCTGAAAAGGTATTGCATATTTTTTAAAATGTGTGTATCTATATCTATATGTATATATATATCTTCACACACATATTTCAACACTCCCATTTAATATTGATTGATTCTGAATAATCTGGTTGAAAAACTTGGTTTGGGGTGAGCATCCAGGTGTATCTTAGACTCCATTGAGTGCAAGGTCTCCAGAATAAAACTGTTCTAAAACTTGAAAACAAACCAAACTTCTACATTATGACATGGTAGGACACACCAGTTATATTGTCATGGTAAAGATTGTGTTTTTCATTGCATTAAAAGCAGTGATTCTGGTTCCTTATTTATGTATGAACAGCATGTTCTTCCGATAATGATGATATTTGATTTAAAAAAAACTGGTAAGGATGCATTTGCTGCTGAATCTCTTAATTATATTGACCTAACATTTACTTTTAAATAAGCACTTTAAGAGATTTTTTTTTTCCATCTGTCATACTTTTTTTTAAGTTGTTTTTGAAATGTTTTGCTAGTGGAGAGAGATGCAGTTCTTTAATGTCTCCTCACAATTAAGGCTAATGGAAATATCACATTTGTGCTTAATGTAAAGTAGTGGCTTTAAATAATTAACTATCTTTGGATGTTTTGTAGATGATAGATATGGGTCTCTTCTGCCTAAAAAGTTGCTTCAAAGTTTCTATAGATGGAAAATAAAAAGAAACTTTTGAAAGATGTTCTAAGACTAGGGAACAGATTTCAGCAAGAATTCTCCCTATAATAATCCAGGAGTCTCATTTTTCAAAGGAATCTTATTTTTTTAAAAGGACTCTTGACAATAGTAGTCAGTGGTGAACTCTTAGATTTTCAAAAACTATCTTGTAGTTAATCCTCCAGTTCTTGTTGCCTTTTCTTTATGGAGTGTCTCTCCAGTTGGGTCTCTCTGCATCATTCTTATGCTATGCAAAGAATGGGAGAATGAGCTCAAAGAATAACAACCAAGAAACTAAATTGATCATGTAACCTGGGCTTTGAAAACTGGTTACCTGAAAGATTTCTATTTTTTTTGAAGATTCATTTCATTAACTCTTCCACTGAGTATATTTTTATTTCCTTTCCGTTTCTAGCATTGTGAATACCTAGGGGTGAACCCAATAGAATTGTTACATCATTTAATAGAATAGGATGTGACATGATGCAACTTGATACAGTGCCTGAAAATAGCAAGATACAATACATTGCAGAAGGCTTTTGGAAATTCTGAGCACTGCAGGCAGAAAATAGCCCATTTGAAATCTGGCACGTGCATATCTTCATTTTTACTCTCTAATTATGCCATAAACAAGCCTAATTCATGATAGCACTTTGAAGTAGTTGGCAATTATTCTTTTCAGACTAAAACATTACCTGAGGCAGCAAGAATTTCCCTTCTTCATAGATCAACATGTTATTGTGTTAATGTGCTTATTATTGTACCATTTTGATTGAAAATGCTAAATATTATTGTTCTTGAACTTAATGTGATTTTGCTGGCTGACAATGACCATTTAATAAATGGGAACAACTTTTTACCACAAGAGCTTTTAGGGTTTAAAAGGGAACTGCTCTTCCTTTTCAAAGAATCCTAACATTACTTCTCTGGAACAAAATCTTGCCTCACATACTTTTAATGACACTCCAGGAGGGTATGGTTATTCCCAAATAATCACACTGGTAGGGATTTAAAGCAGTCTGTTCAAAGAATAATCAAGGAAAAGTAAAAGTTCATAAGTAACAAGTCAAGGGACAAGATTGGAACTCCTTATTTTTTTAAAATCTGTTTAATGAAGTGTAAAAAGCTTCTTGTAGTTTGATTTTAAAGTTATTTGTCTGGAAGTTAGGATAATTTGTGCATAACTGCATCTTTTTATTCTGATGAATAAAACTACTCACCATAAAAAAAAGGGAGCAGTTGATAATCCAACCCACCTGGAAGCATAACTGGCATTCAATGTCTGTGTAGAATCAGTGTAGACAAGTCATATTTTTGCAAAAGAAAGATTCAGCTGTGTGAACTGATTTTTTTTTTTTGCTACTATTCATAAAGCTGAATTTGTGCCTAGCCCATTGTTGGGAAGTTGGACATTGATGTTTGGATTAATTATTTTGCTATGGCAGATTAAATTGTGGCATTTGGCCTTTGTGAGGGCAGGAAGGGTCCTCTGGAGCTACGTTGTGCTCTCTGAAATCAGAGAGATACCACCCTAATTAAGCACACAGGAAGTATCTTTCCAATCTCATTTAGCATTATTATTTCAGTGTCCCCCTTAACCCACAGCATAATTAATTAGCATTAGGAGCCATATGCTCGTGTTGTGTGCTCGGTCCTCTGAACAATGCCGTGCTTCTGTAGGGCTTCCCAGTGTTCTGCCCTGTCCAGGTGTCTGGAGGGGGATGTGGAGGGGATGCTGTTGGAGGGAGTGCATTTTTCTGCCTGGGGAAATTAGTTTTGGGGAAATAGTAAAAATGAGAAATGCAGTTACAGCCCTTTGTGGGTTAAAATGTCAGCAGATCTTGTACCTCTGCTCCAATCTGATGAGATCCCACCTGGGGGCTCTGGAGTCCTCAGCACAGGAAGGACATGGACTTTTTGAAGCCAGTCCAGAGAAGCCATCAAGATGATCAGAGGGATGGAGCAGCTCTGCTGCGAGGAAGGGCTGAGAGAATTGGAATTGATCCTCCTGGAACAGAGAAGGCTTTGGGCTGATCTAATTGTGGCCTTCCAGTGCCTGAAGGGAGCCCATAGGAAAGATGGAGAGAGACTGTTTACAAGAGCCTGGAGTGACAGGACAAGGGGGAATGGCTTCAAATTGAGAGTAGGTTTAGGTTGGATATCAGGAAGAAATTCTTCCCTGTGACAGTGGTGAGGCACAGACAGTGGTGAGCTTCTTGCCCAAAGAAGCTGTGGATGCCCCATCCCTGGAAGTGTTCAAGGCCAGGTTGGATGGGGCTCAGAGCAACCTGGGATAGTGGAAGATGTGCCTGCCCATGGCAGGGTATTCCAACAAGATGACCCTGAAAGTCCGTTCCAAACTAGGCCACTGTCTGATTAGCAGGGTAGAGGAAGAATAAATGGAAGAAAGTAGCTGCAAACTTTTATGGGTGGGCAAGACAGACTGGTGTAGATCCTGCATGGGAAAGGCAATGCTGAGGAAGAGGGTTTTTTGGCCAGAAATCATTGCTCAAAGGCTAGTGGGAATTTGGAGACAGAAGGAATTGGTATGAGTATAGAGAAGATGAAAAATATGCTGTTCAGCTAAAAAATAGTACAGGAGCTGCAGCCCCATGATCACAAAGAGACTGAGAAGTTCAGGCTGCTGGAGATCTGAGTAGTGCCCCAGCAGGGTCCTCCTCTCAGCATTGATTACAAAAGGAGATGTGGGCTAGGAGGGTCCTAATTTAGACCTCTCATGCAAATGTTGAAATCTGCCAGGGGTTTGGGGTGGAGTCTTGCTATTTCTGGTTCTGTTCAATCTTTGTGCAATACAGAACCAGTCTGGGTTTCTAAACTGTGATTACCGTTCTAAGTATAAATAATAATAATGGTTCCTGCTGTCATTTAAGATGCATTGAAAACAATCTAAGGGCTTCAGTTTCTCTTTCATTGGAAAATGTGCACCATAAAGTAATACCATGCATAGGAATAGGAAATATATTTAAAAATAAATTAATCCGTGTTTAAAATAAATTATGCTGTAACTCAGCAAATTTTTGCTAACTGTGGAAGCAAGATATCTGGGACACTTGTGGGATATTTTAGCTTTCCTTTATTACATATTTTCAGTTTAATAGTGGTTACCAGCGCTTAATAAATGCACTGCCATTAGGTCTTGGGTGTGTTAATTATCAGCTGCATTTATTGCTACTGGTATTTCCAGATTTGACTATGAGTGAGGACATCCTGGGACAGATGGTGTGGTGAAGTCACCTAATGAAACCTAACTCCAGAGGAATTAAGGATTTCCAGGTCTCACCTGGTGAAAACCTTCTCTTTGCTTTGACTTGCTTGAATTCCCTGCTTGTATTTTTGCCTGGGATTCTTGCCACAAGCGAGTGGTCAGATCAGCAGCCAGACCTTGCCCTCAGCACCTCCTCTGGTGGCCCCTGTGCTGTCACATTTGGTTGTTCTCTGCTGCTGCCCTGAGCACAGCCCTGGTGGGGTCAAGCAGGGGCAGAGCTGAGCCTGGTACGGCTCATTGCCCTCAGTGATGCTCGGCTGGAAGGCAAGGAAGGGATGGAGTGGGACAGCTGTTACCTTCATGGTGTCACAGCATCCCCCTGAACCTCGGAGAGCACAAACCCACTTTCTTCACTTGCCTTTTAACACACACATTTAGCATCAAGTCCTGGCATTCTTGCGGCTTTTAAGGAATGTTCTCTTAAGTTTACATTCCTTTTCAGACTTAAAGTGAAGTCAAACATCCTGTGTGCCACTATTCTAAGTGTATTATGTTGCATTTTAGAGTGTTTCAAATGTTTTTACTCTACAAGAATTCAATTTGTCTCCTCTCAGAAAAGGAAAGAAAATAAAATAAGTGTACAAGGTCTAGGCAAAAATATATAGGATTACAGTGTGTGAAATTTTGCTACTATTTATAAAAAATAAATTTAGTCTTTGATACATGGAAATTTTTATTACCTCAAAAATTCTCTGATATTCCCTCCAAAAGTCTTTATATATAAATGTCTTTATATAGATATATGATTCTATAATAAATGCACAGTTGATAATTTGTTCTAATTAGAATATAAAGGTGTTTTAAAATTCCTTTAAAAGGAAAAAAAAAACCTCTTAATTGGTTAGAACAGTTGGCACATGACAATAGTTTATCTGCTGGATCATATATGAGTCTGCTCCAAAATACATCTTGTGGTGTTTTAGTTGTGGAGTATTATTTTAAGGTCTCCAGGGAGATGAAAGAGTCTGAACACTGTGTTGTGATTTCCCTCTTTGATTTCCTAGGGGCATATCAGCAGTCATGTTCTCTTCTACCCACCAATTTTGGAAAAGGTGATGGAAAACACAGATTTATTAGGGAGAGGAGACGTAGGGAAACCCACAGGTGCATAGTAATCTACGTCACAGGTGACTCGTGATGGGATTGCTCTGCCATGCTCCTAATTTCCTTCTGACTGTAAAGTGCCATCCAATCCAATTTAAGACAATAAAATGGAGCTGTATGCATGAGCATCTGGTTGCTAAAGTTAAGATCATGGATGACATACAAGTATAGTACCAACAATATGGCTTTCTACAGAGCCTCATCCAACCTGGCCTTGAACAATTCCAGGGGTGGAGCATCCACAGTTTCTCTGGACAAATTGTGCCAGGGCCTCACCACCCTCACAGGAAAGAATTTCTTCTTATTTTTTTTTTTAATGGTAAAACTGGCTCCTTCTGTATTAATATCTTAAATTTTTGAATTTGAATTTATACTAAAGCAAACTCTAAAATGGAAAAATCTCTTAACTACCACTAAAACCAGTATTTTAATGTCATTTTCTTGGAAACTGCATCAGTTACATTCTTTCTCATGTGGCTGGTATTTCAAACAAGAGCATCTACTCACAATTAACTACAAGTGCTGTGAGGGATGATTCTAAAAGTCCCTTCTTGCCTTAAAATCTATTCATTGGAATAATCAGCACATGGGCCTTTATAAGCCTTTAGGATTGCTGCAGCAATTTGCATACTTAAAAAATGCTGATAATATGTACTGTAGTGTGAAGATACCAAAGACTTAGATTAACCATTTTAAAAGGTTTTCCATTGTTTGAACACTGCAGTCTGCTGTAAGTCTGCCTGAAATTAGGGCACTCTGCTGTGTAGGATAAGGTGGCAACATCATTTTATCTCAGGCTCTGGGCTGAAGTAAAGCACATATCCTAAAACAGGTCACCTCCAACAGTGAATATAAACTAACTCCTAAATTGTTCATTATAGAGCTGACAGTCTGATTTGCGTTTATCATGCACTTGTTAATCTGGGTCCTTAAATGAAAGCTGTGCATGGCTTTGGGTAAAATGCTTTGCAGCTAATGGCAGGGATTGGTTTCTAAAAGCCCTCCTCTAAATCACAGCTGCAGCTACAAACTGCCCAAGTCTTTAGCTCAGTTTGCATCTCAGCTGCTTGTTTGTAAACTGCCCAGTCTTCTTTCATGTGTTGTGAGACTGAGGCCTTAAGGAACTAAAAGTTGTGCAGGTACTTTGATGATAAAAGCTACATAAATATGTAGATAGATTAACATAAGGAGGAAAATGGCATCTGCTCTGACAGTGATAGGAGTTAAGAGCCAAAATCTGACAAGGTTTTTGTGCTTATTAAAGTATTTCTACCGTTGCCTTATTGCAAGCTTACAAGAAACATCTGCTTACAGTTTTGCATTTTTATTCATCTTACATAATTCTCTGTTTTCTGAAGCGGCCACATCATACTGTTATTTTATTTACATATAGGTTAAGCAGTCTTTGCAAAGCAAGGGGAAATCAGGTGTTGGGAAGGAGCTGGAGTCTTTGGATGCCGCCACAGGGCTCCTTAAATTGGTTCTTCTAAAGTTCTTGTTCCTAACTGCATGTACAGAGGTGCCCTGAGGAAGCAAAATCTGTCCTTACCTATCTTCAGTCTTTGCATCTGGAAGTCTTAAAGGTCCAGCAAAAGAGTTTTTTCATCATTTTCTCCAGCTTGTGTGCAGCCTGCTCTACAATATGTGTGGGTTTGTCGTGTTTGGGGGGTTTTTCTCCCCCCCATGGAAAGTAGTATCATTATTTTGAAAATTCAGCCATGTTATTTTCCAGTGCTATCCATACTCTGATATATGATAATAATCTCTTGTAAAGAATTACTGCTAATGCGGACAAATTAGCAAAATGCCATATTGTAACTATAAATTGTGCTTGACAGGGATATTGATCCAAGGTTTCTGCTTTCTTTACTTGGGCTTACTTCAGAAAGAAGCAGCCTAGGGATTTACCTAGGACTGCCTAAATGTTGCCTCATATTTGAACAGAGAAATGCTCTTGCTCACAGAAAAAAAGGAGTTTTAAGGCGTTTTTATGCTTCATGAGGAGCAGTAGAACAGAGACTGAAATCTCCTCTGCAGTATGAGACCATCGACATTGGTCTGACAGCTCAAGTAGGTACTTCAGAGGTGCCACCCTTGGGTTTGTGAGGAGCTGTGCCAAGCCATGGCTCTGACAGCTGGGCTGAGGAACATCTTCATGTCCTTGGTGTAAGACCAACACCTGAACTCGATTTTGGACTTCATATTCAGCGAGGATCCATCAATGAGGGGGCTTAACAGGATGCTAAGAGCACTGCATCAAGAAACTCTGTGGAGTTGTGGTCTACTCATGAGCAGCCCATGGACCAGATGAAGTCCAGTTATCTATTGAAGTTCATTTTATGAACTGTATAAATCATAAACTTAATTTTGGCTTGTAATTTACTGATCTGATTTGCTCTAGATTATTAGGGTTTGAAGGCCAAGTCAGATGCCATTTGAAAGCAGTTTCCCTTGATTTGCAATTGGATTTCTAAACTGACCTACAACCTTGCTAACATAATGTTAATGAGCTACACGTGGCTTGCATAGAGAAAAATGCAGAAATAGAGGTTTTTACAATTTTGCTAGAATAAGGTTTTCTTCTCTTAAATTCTTTTTGACATTTAACTTTTACGAATCTATCATATGTAGACCTTGGAGGGAAATTACATCTCTTAATTTATAAACATTTCCAATAATGTAGAATCTCTCATTTGAGAAATTGATAAAATGTCAGAGGAAAAAGTGGGCAACTGGACCAATGCAATACTGAGAAATGTTACCCGTATTTTCTTAGTCCTGTGCCAACTGTTAGATGTACATGGCACTGGGTGTCTGTCATTTGATGTCATTGTGGTGAAGAAAGGTATTTTAGTGAAGAAACACACTGTAAGATTAAAAAAACCTAAGTACTCTGTCTACTTTATTTAAATGCATTTAATAAATAGCTGCTTTAAGAAGATAAAAATAAATGTCCCCCATGGGGACATGGGGATAGCATAGGATCAATTATGAAATCAAAGACTTAGTCAACGAGCTATAAAAGAAACAGTGGCTATTGAGGAATATCTGTTAGAATTCAGAATTACTGCACGCAATCATAATGTATATGCAAATTCTCCAAGCGTATAAGGAATTATGGCAAATCTAGTAATTGTTTCCTATCATTCTTAAACTCTATTTTTGTGCTTTTTAAAATTACTTAAAGTTGCAGAAGATGTATTTAAAAAGCCCCACCCTCTGCCAGCTGCACAAAGAGGTCAGAAATAGTATATAATTATTGCTGAGCTAATTGCTGGGTGCTAACATACATATAGACATACAGTGTTCAACTCAGACATTATCACAATAGTGGACAATTAGGGCAAATTCAGTGACAGATGAAATGCAAATAGAATTTTTAAACCTGGTACTCTACTGGATTTTTAATTTTTTAATAATCTTAGAATAATTGTCACTTCTATCTTTAGCATTATGAATGCAATCTAAAAAAGGTGGCTACATCAAAATAACAGTTGCAAATTTTTTTTGGAAGACTATGCCTAAACTCAAAACTTCTTATTGTAAAAATAGTTTTCAGACACAGACAATGTGTTTTCTTCTATTTTTTTTTTTTTTTTGGATCAGAGGATTAGAAAGAAAGTGGTTTTTGGAGAATGTTCTGCTGTTTAATTCTTGACTTCAAACTATCTTCCTGAGTTACCAGTTTGGGTAAAATAAGGAATTCTTTGAAATATGTCTTTTGATATTTTGTAGAAGTAGATTAATTTCAGAATTACTTATTTTTATGTTGAAATATCTTAAGCTGTAGGAGGGATAGATGAGAAGATAACATAATTAGAAGAAATCTATGGCAACAGTCTGTGCACTTCACGAAGCTTAAGGATATTATGTCCCTTCTCAAACTTTAAAAATGTTCTGTAGAAACACAGCAATGATATGAAAAGCCAACAGTCTCACTGCCTTTTTAATTTATGAATGTTGTTTAAAAAATGTCAGAACAATGGAAAAAGAATTCTTCTGTGAATATTTAGATATGGGTTTCTCATGGTCTTGTGTTCCAAAGAAGCAAGAAAATGGAGTCTCATTTTTGGGGTTTTGATGCGGGGGTGCATGGCCCAGTTACACTTAAGCTTGAAAGAAATTACTGCTCTATAGATATATTCCATTTGGGGATTAATTACACATATTGGAGTTTCCTTAGAGCTTTAAAAGCCAAAGAACGCACAGACAGCTAAAATCACTTGAAAACTATTTACGTGGTCTGTGTATATTAAGGAGTAAGAAATAATTTTAATTTTCAGTTGCAGAGAAGAAGCAGAAAAGTCAGACAAAATAAAAGTTGAGGTATGTTTAAAATCTGAAGATAGGTAAGGATAGATTTTGCTTCCTCAGGACACATGCAAATAAGAACAAGAACTTTAGAGAAACCTATTTAAGGAGCCCTTTGGTGGCATCCAAAGACTCCAGCTCCTTCCCAACACCTGATTTCCCCTTGCTTTGCAAATCACAAGCAATATGTCTTCAAAGTCTTCTACAAATCTCTGTTTGTTTCTTCAAAGTTTATGATTTATTTTTCACTCAATACAGTGGATGTGATTTATTGCCTGTTTCACAGAGGGAATGAGACTTAAATTGCTAAAGGTAGATGTGGGCAAAGCTGGGAGTAAGTGTGTGACGATTGATTTCAGGGATAAAGGGAAGTTTTATGGGGGCTGTGTCTGATAGGGCTAACTCTACCTGGACAAGAAAAACCTTTTGTTTTCAATATGATCTCAGAAGGATGGGCTTTGAATTGTACAATTAGCAGTGAAAATGACACTGTGAGTTTCAAGCTGAAGGTTGTAAGATTGATCTATATTCTAGAGAAGTTGGTGAGTGTATGCCACTTGCTTTCACAGATTTCATGCGGCCTTCAAGGCTGTCAGCCAGGACAATGACTGGGGCTCTTTGTAAAAGGGGGAAGGAGAGGTTGATGAAACAGAATAAAGAGGTGAAAAATTGCCCAGCCTCTCAGAGGAAGAGCAGGGCTTGCGTCAGCCTAAATCTGAGACCAGATCAATTGCATGTGGGACTGTTCCCATTAAATGCTCATGATCAGAAACTGGAAGAATCACAACTCTGCATTTGTGACTTCTTGCCACTATTCAAAATCCAGCTGAAAAGGGAGAAGTGAGTTGGCACTGTTGCAGTGTCCAGTGCAGTATTGCAGTGTTAGAGAATCCTTTGCATCCCACTGCCCAAAGGAGAGCTCGTACAGATGTCAGGATTCAGCTCACAGCACAAAATCACTCCAGTTCACCTCGACGTGTGTGCTTTGAAAGATCTGCTCGTGTCAGCCCCCTGTGTTTGCCTGGGCTTCCTCTGGTGGCTGTCAGGGCACAAGCTCTGAGTTTAGCCTTGGCACTGTGCATTGGAGAGGCTTCTGGTACTCAGGAGTAGGCTTGTAGTGAAAACACACTTCTCAGGTACAAGAAAGATGCTTTTAGCCATTGATGCTGTTCCTGTTGAGGCCCTGCATCCCTGACCTGAAGGTAGTTTTCTCCTGTAGTGAGCTGTTTGAAGCCAGAGGAGCTGGCTCTGCACTGGGCAGAATTTTCTGTGCTGAGGGAGAGAGCAGAATTATTAGCAGCTAAACATATAGGAATGACCTTATCAAAATCGGTGTACCAGGAAAAGCTACTGAAGTGCACTGCCTTATTCATATAATTTAGGTGCCTTAATGAAATATGTATATGTATGCAAATTCCTAGTTGCTTCACTCGACCCTGAGCAAGGTGTGGAGAGCAGGGATTTGATACACACTGTGTGTGCAAATGCATGCACACTTGTTTGAACACCTGGGCCTTGGAGAACTTGTTCTGCCTTCCTGGGTGGTGGTCAGCTGCTGGGCTGGCTTGTCTTTGAAGCTGCTCTGTCTTACAGTGCCATGATAAATTACAGCCCTTGCTGATTATCTGCTGTCATCTGGCCCCTGGTCACCGAAGTGAAACCAATGCAAGATCACATTTCTTCCTACTGTGCTGCTATAACACATCCCTACGATGCTGTAGGCAAAACCCTCCTTATAAATTGTTTTATTCAGTCATGCTTATAATGCTACCTCTACTGAGCCTGCAGCACAGGACATCCAGGTAGAGAGGAATAGCCCAACATAAATTTTGCTCCACATATTTGACCCTCTGGTAGCAACAAAAGTTCTTTGCCTCTTTGTTTGATTTTATTTGTTTTTGTTTAACCAGGCACTGGCTTTGTACAACTCCTCTGAAAGCCGTTTTCAGTCAAAGGTTTATGTAGTTGTTTAGTAATGCTAATTGTTTGAAGGGAAATTCATTCTTATGTGCTGAATGAGAGTGGAAGGCAGTTAACTATAATGATAAAAGCCATCACTGGAAGAGATTATGCTTTTATTACAAACCCATGCTTGGAGTGTGGCCTCAGACCAACGTGGGATACTCTGACAATGGCTTGGCAGGGTGGGGTTGGGGATAAGCTTATCTCAGAAGAGGACTTACATATAAATTTTTCTCAATTCATGAATAATAAGTTGTATTTGCTAACATCAGACTGAACAGACTGAGGCTAGGATTATAGCCTTGTTAAGTTTTTTGCCATACGAGTCGGCACTGTTAATAAAGATTTCTGTATTCCAGATGATGCCCTCATTTATACCCAACTCCAGTATGTGCATCCTCTGCCCTTGGTTATAGGCCACTGGGGTTGGCCCTGGCAGTGAAATGCAATTATCAAGCAGTACCTGATGTACAGTCCAGTTTGTTTCTCTAATGTGAGCTCTGTAGTGTTAATAGAAGTTAAAAAAAAATAAAATCAGTGAATGAATGAGTGAATTCATTATTGTCTGTAGTGGTTGTGGCAGATGAGGTGTCTTGCAGTAGCTGTGTCTATGTTTCATCTGTGAGCATTTGACCTTTTCCTGCTGCCTGGTGCATGAGTTGCTTGCCTGATAGGCTGTCTCCCAAAAAAACCAAGACTGGACCCAACATATGCAAGTACCTGGACTGTCACATGGTTTGGGTTTTCTTCCTACTGTAACACAACTGGGCAGATGTAGCCTGTAATTACTGAAGTGCAAATGTCTTTTACCACCAGAACACTGTAAAATAAGGGGTTTGGTCTTACTTTACAGAATACATGAAGATATATTTCTTAATATCTGCACCTGCAATAAAAATGGGAAAAGAAAGAATGTATGTAGCACTTGAACACAGCCTCAATCAGCAATTGGTTTTGCACTGCTGTAAACAGAAATAGTTTGAATACATAAATTGCAGTTGTGCAAATATTTTAAAAGCAACAGCAGATACCTGCTTAGCAGGCATCTGTGTAGTGTTTATCTCAGTATTTCAGACAAATGCTGATTATGCAATACTTGCTGTCTCTCAAAAACAGAGATCCTTAGAGAAATTCTCTAGTTTTTCCTTTATACCCAGAAAATTTAACAAATAATAGCTATATTTTATTAAGCAATAGGAAAAGTATTCTCTTTTTAAAAACTCTCAATATGCCAGACATTTGCTCTGTGATTCTTGGGATTGTCCTGTGCCAGACTAGGAGCTGGACTTGGATGATCCTTGTGGGTTCTTTCCAAATCAGGATATTCTAGGATTCTACTATGGAAGCAGGTGTGTCACATTTGCTATCTTTTGCCATGTACACATTTATTCTTAACTTGAATGTGGTGAGCAAACAACCCAGCCAAAACTGCCAAACCTTCTGCCTTCTTTTGCAAATAGATTGCGAGTCTGGAGCTCCACAGAAAATAATCCCAGTGTTTAAAGCTGCAGGTATTTGAGCACTGTGGCATTTTGGCATGGCTTTGACACTGACACATTGAACCCTTGTCTGGTAATGGTATTTTTGATTTTTTACATGGAATTCCAGCTGACTGATGAGTTTCTTTACTTGAGCACTGCAGAAGTCATAGGTAGAGCTGTGGAGTCACTCTGCACCTTTTGTCTTGAATGTGTCCTCAGGGGAACTTCAGTACACCATAAAAGGAAAAGCAAGCTAACGTCTTTAATAACTGCAATTAGCCAGAGTTTCATTGTTTCAAGTCACCTGAAATGTGACACCTTGAGCAGCACTGGAGGCATCCTGAGCTGGATCAATATATGTTCAGAGAAAGCAGATGCATCTCTTGTCGCTGGCAGTACTTCCTGAATGATCTCTGTTGCATCTTGGCCCTCCCTTCTTTCTGATCTGAAGTTTCAGTTCCTATGTAATTCCATTTTCCAACAGAACTTGTCTTCTTCCCACATCTTTATTATATGGAGATACCAACATTCTATTACTTACCTTGTCTTCTCCATGTTTAATTTCTGTCAATTACATCCAGAGAGGTTTGATTGACTGGTGTTAGTCGATTCTTCCTAATGGGGCTACTGGGTATTCCAGTGCCAAAGCACTTCAAAAATTCATTGGAAGCAGGAGCAGAGGACCAGATATTAGTACTTTGTGGCTTCAAAGCTGTGCATAGTGAAATTTAAAGTGAATATGTCTAAAATACTCCCAAAGAAGTCAATAAACTGGAAAATACACAAAGTATTTGAAGCTCTCAGATATTAAGACCTATTTTATAAATGAAATATGAGCTGGGCATATGTTTTCCCATGAATGATAACCTGAATTTGTTTATGAAAAAAGAGTCTTTAAGTGTCATGGAAGGTGGGTTATGATCCCTGTATGTATGAATTGGTACCACCAGCCTTCCAGCTTTGCTCTCCCTTCATCATGACTGTCAGAAATAGGTCTGCCAAAAAAAAAAAGATTAACAAATTGGTATGACAGTTAAAAGTATTTGATGAAAAATTCTCAAAGTATAACTATTGCTTTACTTACAGTTTGTGAAAAAAAATCTTGGCATCTTTTGAAGCTGTAAGTTGCTTTGCCCTCAATTAATCTCTTTTCCCCCCTCCTGTTGGACAGGTATCATGTGCCAGTAATTTCATAGTTGTGTTTTGGATAAATGTTCTATTTCTCAGTAGGAAACAGAGCAAATTAGAATACAATAAGATAACATATAGTAGGGTTTTCCAATACTAGAAAAGAAGTAAATCAGACCAGAATTGTTTGCTTTTCCCATTTCCCCTTTGTCAAAACCAGAAATGTATTTTCACTCTGCAGCACAAAACACAGTAAAGTGTCTCATTAGTGGTTTTACCTCCTGTTGTGATTTATGACTTCATATGGTATTTTTCTTACCAAAGCAGCTCCTTGGGAAACAGCATGTGTATGTTGCTTAACAATTTGTGTTCTTTTTAAATAATATTTATTACATATTGTTAAATATAATTATATATATTTTAGTATATTACAGTTAAATTGTATGTAAAGTTTTTTAAAAATACACAACATTTTTTGATAGGTCATGTTTTGCAATTACATTTCAAAGTAACACTAATGCAGTTGAAAGCATTTAGAATCTTTGTGTTGGATATAGTGAAAAAGATTTTTTTCTAAGTTAATAATTTTATTAAAAATATTTATAAAGCTAAAAGTTGGCTTTTCCCCATTGTTTACCAAGTATCTAAGCAGTTTTTGGTTGCCTACAAGCTCAAGCAAATTTATACTTTTTATACTTTTTTATACTTTTTGAACTGAAACTCTGTGTGATTAAGACTGAAATAAGTGGTAAATTCAAAGTGAATTATTATAACTCTGAGTATAATTAAATATAAACCTCCTATGAATCCTGATTGATGAGTGCAGAATATTATGAGATAAATTTCATCTACTTCTTCATTCTACATAATATAATTTGCAGACCATCAGAAAAACCTTAGACCTCTAAGCACAAACAAGGAATAACGCTCAGTATTGAAATGTGGATCTTGTACTTATTTTCCTTTTTTTATTGATGTGTTTCTTTTCTGCACTAAAGCAGTTATTACAGTGTATTGCTATGCATCAAACCTGCATGTTGTCTTACTCAAGAAACAAAGCTATTGGTTAGTTATGAAGCAGAGAGACGCCCATTTGTGGGTCTTTATTACCAGCAAAAACAAAATGAACGTAGTATTTGGGGACTGGCATGCAGCGATAGAACATCTTATTTGGTTGTATTCACAACCAAATTCTATTCCCTCCATTTGGAAGGGGGAATAGAAATGGTTTTTTCACCATACCTGCAGTGGTAGTGCAGACTGTGCTCTAGGCAGGCACTGGTGTCTTAATCCCTGGAAATCACGTGAATTGGAAGGAATTTCAAATATGTTTTTGATTTAAGAATCCTCTGTATTTATTTGGCATGGTATTATGTTACAAGTATCCTAAAATGTTTCTTCCATTGGTGTCCGTGGCTAACAGAAATCCCCAGGAGCTTTCCACAGATATTTAGAATGCCCTAAGCTGAAAGTATTTAAAATCAAAACAATTTTCATGCCTACAAAGAACTGAATTAATTATGGCCCACAGCAACTTGGACCTCTGTTTATGGTGAGGGAGACAGCAGAAAAATATTCTTAATGCCTTCAATGAAGGATGTGATATTTCCATCTTGTTGTGTTTGGTGTTGATTATATTCCTTTTGCAAAGTTCATTTAGTCATGGGTATTTTCATGCCGCCAGATCCTGGCTGTTTGGGATCTTTGGGATGATGGAAAAGGAGAGAGGTAGGAAAAAATGAAATATTGGTAACTTTTAAAGGGGAGGAGATGGACGTTTCAACTTCTGTCTCCATTCCTTCTCATCTTAGTTGTGACTATCTAAACAGTCTATCTATTTCTAAGACAGACTATCTATTTCTAAAATCTCTGAATTTTTTTATTTTGATAGTCCAGTGTTCTGAAATTGGAAGAATGAAGGCTGTGAATCTTTCTGAGCTTCTCTGAGTGTTAAGACAATTCTATAATTAAAAAGTGCCAGGATATACAATGAGAAATGCCTGAATGCTGGGTTGGATGGAAGTGTTATTTCATGCAGTTACTGAAGGATCTTGAGGAAGATCCATAACCTTCCCTGTAGTGAAATGGAATCTGGATGCCAAATGAAAGGGCCCAAGAACATGTCAGTAAGCAAGCAGCCAAGGCTTCTGCCTGTGCCTCCTACAGTCTGAAAGCAGCAGAGCTCTCCAAAATATAACCTTTGCAAGACCATGTTGCTCACAGCTCTGATATTCAAGCTTCTGTGAAATTGTTGTTGCTATTTATTCAAGCCTGAGGGTTTTAACCAAGTGCTCATACCAGCAGCCTTTTGTGCCTGATAGGGATTAGTAAAAAGAGGAAAAACATGGAAAGGAAGAGTGACCAGATAGCTGGTTATGCCAACTACAGATTAAACTAACTTGGATATATTTTTTCCTGAGTGTCTCACTAGTGGTTTGTTATTTAGGTTGTTGGTGTACACTGCCTCTGAGTAAACATCCTACAATTCTGTTAATTAAAAAGAACCTCTGTATTCATTAATGTTGTAGACATTTATAAGCATAACTTCAGCTTAATTGTAGCTGCTGCCCTTTGGCTTCATGAGCAGAATGAGGGAGAGAATATACAACTGATAATTCATCCTGAATGGTGCAGGCTTTTCTCTTGACTTCATCTCATAAACACTAAATTAGAACTGGATATGCTTAAGGTGAAGGCAGCAAGGACAGTTGTGAGTGTAAGAATCTTTGGTCTGAGAAATTACTTTTTTTACTGGAGTAAGTTGTATGAAGGGTATTTAGGTTTATTATTTAAACCATAATATGAGGAAAGGTGAAGAGGATTTTTTTTAATGATGAAAACACTACATGGTCTCAATAAATTTGTCAAATATACTTTTCAAAGAAATAAGAAGTAATTAAACACATTGGACTCATTGCTGGGACCTAGGGGTGTGGAGAAAAGCATAAATGGATCAAAAAATGAACTAGACAGTCATGAGGGACATTTATCTGACATGGGATTATTTTGCCTCTTGTAGCTCTTGGAAGAGTTTTTGCTGTAATAGTAATAGATTGCTTTTTAGGTGGCTGCTTTTTAATAGATATAGACTGGTTACATTCATTCTGTTTCCACTACTGCACACTCAAAGCATGAAATAGAATTCCAAATCAGTCATTTTACATCTCTAAAACACGATGTTGACTTAAAAATCATGATACTTGAAAGAAAAATAAATGTTGGGTTTATTTTATTTGTCTTTCTGATGTTACATCCCTCAAAGTTTGTATAATCTTTCTTAAACCCATATAATTGCTCTGGAGGCATTTCAACTCTGGAAAATTGAAGTTCTTATGAACCTGGAAATTAGGGCATTACAAAACCCCATTAAATTTCATAAGAAGGGAAAACACTTTTTCTATGTTTCCTTGAAGGTTTGCCTTCTCACTCCTAATATAGTCCTAAGGGGATTCAAAAACTTACCTTTTGTAAAAAAACTCAAAAACCACTATCAGAGTGGAAGTCTGGGCATTTCAGCATTAGCCTGAACCGAGCACAGCCATGACCAGCAGCAGTGGTGGTTTTCCTCAAGCTCCTTGGTGGTCCTGTCCTTCTCCTGCTGTATCACCTGAGCTGCTACTCAGGCACTACCTGATCCTGCTGAGCTGCTGGGGGCTCATGTCAGAGCTGCCAGAAAGCTGACAGCAACTCATCATACCTTCCAAAAGCCACTGGTTTCATCAATGCTGAGAATAGAAGGGAACCAGGCTGGGTTGAATTCTTTTGCAGCGTAGGGATCAAGGGGGTATTTTTAAGGATTCCTGCCACCACTGGTAACAGTTTTCCCCGTAGCACCTGACTTACTCGTGGGTAGGGGTAGAAACAGGATAGTGTGATAAACTTTCAGGGGACTGTAAGATTTAAAAGCAAGACAGAGACTGGAAAAAGTGTGTGGGAGGTATAAGTGACTTAAGGCTGCAGAGAGGGCCAAGACAATGATCTGTAAAAAGCTCTGAGCTGTGACTGATATTGTCACATGTTTTGGACATTGGAGGTGTTTGCTTTCTGATCCAAAACTTTTAAATTATTGAATTTACTTTATGGTACCTGAGGAGGGTGGGGCTGTGGGTTGTTTAGTTTTAAGGTTTTTCTTGTTGTCTGGATGCAAAAATCCTGAAACCTCTGTGAACTCCTAGGTTTTTTTGGTTCTTCAACACATCACATGGTGCTAGCAATCCAAACAAACATGAGTGTCTGCCTGCCTCATTTCAGTAACAGTTGGGACAGAAATACAAGAAATGGTGTTTTAATTATTAGCAATGAGACTGGGGATTAAGAATGGCTTGATGGAGAAATTTAACAGAAGCCACAGCTTAGTGACTCTACATGACAGATACTGACCTAATTTTTTGGCAACTAAGAGCCATAAACCTCATCCTTGATGTATCAGACTCAGCATCTGGTAGGCTGTCTTATAACTTTTAAAAATTAATGCACAGAAGGATAAAGAACTGTACATCAGCATGTGTTTGTTTTCTGTCTAAATGCAAATGTTACATCCTCTCACAAGCCCATAAATATATTGTAGAACTTAAAAGATCTTTCATCATTGATATGGTCGCGGTGAAATCCCAATATTTCCTTGTTTGTGATATTACATGCTGTTTGTTTTTAAAAAAAGTCTCTGAACATATATCAGATGTTCATGATTGTCTCCACCAGCCAAAATATCATTCTTTATTCAGATGAATAAGCAAGGCTTTAGATTTATTAATACCATCTTTTTAATGTGACACTGAAAAGGGCATCATGTCTGTGGTTGAAAATGTGATAACTTCAGGGAATTTGTGACCATCGTTGCTTTGTCATTCTAAAGACATTGATTTTTTTATTTATATTAATATACAGCACAAGCTTTGTGGCTCATTGGTTTGAGTACTGCATGCTTATAGAGAAACAACAAAATGCCAGACTGTAGATGAATTCAAGCTTTTGGGCACACTTAAGCAAGCCCTGGGCATCTCAAAACTGTTTGAGCAGTCTGAATGTCAGGAATCTTTCTCAGAGTACCTGGCATGAAAATCCAAAATTTTGCACAGAAAGTCTTGTGTTTGCTGATCCAGTATCAACAGAGTCAGTTTGTATCTTAAATACAAACATTTGGAGATGTAGGTAGTAGTTCTATTATTTCTGTGGCAGTAACACCCATTAAAGGGAAAATTGACTGCAATCTATTATTTTGAGAATATGTGCACTGCTGAATGTCCCCTTTCTCTTTCCTTCCCTCTCCACCCTGTGCTCCCGCCCCCTGGATTTTGGAGATCCTAAGGATAGGCAGTGTGAAAATATAAAATGCAGAGCTGCTCTGTGCAGTGAAAAGCTTGCTGCTTCTCCTAAAGATTTTTTCTTCCTGTTTGCTACTTGAAAAAAAAAAAAATAAAAATCACACAGGGCTCTTCCCATGCAATAATTCAGAAATGCTGCAAGCAGTTAGTGTGTTGGAGCTTGCATTTTAGTTTAAAATGTGAAGTAAAGCCTTAGGAAAATGCAGTGCAAAGTCCTGAGCAGTGGCAGAGTGCAGAGCAGGAAATCTCCTGCACACAATAGAGATTAAATGCTCCCTGTGCATACTGTATTCTGCTCAGCCCTCTGCGCTCGGAGCTGGGACCGTGGCAGTCGTTATCTCCAGCAGGTTCCTTGGTGATTTTCAAGCCCTGCACTACCTACCCAAGTGGCAGTGACACCAGCTTTCACTGAAGCCTTATTACTCTTAAAAGAGCAATTTGGTTGGTTGCACAGCTATTAGGATCAGACAGTCAGGCTTAAAGCTGTCAGTACAACTGCTTCTCATCTTTTTTCACAATCCTGACATCTTTTCTCTTTTCTGCTGGACACAAGCATTACTGTATTTATCATTTTCAATCAAGCTCACGCTGCAAGCTGAGGAATATATTCCCACAGAAACCAAAGTGAGGAGCAGAAATTATTTTATAGCTGCTGTAGTAGCAGCGGTGCTGGCTGCATGTTGTGTGGGAGAAATCGGATCAGTGAGAAATGTGGCTTTCCTCAGGGCTACATCATTGAAAAATTACTTCAACGGCTGAGAGGAGCAAAGCTACTCCTTGCTCTAATTTTTCAATGATTAATCACTCTTCCCTAAGTAAATACCAAGTGGGGGAGAAGATGTGAGATTTTTAATTTTTTTTTATATTTTTTTAAAAAATAACTTGTGGAAATGTTGTTGTCATTGAAAAAGGGGAAAATCACTATGCTTGAACTTCTTTTCATTTTGATGTTGCTCTTCTCTGGACCAACCCTGAGCAAGCTTAGCAGGACCAAAGGCAAACACTGGAAGGGGGGTAAGTGGAAAGGAAAAGTTTTGTGATGGATGTTTGGGTAAGGTACTAAAAAGCTGCATTAAAAGTAATCTAAGGAGAATACCTGTGCTATTTTGAGTGACTCAGATTTCAGGTTGCTGTGTGGGCTTGCAGTAGGATGCTAAAAAGAGAGCATGGAGTTTAATTTGTTTTCTTGTTAGTTTGCCTGGCTGGCTCTGTGCAAGGTATGTATTTCTTGTAGGAATTTTGCTTTGCATTGTACCTTCGGGAGAATAATGTTTGGGGCCTTGATACAAATAAATGCATGCCATTTAAAAATTTAGTGATGTTTTTGGATTGTGAGAATTCAGATTGTTCTTTTCATTATGGAGCCTCTGGGACTCTTGTGGCTTTATTGGAAGTGATGTTACCCCTGTCACAGGGGGCTACAGTGTTTGTTGGAGAAGAAGAGAGAAAGAAAGCAAGAAGCCTATTCTGAGTGCAGAATTGTTAGAATATGTGGTAAAAATGACTAGACAGACATTTTATTTTAGAATACATGGATGTTGTGAAATGCACTGCCAGCAGCACTAATTGGCTGACTGGCTATGTCAGTGTTGATGTGTTAATAAAGATAAATTGCATTAACTTTATCGAAAAAAATGCTATGTTGAGAAAACACTTATGATTTTTGAAGGCAGCAATCCATTTTCCTCTTCTGTTGAAAACTGCTGGGAAGATTTACCCTGTGTGTGCTGTGAGAAGTTCACTAAATGTGCCTTTTCATAAAGTTCACTTTGTTTTGCTTCCTTGCATGACATTTGTTTATGGAAAACAGAGGTTATTGAGGTCTCATAATCTAATATAGCTCACTGAGAATAAATGGTATCTCATAAATATTTGGACTGAGGGACTGTGGATTGTAGATAGTTTGATATTTTCTCCCTGGTTGTTTCTTGGTATTGCTGATTGGAGGCACCCCCAGGATTTTTTTGCTTTTTTTTTTTCCCCTTACAAGTGTTGCCACAGCATGGTGTGTTTATCACAGCTTTAATAGCACTTCCAGTTTTTCTCTGCTGTCAGTATTGTGATCTGAGGTTAAAGAGTAGCATCAACATTAAAAAGAAGTTTTAATAATTTATCACAACATCTCAGCAGGAGACTCCTCCCTCCCCCCCCTCGACATTTCCTTTTGTTGCATTTAATCTTCCACCTACTGCACCTTCAAGGGAAAAGTTGCAGCACACGCTTAACCTGGATTGTTAATGCAGCACATATATCTGAAAATTATTTCCTGGTCCTGTAAATCACATTATCACATGTATCTCACAGTGCTGCTGCTGGGTATCCTCGTTGCAAATTACAAGCTGTTATTTACTCTGGGCAGCATGACCTCTTCTCAGAGGTATGTGACTTAGGAATATATGTCACTGTCAAGTTCCTGGGATTTAAGAAATGCTGTTAACTTTTTTTCTCTTTCTCCCATTTTCAATTAAATCTGGTAAATGAGAGCTGGATTGCTCTGGTCTCTTACCTACTCTCAGGCAGAAGCAAAGAGCTGAATTTTTATAATGGGTAAAAAATAACCTATGAACCTGACTGCAGAAAATATCTTAATATGGGCTTTTGTTGTTCTGAGAAGTGATTTTTTGCAGCTGAAACAAAACATAAGGAAGATACCTGCTTCAAGGAGGCTAAGAAGCAATTTGTCTTGTTTGCTTGGAGCTCTGAATCAGCAAAAAACCTCAGCATCCCTGCTGTCCAGTGGTTTGTTTCATGTGTGATATTACTGTGAGTGCTGTGTGACTTGGAGAGGATGCCCACTTTCTGAAGAGAGCTCCGAGTTCAGGATCTGTCAGAACACAATTGTTGTCATGTCACGTCATCTGAGTGTTTCTGACCTCCAAAACAGAATGTGTGCACCTCCCCTTCCCATTAACCATTAAGGATCAGCTTTTGCTCCTATCTCAGTGGAGTGAGTTGTTTTTGTTGGTGTGCACATGGAATTCAGGGTGTTGCTTGGTGAGAGCTCAGCATGCAGACTTCTCCACTGCAGCTCACTGGGAAGCCCATCCCAGAATGGCAACAGAGATTTCTTTTATTCTTATTTTTCTGAGATTCCAGACAGCCAGAGATCTGGATACCAACTTCAGCTCTGTTGTTCAGAGGGGAAGGGTGAAGCTGGATATGTGCAGCTGGAAATGCATTGGTTGACCACATTGTATGTACTCTCATTGTATTCCCCATGCTGAAGTGAGCTACATGATGGGTTGGCATAGCTGATTCAGATCATCCTCTAGTTCTTCTATACCACAATTTGTTTCAAAAGTGCTGCAAAGTATGGACATCTTTGGAAAATGCTGGTATCTGTGTGGGCTTTGTGTCTGTGTAGGTCCTGCTCATGATCAGTACAAGTCAATGAATCTGGAAAATTTTCTGGTAGAATCAATAAAAATTTCATTGCTGAAGTTACAAGCTCTGAGAAGACATTTTCTGTGGTCCTTCTCTATAATTCTGTATTTATGACAAAACCAGCTCTTTTCATCTGTATTTTTCTCCTTGGAATTCACTAAAACCAAGAAAAATGGTTACCCACATACAGCTAAAAGAATGGAATTATGGGTAGAGAACTGCTCCTGATTTAGTTGCAATGTTATGTGTCAGGAAGTGAAATGAGTCCTGCATGTGGGTCCAGAGAAACATAAAGATACCATTTTCTTTTCTAGCTGTTTTTAAGTCTGCATGCCAGAAAACCTTTCAGAATGATTCATTGGAATGCAGTCTCTAAATGTGCTTTAAACTGGGATTTATAAACTAATGATCAAGATAAACTGGAGTCTAAAAGCAGAACCTGGAAGTACAAATCAACTGGAATTTCTTTTCCCTTTAAGCTGAAATAACACCCCGTGGTTCAAGTTTAAGAAGGATTTATAATAGGGGGACCAAAAAACTAGGAAAAGAAAAAGAAGATTAAGTATTGTTTTGAGTTTATCTTAAATCAGAAAGCAGATGTGAGGTGTTGCTAATGCCTACCCCCTTCTGAATTCTTCTGTTGAATTTCTTCAATTTCTTCCCTTTGCCATATATCTTGGTCATGTGTAAGGGGGGAAGGTTTGAGTGTGGAGATGCTTTGTGTCTGTCCAGTGGCATCTGGGGGAATTTGTAGACTGGGAATTAAGCTGCCCATTTGTTTCTAACTGTGTGAAAAGCTGTGTGACAGAACTGTTCAGAGAGGGTGACACCATTAGGACAGCCACCACTCCTGGAGGACATAAACCCCTCACTCATCTTGGGAACAACTCAGGCATCCCCCATGGGGGGAAGCTGTGCCCATTCTGGCTGCTGGGCAGCTTTGAGGAGTCTCACTCTGTGTATGGTGATCTCTGTAGCAGAATCTGGTCCTTTTGCCACCCCAGCTGAGGGGGGGCAGACTGAGCCACTCTGGGATGGTCCTTGGGGTGAGCTGAACCTCAGCAGGGGCACAGAGATACTCTGTGCACACACCTGGCATGAAAACAGTCTGTCAACCGTGCTGGCAACACCTCCCAAGTGAAGAGCAGACCTTCAGGACTGGGGAGAGGAGCTGGAGATGAAAAGACTTCAGAAGGAAAGGACCAGACCTAGGGCTGGGAAATCCAGGTTAAAGAATGCCTTCTTCCCAAAGCCTCGTTTGTTCACATCTCCTTTGTGCTTCGCTGAAAGAATTTCCATTTTTAGAACTCAGAGTGGCTTGATTTACTTAGGATAAAATTGTAGAAGTAAAAATAAAATGCAACCACAGGGCATCACCCCACAGAACTATATGAGGGTGGTGCCTGTCCTTACTGTCTACAGGGAAGTGAAGCAATAATGTCTTTAATGACTAAATCAAAGTTTATTATGCAAGTGAGATCCAGCCTTATATTTCAGTTCCAATTTCAGCTCTACTGCAGTTTAATCATTTTTATAGCAAAAGGTACCAGTGTAAGAAATCTTAAGTGTCTCTGGCAAGGCGTTGCTGGTGGGGGTGATACGAAGCTGTGTGCCTCAGGTTCAGTCTCCCTATAGATTGATCAGCACATGCATTATTTAGGGTGCATGTAGTACACCAACGCTAGTTTAAATGTTAAATAAATGAAAGTAGATAGGAGGCATTGACATGGAGCCAGGTAGCCTGGATTTCAGTGTAATTGTGAGGCACGAGGGGTCTGGTTGGATGTGGAGCTTTTGATGTGGTGGTTGAGTTGCAGCACTTGTAGAGCACAGCCAGCTGTGCTGGGATGATTCACTGTTTACTTTATGTGATTTTAAGCATAACACTTTATATAGTTTGCCATTTATCTAATTTGAGTAATTTATTTTATGTAATTTCAAGGATAAACTGCATGAATTATTTTTTAATATCTTATCATGATGTATGACTAACATTATTTCCTAAATATTGAGAGATTAAATATGCTGCTGTGCTCTTTTACATTGAAAAAGCTTATGAAATGCTGACCAAAAGTTTCAGGCTCAGGGTCCTAAAACTATTTCCCTATGTTTCACAGAAGCAACCTGATTTTGAGTAGTAAGAAATTCACAATTTTTTTAACTTCAGAGGAAGCTCGATATATTTGAGGAGGTGGCTTGTGCATAGCTAAGGATCTAAAGGTCTAATTTTAGAAACTGAGTACTGTAAGTGTGGATCTGCAGTTTTAGTTTGACTGCAAGTATATAAAGCATATGACTACACACAGTATGTGATTTGATGTACCAAAGGGCGTTCTAATAGTTTTGCTTTCAAAATTCCTAAATGGAGAAAGAGTATTTATTTGGATGCAGAGTGACTGTGAAATTAAGTGGGTTTTATTTAGTCTTCTATTTTCTCTTAAGTCTGGATTTGGTCCTTATCCCATGAAACAAACAAATTTTTTGCACCTTCTTTTATGCCACTTTATTCAGAGTAAAATCTGAATTCAGAAGGACTCTGGGGATGCTTGAAGCTTCTTGGGCATATTTTGTTGGAATAAAAGGAATATATATTTATCTGGTTTTTCATCTCCTTGAAGACATTTGAAATACTTCATAGAAGTTTGGCAACCTGTATTTAGTCTCATACAGGCAGAGGCAATGGAGATGAAACCAATGGAAAACTGAGCTTGTGAGAGTTTTATTCCCAGCTGCAAGGGAGGGAAAATGATGTGGCTTTTGCAGTCACAAGGGGAACAATGTGGGGGAAGTGAAACATCTACTTAAGAGCAGAGCAGTGCTGTCACAAAACTAAACAGCAGCAAATAAAACATAGGCTGGGAGAGTGTTTCCAGCTGCCATTGAGAAGGGGTTGCTATCCTTTGGCAGATGGAGTCAGCTTGAGCCAGGTTTTCAGTCTCCAACTTCTGAAAGTCCTGTCTGCAGGATCTCCCTCTGGCTCTTCCACTGGTGCCAGTGCTCCTGCACACCTGCTGGCACCTCTGCTTGGGGAGCCCATCCAGGTGGGAATTGGCCAGATAAGAGAGGGTGGCATTCCTTTAGCTGATGGCATCCCTTCCTTTGCACACTCTCAGGTCACAGGGGAGCTCAGTATAGAAGGGAGCTATGGCCATAAGGGAAGAGAAGAGAACGTGATCATGGTTGGATTTAGGCGAGTTGAAGTTGACACATAGCTTCACCCTGCAGCTCCAGACTATCCAGGGGAAAAAAAAAAAATAATAAGGTGACACCTTCCTTTGAATCCTATGTCCACATCCTGTGCTTGGAGTATTGCTTGAAGTGTTTGCTATCATATTAAAAAGTATGTTGATCAAACAGTTATAAACCAGAAGGAATATTTAAATAACACTTCACCCACCACGCGTACAGGTTCCTCTCCTTTGGTTATTTGCAATTTTTTTTTTTCTGTGTTGAACAGATTTTGGAACAACCATAAAGCATCACTGACATCAGAAAACCAGCAAGCGCGAGCATACTCTCTTTACTTTTGTCCACAAATAAAATGAATGCGTGTACATTGCCTTTAGGTGTTGAAAGAGCACAGATCAGATGCGCTCTGATTTCAAACTGATGAATAAGCTTAAACACATTCCAGAATGGCTGAAGAAAATGTTATTTTGGCTTCCCTTTCTACAAATTTTCAAAGAAAATATTGTTCATCAGTTAAACACTATTGATTTTTTACTTCAAAGCATGATCTAAGGAATACTCAGAGTACATTACTTCTTTCAAGAGCCATTACTAAATAATCTCAGGAAAACTTCTTTCCTTAGTACATTCAAAAGTAGGGGGGGCAGGGATGTGTGATGCTTTTACAGATTAGTTAGTTTTGGTAAATATTGCTTGAACCACCAATAAAGTAAAGCTCTTGTTTTAGAGCTTCTGTTCAATAGTGAGAGTACCTTCAAAAGAATTTACTTTTTCAGTCATTTGTATTTGAATCCTAAAGTCTTGTTCTTGGCTGAATTGTGTCATTTTAGCTCTCATCCTAATACTGACTTCATCCTACTAGGTTTGAAACTGCATCAGCCTCACTAGCTAATTAGTAAAACAGCTTCGTGGTTGCCGAACTATATTGCACAGAGAAGTAAAGTGTTAAAAAATTTTTTCTAAGGTTTTCTGTCAAAGTCAGTGTTTTTCCATTACTGTGTTTCCTTGCATGAGCAAACTTAAAATAATGGAAAAAACAAGAGAGAGACAAAATCCAGTTTTGTTTCCAGAGATGCTGATCGCTCAGCAGAAGCTCTCAGTGACAAGTACCCTCACAAAAATCAGTTTTGATATGCCAAAGTGCAGCCCTTCTCTTTATCCTGTTTCCTTTTAGCCTTAGGTTTCCAAAATCCTATGGTTTCCACACACATAATTTGTGAGGAGGCATCACCAGGGCAATTCCTGCTGTGGTTCCAGGCATGGACAGGTCTGTGGTGGTGCAAATGAGAAGAAAAGTCTTCCTTCCTATGGAGGAGGCTGGATAAATGTTCTCCTTAACATCACACATTGCTTTAGTTAACCATTAGCTTTCTACCTGATGGACTTTGTGTGTTCATTAAAAGTGCAATGGGGGATTTTGGAAAGTTTAGAGGGAGGAAAGTCACAGATTTGCCACACTGCTTGAGATTAGTGCCTCTGGTTAAACTAGGTAGTTTAACCTAGTTTGTAGGTCCATTGAACTGGCAGTGGAAAAACAGAAAAAAGGGATCCTTAGCTGTGTAAATGGGAGTAAAGGAACAAATGGTTTATCTACTGGTTAGAACCTTATTGGGAGAAGAAATGGAAATTTATGTCAAATTTTATATAGGAAAATAAAACTGAGAGAAAAAAACCCCACAAGCATTTTCTGAAAGTTAGAGAAAGTGGTTTTGAGAGATATGGAAGGATTTTACTCTGTTTAATTATAGAAAAATTGGGAGACAACTTTCATGCTATTTGAACATGTCACTAGCTTTCTTCTCCCATGAAGGTTAATGTTCCTTAGAAATTTTAGAGAAAGCTGCTGCAGGACTGGATTACTGAAAACCAGTGACAGACACTCCTAAATAAAAACAATATCAAGCCTTTGGTTGTGTATTTCAAAAAGTATTCTTTAGTTACATTTTTAAATATTGACATATTGAAATTTTGAATTCCATTATCATCATTTTAATGTCATTAGTGCTTACTTTGAGAAACCACAGATAGAGTTCTTAATTTCTTTTATCTCCAGAAAAGAGGCAGGGAGAACCTGTTTTTCATTCACTACATTCAGCATTTCTGTGAAAAGCAGTTGAGATACCAAATCTGCTGCTTCTGGCTTAAAATATTAGCATATTACACAGAAGATATCCCTTGAGGGATGCCCCTGGTTAAGTGTGTTCTGCAATTATAAGATTGTGTCTTTTTTCTCGTACTTGCTTGAGAAGAACTGAGGTGTTGTTCTGTTTATCAGTGTGTGTCTGGGACATCTGGAATGTGCTCAGCATCTTTCTTATGGGCAGGAGGAATTTCACTGAAATTTCTAGAATTATGCCACTTCAAATGAGAGGAGAATCTGCTTTTTTGAGTCTCAGTTGGGTATCATCTATTTGATAATCCATCCTGGCAGTTCTTACTGAGTACTCCTTGTCTACAAACAGATCAAATCAGTTGGGGAGGAACTAATCTGAAGATGAGAGCATGGAAAATTCCTCAGGATGATGAGGACAGAAGAAAAATTGTGACACTGATGCAGTTCCCACTAGTTATGATGGTTCCATGCTGCTAGTGATTGTGGGAAAGCTTGAGAATTTGTCTACAGTCTTTATTTGCTATCCATCATTCTGCAAGGGGTCTGGCTGAGCTATTTGTTATCTTCCTGATTATCCATGGAGTTGAGATAGATTTGTGCAGTAAGGGAGAACATGGTTTAATGAATTACTGTTGTTTGATGTCAAGAATCTCTTCATTCAATAAGTTTCAATTTATATATAAATTTCAATACAACCTAGATTAATAATACATGTTTAATTAAAAAAAAAAAAAAGAAAAAAAAACATGCTTAAAATAATTTAAGGTTACCGAGCGTGGTGAAGAATTAAAAGTTCATTAAAAATCTGGACAAAATTGGTTTTCAACTTTGCAATTTTGGGGTTTTTCCCCCACTGCTAGACTTTTTTGCTTCTGCTTTAAAAAGTGACAGTCTTGAAATCTGGGTAGTGTTCTAGCTGTTGGTAGTCACTGTGGAAAAAAAAAAAAGAAGAATGACTCTGTGCTTTGCTGAATTTTTATTTTTATTTTTAAAGTTGCAATCTTCTGCTTTTGAGCGTTGAAGATAGCAGAAGGGAAATAGGAGGAGAACTGAAGAAATAGCTTTTTTTAATCAAGTCCTTCATGCTGTTGAATATTGTTTTGAAGGAAAAATGTATTTTAAAGACCAGGACTGTGGGAGTTTAAGAATGGAATTGCAGTAGAGTTGTGAAGGAACTTCTCTAAAGTTGGTGGTGAAGCCTCCTGGTGCAGAGACAGACATACCAAGGAAAAGACAGAATTTTTGTTACTATCAGAAAGAATCCTCATGGATAATAATGACAAAAAACTGAATTTCAATCTCTCAGTCTTTTAGGGGGAACATCTCCTGTTTCCACTTCCTTTTTTCTTTTTTATTTCCTAGATAACTTATTAACGTGTTGGGTCTGTTACCGTGAGGAGAATAAATTCTCTATTTAATGTGGTTTCACTTCACTCTTTGTACAGCATAGGACATATTTTAAAATCCAACATTTATGGAGCATCACTCTTTGAGCTGTCTTAAGAGCTCATTCTGCATTACAGCTCCTGGGCACCAGTATATGTGTGTTGGTTAAGTTGTTCTTCAGCTCCTTTTATCTTCACATTCAGTACACACTTTTTTCTGCCTGTCAATTGTGTTCTAATTTTTAGAAAACCTTTTACACATGGTTATCTACAGAGGTTATTTATCAGAGAGTTATTAATTTCTTTCTATCAGTTTTAATAGATTTTTCACTGTATTTAAATAGAAAAACTACTAATAAGAAATGCTAACTTGAATTATTCCTATAGAGAGAAAACTAGAAACAATATAACAGATCATGAGGAACAGGTAGATATGTTTTTGTTCCTGATAATGTGCTTTTGCTTAATTTATATTCTTGGGAAAATGTGGCTCAGGATGAGCCATATTCTTGGGAATATATTCTTGGGAAAATATGCCTCTTTACTGATTTCCTTTCTGGTGCCCTTTGATGGTATATCATTGCTCTTTAAACTGAAAAGAACTCAGTAACTGATAAGAGGTTTTGCACCATTCAAATTGAGAAGATGCATTGTCTTTTATGAATTCTACGACATTTATAGCTGCTTCAAAAACTTGCTTAAAGCCTAGTTTAAACAAAATTTGTGTTACAAAAGCTTGCATGTGCTCTCAAAAAGTGTACCTCATGTAGAGAAAGTGAGATGTGTTGAGAACACAGGATAATGTAATGTATTATGCATGTAAATTTGCTTGATCTATATTGGTCTTTTCAATTCCCTTTCCAAACAAAGAACATGGTAATTTCATTTTACAGATAATGTAGTTTGAGGCCTTAAATCAGTTTAGCAGCACACATTTTTGATTCATGGCAAGGGCAGTCGCTAGCTCTGAATGTATCTGTTCATAATCTCCCCAGCAGAAATTCAGCAGTGACTGATTTGTTTAGTGGCACTCACGTTGTCTTTGCACGTTGGCGGAGATCACGGGATGAGCTCTGTGATTCATCGATCACCACAATACCTGTGGACAGTCACCACAGGGGGAAATTTTGCTATGCATTCTGAAAGGAAAATAATCTGAAGAATTCCTTACTGGCTTTCTGTGACCACTGACTTCTGC
Source organism: Passerina amoena (assembly GCA_013401095.1). NCBI lineage: Eukaryota > Metazoa > Chordata > Aves > Passeriformes > Cardinalidae > Passerina > Passerina amoena. Next base: position 234,604 of record WBNP01002032.1, read on the forward strand.
AGATGTGATTTGGGGTTAGGTTATTTAATTATAGGTGTATTATTTTTTATGTGGGCATGGTTACTTGTATCCTATTATATTGAGTTCCACTTTTGCATTATGGTATAAACAATGGCTGAAAGCAAAAACCTTCCCATGAAGATTCCTGATTTATTCCTCCATTCCCCTGTAAGTTGAGCATAGATGGAAGACCAGCTGGAAGAGTGATCCTTTTTTTGCTGCTTGGTCTACAGGATGAATACACACCAGACAATACAACTGCTAATAAGCCACTTATCCTTCCGTAAATTGTCCTGTTAGTTTTCAAAACCCCCCTAGACACAGGCTTTTGTAACACCCTTAAATGTGCAGCAGGTTCTGTCATTTAACTTGCACAAAATGCAAAGGATGTGCCATTTGTATTGATTGCTATAGATTTTTGTCTTGTCTAATGGGATTTATATTTTTTCTATGAACTTGTGTTGAAAAAAAAAGTGAAAACAAATAACAGCCAGACGTAGATAACATATTTTAAGTATAGAAATAACTCAAACCTTTCAATTTCTCGTGCATGCCATGGCATCCCTGGTTTCTAAGGCATCCAATCCCATCTGTCTTTTTGCCAAGACAGAGATGCAAAAGAGCACTGGAAGCAGCCTCCTTTCACTTTGCATTAAAGCAGACAGACCAGCACTCAGCTTTGTGCATTTTGAGCTCGCTGCAATAAAAGTTTTAAGAGATAAGAAGCTTTTTCTATTTCAGGGTTGCCATTAGCCTGAATAATATATAAACATGGGAAAAGGTCTGAAGTCCTTTTGAGGCTCACAGTATAGCTTCAATTAAATTATACATCATTATCACAGCTGCCAAGCCTGGTGTGGGATTTTAGCCCCCTATCTCACTAAGTGTTCTATGGAGCTGCCTTGTCCAATTCTTTTTTCTTCCTTTTCTTAAGCAGTAAGAGCCCTCTTTGAAAAACCAGGCTTAAGGAATAAAGTGGAGGATGAGGTTTGGTTAATCAAGAAAGAACATGGAGATGTCAACAGTCAAGCACCAAGGGAGGAAGGAGGTCAACTCTCTAGCCTTAAAAACCACTGGGGAGAAATCAAACACTATTAAATCATGACATATTATGTTCCTTTTGAACCAGGGCTGTGTGTACTCCCTCTGTCTGCTGAGAGAGAGGTTTGCAGAGCAGCTCCGAGCTGCTCATGAAACCCCTTGTGAAAACTGAGTTGCTGGGGATACCCACTGGGGATGCTTTCAGTCCACAAAGCTGGCAGTGACAGTGAAACATAACCTAAACAGATACATTCTTTGTCTCTTTGTCCATTTATGGTTCTTCCAGGCTTTACAACCCAAAATTTTCACGGTGGCTTGTCATATTGCAGATGAGTGTTTTTTTGGATCTCAACATGATACAGAATTATCCAGCCTTCGTAATAGGTGTCAGCTAGTTGGTACTTTGTGTTGGCTTTGACATAAATCTAGGGTATACAGAACTGTTATCACATACTTAGGAAAATCATAATGGCTTGTCTTTTCTTATTTATTCCTATAATATCCTCTAAAAGTGTTAGAAGTGTTTTGACTAATTACACTACCCACACCACTAATGCCACTGCACTTGCCATTGATTTTATCTGTTTTCTTGTCTTCTTGGTACAAGTATAACATTAATAAATATTTGGCTTGAGTAGCCATACATGAAAGGCTGAAATCAAGGTGGCATCACAGAGTTTTGTGTGTAGAATACTTATTTAGGATTATACCATACCATTGATTTTTTACATTGAACAGGCTATTGATTTCAGTGGATGCTTAACATGCAGATCAATGACACATTATAGGGCTTAAATAGTAATATTTGATACTTAAAAATAAATGAGACAGAGATGTCACTGACTTTCAAACAGGACTAAAAAATATCTGATAAGAATGTCAACTTCCTTAAAACTTCAGGCAGAATGCTTGGTTTGGGAGAAGCATCAGGTAAAGAATATGTGAAGAATTGTGTTTAAAATGTAAAATTGAGGATTTGCTGGGAAACATGTGAGTTGAAAATTATGTGCAGCGGGTTGCACCATAGGGCTGGTACTCACCTGGCAGAGCTTTGCTTCTTTACTCACAGCCCTGGGCAGCCTGTGCTGGTGCTGCATGACCTGCCCAGTTTCCCTCAGATGTTCTCTGGCTGATACAGCAGCAGTTTGCAGAGTAGCAAAAGAGAATTTAGCATTCACTGGCGAGAAATCAGGCCATGTAGCTCATTATCCCAGTGATCTGAATTTATGGGATGCAGCTGGAAATCTCTTAAGACAGTTTACACCAAACTTTATGTGAACTGCTTGCTTTCCAGTCCTGTTTGAGAGACAGGAAGAGATGTTTGAGTAGGAAATGTGCTACAGATTTTTGGAAATCTAATAAACAACAAGACTCTTAACTTCTTAATCCTCCACTCAGCACAATTTGTTCTGACATAGGTTTCTTAAAAATTGGCTGAAATCCATGTTCTTAAATTTGCATTTTCAGCTCTCGGGCACTTTTCTGAAGCATAGCTTGTCACTTTTACCTCTAGAAATGCATTGAGATGGAGGATGAAGTGCTCATTTTTGGTGGTTTACACTGATTAATCTTCACCCTGGAAAAAAAACTTTTTTTCAGTATTAGCTATGCTTTAGCACAGACCTTAGATATAAATTCAGAAGCTTTGAGCCTGTGCAGGCTGTCAGACCAAATATGTAACAAGTTAATTTTTTGCTGTTCTGTGGTGGAATTATTTTCTAGGCATTTCTGCTGATATTGAAAGAGAAAAGTAGACACACCTTCCTCAATCGTTTCTTCAAAATGAGTTGAAAAATCTGTTCTTCAGCATGTAACATATGCCCTTTAAAACTGCTACTGTGCTGCTGCCTGCTCTTATCAGTATGGGCCATAAATTTTGCATGGATATAGAGAGAACTGCAGCTTGAGGACTTGAAATAGTTAGCAAGATGCTTGCTGCTAAAGTATACAGACAAAGTACACTGGCAAATGGGTCTTTGTAGACAGGCATCATTACCAAGATCCATGTATGCAGAACTGTGCCAGCCTGAGAAGCATTAAAGGCCAGTGCTCACAGGAACCTAATTTTGGGTGAATGGAGTCCTTAGATTCATTGTGATATCACACATAAATGAAAATACCAAATGTCACTGACTTGTCAGTGAAAAAGTAGCCTGGGCTTTGTAACAAATGGATCAGTGATGTATATTTGGAAGCTGTGTGACATATTAAAGTAGTTTATGAGGCACAATTTGTTTTGGTGGTCTGCTCTGATTGATGGTGTGCTATCTGCCACTGCTTTAGATGTTGTGGTATGTTTGTAATAAATGTTCGTTCCGAGACAGTGCTAAATGTGTTCCATCTAAATCATTCATTACTTATAACAAGTTTCAGTGTATATGAATCAAAGCTTTTTTATACTTGCCTTCAAAAGAATTTATCATGTTGAAGCAGCTCTATCACCTGTGATGGGGCCAGTTGCATGCCTGAGTGCTCAGACCCTTTCAGCGGTGCCTGCTGGAAACAGCACAAAGTTAAACTGTAAGCAATGTAATGTTATGTGCTACATTTAAAAGTTTGTTGCCTTTTCTAATCTAGCACTCCTATTTGCTTCTTTTTTTTTTTTTTGGTTTCATGAACAGAATACCAGAAAATATTAGAAATAAGCACTGAGGGATGGGAGGAAATATTGGTGTAACAACTGGACTTGCCAGAGGAAGCACATCAGTGGGAGGGATTTTTGCTGATGTTCTATAGCAGTGTATCATTCATTCATCAGACAACAATAAAAAATGTATGCACTACTCACAGGGGATTTCCTCTTTCTGGAAAGTGCAGAATGCATCATCCTTAAGCAAACAGAGTACTTTGTTCTCTCATGATTGGTAGGAGAAGGAATTTTTTTTTTTCCCATGGCCCTTGTCTGTGTCCTTCCTCCAAAATTCAAGTGACAGTGGAGAAAACCTAAGGACTATCATTCCAGAATGATCAGTGTAGAAATACTACATAACTTTTTATTCAAAAACATTGATTTTCATTTACATGTGGCATTTGAGGGGATTTTTAGGTTTTTCCTGTTTCCATAGCCACTAGGAAGTACAGAAGTATCCCAGAATTCCAGAATGAGTCAGGCTGGAAGGGACCACAGGGGGTCATCTCGTCCTTCACCCTGCTCAAGCTGGGTCGTTCCAGAGCACATGGAACAGCCTTGTGTCCTGATGGTTCTGGAATATCTCCAGTGAGGGAGACCCCACAGCCTCTCTGGGTGATGTGTCCCAGTGTTTGGTCACTGCACAGTGAAGAATTTCTTCCTCATGTTCAGGTGGAACTTCCTGCCCATTGCTCTTTGTCCCATTGCTGGGCACCACTGAGCAGAGTCTGATCCAGAAGTGGACACAGCACTCCAGAGCAACACAGAGGTGGTGGAAGTAATCTTAAATTCTTAACAAAAATTTGTGTACCTATTAATTTAGAATTTGAATGCTGTTGTATTTTGACTACTCTTTAAAGGCAGTTGTTTTCAGATAGCATAGCCATGTAGACCAAAATGTAGATCAAGAAAATGAGATGTGACTTTTAAAAATTATTTTGGCATGTGGAAATAACAGTTAAATCATAACAAATATGTGAATCTCTAAACAAGAGTCCTTGGTTCCTTATAACATAAAAAGAAGCAGACTGTTGCATCAAACAGTTTGTAAAACAGAAACAAATTTGGCAAAGAATGGGAAAGGAAAACAGTACAAAGACTTACCCAAGCAGTCCAGACTTAATGCATAAACTCTCCAATTCCTAATTGTCTTTTTTTTTTTCTAATTTTGCATGCAATACAGTATAAACCACACAAATTATACTGTGTTGGAGTTAGGAAAGAAGCATATGGGTGTCTTTTCTCATCATTTTCAGAAAGAAAGAAAGAAAGGCGCAGTATTACAGAGTTAAAGGTGCTGTAATGATGGGTTGAGGCTGTACAGCTGCAGCAACATCAAACAGTGGAAAGCATCTGCATGGCATAAGTTAGTCTCTACAGTCCCCAGAGGTGTGCATCCATACCTGTGCTAAATTATTGTGAGGTTTTTTAAACATATAGACTGTGCAGCTATGGATTGATCCCCTTTCTCTTTCTCTGTTAATGTTCTCTTTCCAGAAGTTATTAGCATGCTAATAGCATCTTCTAAGCAGCACATTCAGGTGTGTTTATCAAAACCTGAAAAGTTATGGAACTAGACCCAGAGGAAAAAAACAAGATGAAACTCAGAAAACATAAGAGAAACTTGTGGCATCAGCAACTCATAAGACAAAATAGTTCAGCACTTGCTGCTTTCTAAAGTTAATGAACAGATATGTGGCAATAGGTGGAAATGAAATCTGCACTTTAAGATCCATCTTATCTACCTCTAACCCCTCTCTTGCCATTTTAATTGGAAATCTTTGCCCCTTCATATTCGCATTTCTTTTTCCTCTGTGGATGTCTTTTTCTTTATCACGTCATAAGCAAACAGTTGTTGCATGTTATAAAGTCTCTTATATGGGCTTGGTGGAAGAAGTGGTTGCCTTGGGAATGTTTGTCTATAAGACTGATTATCCCATCAGTTCCCAGAAGCTATGCCAATCCATGGGTAGAAAACAGTTTATCAAGATTGCCTACTTGTTTCTCACTTTGGTTTGTGGAAAGATCAAATATGCTTAGGTGTGACATATATGGCAGATAAATATATATATATGTATGTATGTGTGTGATATAGATGATGTGTACACAATATCTGAAGTTCTAAATAATTTTGTGTCTTGCAACTCAAAAAGTGCCATATGCTCCCCTCGAGGGGAAGAAAAAACAGGGAGAGGTATTTCCACCATCTAATGAAACCATGGCTCAGATTTTAGCAACATTAGCTGCTGTTCTGGCTCCTGGCCAGCAGCTGTAAAATCTGCCTTCCATTTCTGCCTTCTTCCTTTCTGGGAGTAGTTAAGGCCCAAGAGGAAGGGAAGGTGGGAACCCCAAGGTTGTCCTGGTGTTTTTTTGATATGCTCAGTACTTTGTGCTTGGAATGAGAAGAGAAGGAAATAGGAGGCCTTGGGAATCACCGTGGTTTGTCTGTGGGCACACAGCCACTCAACTCAGGAACAATCTCAAGACTCCTGCTTTGAACTGGGGCTGCAGGAGTGAGCAGTGGCTTAGTCCATGCACCTTCTCATCCTGCCCCTTCCTTACCTGCTCTTTTCACTCTTTCTCAGCTGCAGTGCTTCGAAGTACAGCTGATGCCCCTATTGGCAAGCTGATTTTCAAGGTTGCTGCCAATAGCAGGTAGTGCTGTGTAACCAACCTTTTTTTTTCTTTTATGTAGCAACTTTTCACACCAGTTTTGCACTCAAGAATTTCATGAGAGTGGTACCAGGGGATTTATACACCAAGACAAGGTCTTTTATTCAGGCTTTTTGACAGTGATGCATAATACTCACTGTGTCTGGGAGGAAGCAACACATTTGTCTTTTTATTCAGTTCAATAACCTCTACTGCCTGTGTTTGCTGCTACAGAGGAAGGACTAAGCTGGGAATCAGGGCTTTAATTTTTGACTACCACCTGCTGGTGGAATCTGTTTGACCATGCCATTTATAAGTCTAGCTTTGTTGAGAGGCAGGAAAAAAACCACCAGTCTGCAAACTTTTCTACCAGCTTTGATGGAACCTACTGTCCAGACTCATCTCTGATATTTTTTGCTTGTCCTACTTACAGGGGGATCTGCCCTTCCAAGCAGCTACCAATATAATTTTTTTTTATTCCCTTCCTCTGCAAAAGTAAATTTAACCTCACAGTCCTCTTGCCTGGGGAGAGTTTTATCTAGTAACTACATAGAGATCTGAGAAATGCAGAGGTTAGGTGACGTGCCAGATTGTGCTGCCTCTGTCTCTTACAACACAATAATATAAAGATCTTTCCTGTAATGGCTCTTTATTGCCAATTCCCTAGCTGTTCTTCACCAAAGTACAATTAATTAGTAAAGGGGCTTGCCATACAGAAAATTGTTGATGGAGCACCTGAGAAAAAGCAGTACAGCATAACCCCATGGAAACATACTGTGAGGGGGGGAAAAATGTATTTCCATCTCAGACTATGCCCTTTGTTCCTCTCATTTACATTCTGAGGTTTGTGGTGTTTGGGTTTTTGGGTCCTGTGAGGCCCCTCTTCTTAACTTGTCCCTGTCTTGATGCTTTGACTTCTGTCATTATCTGTTCTTCATTTATGAGCAGGTTTAAAATGGTGAATGAGTTGTCTGAATGTTTTGGAGTGGGTTTGCACTGGTAGCTCCAGGGTCCTGCTGTCCCCTTTTAAAAATGACATGTCTCCCTCCTGAGCTTACTCCAAAAGGCTGAATTTGAATGCTAATACAGATTTTTATTATTATTTTTATTGTGGTTCAATTCAGAGATTAAGGATAAAAAGCTGGGTTTCTGACTGGTTAGGGACTGCTGAAAGTAGGACTGAAATGCTACTGTTCCCAATGGTTTATTAGGGAAAAGACACAGTTTGCCAATATTTCCTTTAAATATATGTGAACTCAATCTTGCAGGAGCTGTAAAAATCAATTTCACTAATAATTAGAATTATAGAATTTTCTGCCAGTAAATGTGCTATATATAAGGAGGCATTGGACTCCACAAGGTCAATATATTTGCCTTCAAAATATATCCTAATATCTGTTAATGTAATCTACCAATTAAAAAGTCTATAAATAAGTATTTACTCAATAGATAATAATGTCTCCAAAGGGAGCAATTAGGCTTTTAAGGAGAAGTCTTAAACATTCCCATGAAGGTTTTAGTATTTTCTTTAACACTTTGTCTTACACAAATGTACATTTCAGAAATTATGTTTGAAAATCTATTAATTTATGATAAACTTGTAATTTGCATCCCAATGGTAAAGTCTTAAAATGAGTGTTGATTATGTATAGTTATATTTAGTTCATAAATTATAAAATTATGAAAGCAACTTTTCTTTCCTGCTGTAGTGTTGAATACCTTGCTGTATACTACAACCTTTAGTGTAATTACCAATCACATGAGAACAGTTTTTGTCCAAAATAGCTCTCTATGTATTTTACATACTGGAGATAAAGGGATTTAAAATACTGAGGCAGATTCTTGATGTAAATATCAGTGAGCTGAGCTGATTTAAATTAGCTGAGCATCTGGCCCATTCTCTTTGAAAATAGATAATCTACTTCAGTAATTGACTGAGATTTGTGGGTTTCATTTCTTTCATTTTATATTTAATTGTATAAAATAATGGCATGCAAATCTAGCCAAGATTATTAAAATTATTGATCACCTATGCTGTCCAATCAGCTACAAACTATGCATGGTTATAAACCATTAGTTTTAGGTTATATTAGAAATTCATCCAATTAGAAAAAATAATAATAATTAAAAGGATCAGGGGTGTGTGTCAAAATATAATTGCACATTACAGAGATAGCAAATTGTAATAGTAGGACTGGAAATCATTCTTAGGGGAGAAGGCAAGGGTAAGTTGTGAAAAATTCAAATGTGACTGAAATGCCAGTAAATGTCATACTAATAAGAGTATACATTACAACCTACTGTGATTTTTTTCTCCCACGGGTCACCTTTTTTCTCCTTTTTTTCCAAGGCTCCCTGACCATGGAAGACAGTGGTTTCTCAAATCTCTGGCCCGTTTTCTTTTTTTTTTTTTTCATTTTCACTTAATTAATTAAATTAATTGCTTCTATAATTAATCTACAACCTTTTGCAATATAAGAGCTGTGAATCAGACACATGCAAAACCAAAATAAACCCTCTGCTTTGAAATTACATTGTTTTTTATGTAATTCCTTTATATGGTTTACCCATAGCAGAACAACATTCACCATGTTTTTTCTGCAAACTGAAAATAAAACTATACATGTTGTACAGCCACCAGTATAGAAGACTGTAAATCATATTTAGATATTTAGTAAGCAGTGGCAAAAGTGACAAAAAAGCAGCTTGCTCCAGTGATTACAAATATAAACCCAAGCTGATTAGCAAAGTGATTTCCTCTCAAAGTGCATCTGAAAGAAAAGCAATATCATCCCTGGTATTCCACTGAAAACACCAACTTGAAACAGTCACAGTTTGGTTTTCTAGCAGGGATCTTCTCATTCCTGTACCAGAACCTTTCTTCTTATCCTTGGCACGTGCGAGTATTTCAGGTATTTTAGGGCAGTGCTTCAGATACAGTTTTCTCTTTGCTCATCTATGCTTCACACTCACCTGCCACAAAGGCAGTCCCTGCCCTAAAAGAAGATTGTGTTGTGTGGTTGACATAGAGAAGTGCTGGAGTAATTTAGAATTTGTAGAAAATAATCTGCTACGTTAGAGCTATGAAGTAAATAAGGACTTTGTTTCTGGCTGCTTTAAATAGGCAAGTAAAGTTGGATCAGAAAATCACCTTCCTAAGGTAACTGAGCTGGAGCCTCTGCAGTTCTTCCCTGGGCAAGGACCACAGTCATAACCAAAACCATTAGCAGAGCATTTGGAAGAATTATAACAGCCAAGGAATGCCTCTTAATGCTGAGTACTTTCAATGACTGAAATTACTGGAAAGCATCCATTTCCCTTAAGTTATTTAAGTGCCCAAAGTGGCAAATTGGTGCAATTTTCAGAAGTGTATAGATGAATAATTTTAATTGATCTGAATCACAGAGAAATGACCAGGCTCTCCTACAAAATCCTGCTTTGCTTTCATCTGCATCTTTAGATGTCTGCATATGGCAAATATTTTCTTTGGGCACCAGATCAAGGAACCATCTTTGCTTAGTTGCTCAGCTGTGAGTTTGTGCTTGAATTCAGCATGTGGTTGTGTATTTTCCTCAACACAGAAAACTGAAGGATGGGAGGGTCACAGAATCATTTGGGTTGGAACAGACCTCCAAGATCATTGAGTCCAACCTTTGACTGATCACAACCTTGTCAAACAGAACATGGCACTGAGTGCCACATCCAGTTGGGGTTTTTTTGAACAAACCCAAGGATGGTAACTCCACCACCTGCCTGGGCAGCCCTTTCCAAGGCTTGACAACCATTTCAGTGAAGAAATTCTTCCTGGTGCCCAGCCTGAACCTCCCCTGGTGCAGCTTGGTGCTGTTCCCTCTGGTCCTTTTGCTGTTTGTGTGGGAGAAGAGATCCTTCTGATGCAAAGTACATGGCAGGGGTTGGGTGTAATTGCTAATTAGCAGCTGCATTGCTTCCTCCTAACTTCTGTGGCTCTAAAACTTTGACAGTCTGAATTGAGATGCAGTATCTTTTTGTCCAGAGGGAATTTGAAGTCTAATCTGTTAATGTGGAATGGAAAATAGATGGGGGTAGAGGCTGAGGGTGCTCATTGAAAGAAGAAAATGAAGACTTAGAAAAATAATCCTCATTCAAATCCCTTAGGCAGCATTTTGAAAATCTCTGCCTCGAGTATCAGCTGTGCTAGGGATTGATACCAAACAATGGGAAAAGTACTTTGGATAGTCAGAAAGTATTTGGTTCTTAGATAAATAAAAAGGGCTATAGAGTGTTCCTTTAGTAGCTTTGCATAATTTTTTATTTTTAAAAGATCTATTCATTGAATAATAGAGATAAAAGATGCCAGACCCTCAAAAGATTTTCTGTGACAATGTACAACACTGAAGTCTTAATTCATGTAGTTAAAGAATAAGAAATATATATTTCATGGCCTTTCAAAAGAATTCAAGAGAAATTAGTGGACTGAGGATTGTCCCATCTATCATTTGTAACAAATATCTTTAGTCTTGGTTGAAAAAAAGAAAAATCTTGTAACCTATAAAATATACAATCATATAAGAGGGTAGAATTAAGAGGAAAGAAATAAGTGCTTTCCTAAGAGATGTTTTTCTTTGGGGGGCATTGGGATGATAAATTTCCTAGTGTAGTTTGACTGCAAGTGAAACAGCAAATTGATTTACAGGCTGTGGAAGCTGGAGAAGGCAGGAGTGGCCTCCAGGCGCTCTCTTGCTTCATTTCTGCCCCTCCTTCCCCAGCTGGGAAGCATCAAACTGGATCTCAAAGGTGCTGCCTGCTGGACTGCTGGCTTAGGTATTGGGTCATCTTGGATTGTCTAAATCAGGACTCTATTACCAAAATTTCTGAGGGCAGGAAGGTGATACGGGCTGGGGGTTCAGCTTGGTTGAATTTTGGAGGTGGGGGAAGGATCAGTAAGGCTCATGGATGGAGGGAGGTGACAGGTTGGAGAGCGGAGCTGCTGTTGGGCAGATTTTGTCAGACAAATAACAGAGGAACTGAAATTGTCAATCCTCACTTCTAGCGAGCTGATCCTATTTCCCCCTAATGTAGTCCCAGATCCAGAGGGTTTTCTATCCTTCTTGAAGCCTTGTGTGAGAGAGAACAAAGAGTAGGAAAAAGGTATGGAGAGCAGGGTGTCTTACAGAGAAGAGGTGGAGTAGGATGGAGACCCAAGGTCCTTGCAGGGTGAGATTCCCTCTGGCCTTTTTTCTCATGGTGAGGAGGATCAAATGTATTCAGAAGTGAGCCTTGCAGTTAGGCCAAATATTATTTAATTTGAAATATTCATTGTGAGCTAGGATGTCAGTGGCCTATAAGTGCATCCAGTTGTGCATTTGCTAACAGGACAAATTAGACCCAATGTGAGTTTTAGATCCCTTCCCACATCTTCACTTGGCCTAAATGTCTTAACCCATGGCTTTTGGTATTTTTAGTGGAAATCACTGTGCAATGCTTTAAACTATTCTAACATAGCTTCCAAACTGCTGGAGTCCAGAGGCTCATATTTTGGCGTGATCTCTGTAGAGTTAAAATGTATATTTTTACACTGTAAAAAAAATGTACACTGTAAAGGAATGTCTATAAAGAGCATTTACCCCTTTCAGCAAGTAGGAGCGCACAGTTATTGCAAATTCAAGTGGTAGGATAAGCTGAAAGCGTTACTTATGAAAGAAGAAACAGGAATGTACTTTTCTGGAAGAGTGGTTGACCTTATACTGAAGTACAAGACTTCTGTGTTCACTTAAGCAAAACATTTTCTGCCTGAAAGCAAGCTGAACTATCAGATCTGTATTTTTTTTTGTTACTTTAGGGGAAAAAAAATTAAATGGTCAAGAACACCAGCATTCCAGCACAATTCTTTGCAAATATTTATACATTTGTTGTAGTTCTTGTTTCAAGGGGATATTTTGTGATATTCCAGGTACTTCACGTTTACAGATAGGAAAGAATTTGTTAAGCAAATTTTTAAATATTTTTATATACTTTTCAACTAGATTAATTTATGTGTGGATATTTCCTACAGGTTATTAAAAGCTTGTGTCATTTCTAACTTTTAAAAGTGCAACAGCACTCCTCA